>OZ024847.1:0-220202 GCA_964017145.1 Agrocybe praecox | reverse complement strand
CACCCATACGTAGATGCGACGTCGGTTTGATTAGATTCCAGAATGCACAATGACAACGACACTAGCCGTCGCGGAAGCCCTCAATCCTTTACTGAACGGAAGCATGTTAATCGTTAGTAATAGCGGGCTTCAAACCACGCATATGTATTACCCACTGGCTCCAGCACATTCAATGAAATCAGATGATCGTTCTGTCGGAACTCTATCCGCAAGATGAGTGTCAGACCGCGCTCCATTCCCGTTTGCAGCACGTGATGTAAAGTGGTGAACTACAGAGCTCGGCACTCAGTCACAATAATACTGACTTAGGAAAATATGTATGTAGGATATGTGTAGCCTATGGGCAAAGGCTAGTATATGTAGCCACGACCATGTGACTAAATGTAGTATCTACTCATTTGTACGCGTTGAATTAGTCCAGAAATAAATCGGTATATGGAGAATCTAACCAACCTTGTTGGTTGTGGGCCAAGCGGAGCTGGCAGAGACGAGACCTTACGGGGCGGAGTCTCAAATATATAAGCGGTGGCTATAATAAACAAAAGTTCCTTTCCAATTTGCTTTATATCGTCGAAAGAGCGCGGGTGTAAGTAAGTACCTAAAATTTAGATTTTTATGACCTACTCTGTGTAAATAGAGATGCACGCAGAGGCTTACTTATCCGATAAATTTTGGACTCATGAAGACGTTAGACGTAGCGTACGTATCCATCGGCACACAATCGGCATAGTATTACTTGAGCATTTATATCATGACCGGCAATAATGTAACCGGTTTTACGGCCTGACCGGGTAATAAGAGCAGTTTTTCGTCAGGTTAAGACGAGTCCTGATTCTAAGGCTAAGATCTCGTAATTGAACTTCCATATCTGTTTGAAGATACCACAACTTGATCGTATATCTATTGTCCTAATTGTTTGATACTAGAGACGTGATCTGGCGCCGATTTGACTTTGTAGTCGGAATTACAAGGCATGAAAACGAATTTATTTATCTGGAACGGAGTTGGTTGCCTATAGGCTTTTCGTGACCTTTTAGTTGGTAATAAAGTTAAGTCTGAAATATATTGAAGGGGAAAGATTTTCAGCGAGCGCTCATCAGAGTTATATAAAAATAGCACTTGTGGTTGAGAAAGCTGGGGTGGAGTACGAGGCTAATTCCCGTCGAAGACCGGTGAACTAATTTTAAAAATTGATAATCAAATATCCTACACCCTCTAAACGTTCATATTTATAAATAGAGAATTTGCCCGCTATTTACAGGCGGTCAATGGATGAATCGGCGCGTACAGAAAAACGTATAAAGAGCGAACAGAAATCATGAAAGACGACAGACAACTACCACCCAAAGCATTTCAGTTCAGTTCTAGTCTACTCAACCAAGTTATATTATCAACAATGCAATTTAAGCTTACCACCCTCATCGCTCTCGCCACCTTCAGCACCAGTGTGCTCGCTGTCAACTACCGTGGATACGCCAGCACTGTTTCCTGCAGCGGCTCTGCATTCGGGTGCAGTGATGGCGGTGCCGTCTGCTGCTCCCTCCCCACAGGGTTCGGGTTCTCAGCCCAATTTGATAACCTCCCAGCTGGTACCCAAGGCCAGGGATATACTGGTGGAGGATGTACCGATTTTGCATTCAGCGTCTTCGGTCCTGGCACCAAGTGCTGGAACGGAGGAGGATCCCGTGTTACTCACCTTAACTGGTTCCATTCTCCACAACGCCGCTCCGTCGCCATCGCTGAGAGGGCCAACGAGAATGCAGAGGCCGAGTGTGCCGAGCCCACGTTCTTCGAGTACGAAGCTCAGGACGGAAGCTTGAGGACTATTAAGGTCCCAGCGACCACAGGGTCTGCGCAGACAATTGCCGACTTGCACGCTGCCAGGAACTACACTGCTCTTGCTACTTATGACCAGTACTAGGTGAGATTGATATGCTATACTTCCGCTCGCTCTACTACATAATACTTACTCAATGCTCAGAGAATCAGCCACAGTTGTGAGAATCATGCGCTGTTATTTTCTTATTTTGGTTTTTCGTGAATTTACCCCGGAGTGCTCTGTTGTTAGTAGAAAATGCACAAAAGATATTCAACTGTAGAACGACTGATGTAAATTTTTGGACCTCGTCTGCAGGCAAATAGCGTGGCCCTGCAATTTGTGGCCCTGACCTGGCCAGATTAGATTATATCAAGTACAGGCGTTTCATAGGACGACTGTGCGGTGGATCTCTTGTTCAGCGAATGTCAGTCGTATGAGTACTTTACTCTACTCAAACTTACTGGGACACTGTGAATATCATAAATTCAATGCGGTGGAATCTTTTATTGACTTGAATATTTCGATTACTTTCTCGGGATGCCACTCGCTCAAGTGTCGAATACGAAGTAAATTTAAGGAAAATTGCCCGCATGTGAGGTTACTACGCGTCGTTTAAATACCTACTAAAACATCAAAACGTGTTTCCAAATCGCCTTGATCGCTGCTTGATTAGTCTTAGGAATCGCCGGTACACTAAAAGCGCCGACAAAAAAGCTATATAACCCTTGCCCGCAACGACGTGAAGTCTCTCGAGCTGGTCTCTTCCCATCACCCACTAACATTAACACATAATTTTAGAGTTGACCTTTTCCAAATTACCTTACCGCCAAGTTTCTTTCCACCATGAAGTTCTCTCACACTGTGTCCTTGCTCCCTTTGCTTGTCAGTTATTTCTTGTGTGTGGTGTCCGCGTACTCTGTTCAGGGTTATGCATCTAGCGATGTCGTGGTAGGTCCAACATGGAAGTTTCATATATCGTTGCTTAACGGGTGATATAAAGGAACGAGAGGTTGTACCAAACGACCTGCGCATCATGTTGGAGCGAAGTATGCAGAACGAAGACCTTGACGTCCGTAGTATGATGAGCTTGTAAGCCAAGCTATTCCGCGATTACTCATACCATTCATGTCTCATCATAACTGTATTTAGCCTTGCCAAGTTCAAAAGCACTAAAGCAGAGAAAGAACGTATCAAAAAGTTTAAACAGGGCACCAAAGAGTACAAGAACACCGGAAAACAAATAGCAGCAGAGGCCAAGAAAGAAATGGGAAAGAACTATGATGTAAAAGTCATGTTTTACGGACCAGGTCAAGGAGAGTATGGTGCAAAGGCGAAGAAGGTCGTTCAAGCGGGGTGGCACTCGCATAGAAACTTGCAGCAGTGGAAGATTGCGGATGTCACGTAAGCCTTTTGTCCCGTTACATGTTCCTTCCGTCTTGTGCTGAAATATATTTAGTCTCAAGGTTCTTTCATCCGGTAGCAAGATGGTCACTGCGAGGTTCCACAACGGCCCAGGAACAGGATCGGGAGCTTCCACGACGTACTTGTTTGAATAGGCCCGTTGATTCACTAAATGAGCGTTGAATATTGGCTCTTGGTACGTGTTGATTAATATTAATTCCGTTTGCGTGAAATGCGAGTCAATCATATAAAATCACAACAATATGTATGTATCTCACGAAGTGCGGATTTTCAATGATACATACAGTCTGAAGCGCAGATAACTTGAAGTCAGCAGGGTTTCAAGGAATCTTTCTTTAGTGACTCACATTATACGATAAATAATCACGATAGATACCAGAATTCCTGTCCACTTCGCGTAGGAGACTCCACCGATATCGAGGTAATTGAGGACATCCTGGCCAGATACAGTGCATGTCGCTGGCGTTGAGGATGGATATGCGCAAGAGCATTCCCCTTTAACGATCGTATTGCAGTTGAAATTCAGGCCCCTGAAATCTGACTAGAAGGAGAAGAAATAGCAAAGACAGAGACGACTGAAAGAAAATACGCTTACGTTGGTTAACAATTCAAAGGCATACTTTTGAAAATCCATATAATGGAAACTGAAGAACCAGAAACGCGGGAGAGAGCGTGCTTTGATGCTATAAAAACAAATACATCAGCTACGAGACCTACAAGAAGGGAGAAAGAGAACGTACAAATATCCACCAACACTCATCCAGAACCCGTTGAGGCTGTAAACGAGATGTCAGTATTTTAAATCACCATGGTTCGGTCCTCCTACATCTATTCTTACTACTCACAATGCAGTAATGGCGAGAGCCGCGACGAATATTGGAAGCAGAGAGGCCACGATAAGTGCCTGCGTCTCAGCAGTCAACAGAGCTAGGAAGAGAAATCCCACAAAGCGGAAGAACGCTGCTGCCCCATGATGCAGTCCCTAGATATGATGACAGTCAAGAAGTCAGGAACGTTCCATTTACACTTCCTGTGTGCTGATAACCATTCGACAATTTTGTCGAAAGGAATAGTACCCGGAAATTAAACATGAAAACTTGCACTCACGATGGCCCAATAGCAAATGAGAGTAAAGAAAACCGTGCATGCGAAAAGGAAAGGGATGTTGACAAGCGTGTTTGAAAGGACGAATGGAAGTGTCGTGTATAGTCCGTTTTTGGATTCTCGAAGATAGACTGAACGTTCTTCCAGGACTAAAAAAAGGAATCCGGGGCGAGTCAGGACGCAAAAAAGATCCGAAGAAGACAGGATGCTTACAAGAAGGAATTCCAGCTACTGACATCTAGGATGATATGACGCAATTTAAGTAATTGAAAGGAAATGTCAGAGTTTTTTGGACTTACAAACGCTAGGAACGCCACACTATAGAAGTGGACAGATAACCTATCGTTGATTGTCGAATCGGCGGTGCCGAGGCGAATCCATATAACGCTATTGATCGTCCATATGTTAATAATAAAACCAGCTAAGCAGTGTTCGGAGTTGATGCAAATGAAATTATTTACTCACGCTAGCATGAACCCCATCCCACAGTACATCCCGGCACGAACACCATAGGCTAGAAGGTTCCTTCGATAATTAACAGAAGTCCGTTCGGCTAACACAAGCGTATTCCAGAATAATGTTCCCAGAGTGCCAGCCTTGCCATGAGCGTCTGATGTGTCTTGTGGGGAGGATTCAGGGGTTCTGACGTTAACGGGTATCAGTGGTTGATTCTCCTCCGTGGTATGTCTATCCTTCTCGGCAGTTGTGGCTGACATGCACGTTGAAAAATAAAATTCCCTAAATTCGCTAATGGTCCTCGACGCGTTTCCTGAATGATCGAAATCGCTATTCAGGAAATTCATAGCGTGGTCTGACGGATTAGTCTTGTGGGCTCATTATTCAGCAATCGAGTAAAAGGTGAATTGATTGTCAATGAATTCGACTCACGAAACGCGCAACAGGTTTGCCCCATTTCTCGAAGAACTCCTCCAACTCATCTACCCTTCCCAAGTAACACAGCTTTCCTTCAGCTAAGAACGCGACGTCTGTGAACTGCGATATCGTCTCCAGAGAGGGCTGGTGGATCGATGCAATCACTATCATGCCCTCTGCTTTCGATAGAGCGCTGATGGCTGAAACAACCTCTCGGGCGGAGGTGCTGTCAAGCTAAATGGGATAAATAGGCAGTGAAAAGAATTCGTTAGCCTATCTGCGATAACTATTGGGGAAACGATCTCCGGGTCGGGTGGGTGGATGGGTGGATGGATGGATATGATGCAGAAAAGAGGCGCTGCTTACCCCGGATGTAACTTCGTCCAAGAATAAGATACGTCTAGGAAATGATGATTTAAATGATAAGTATTTCGGTCAGTAAGTCATCTTGCTTCATTGACCGAAATATATACGAAATGGTCACATACGGGAATGTAACCATCGCACAAGCAGCGGTAACTCTTCTTTTTTGACCCCCGGAAATTCCTCTCGATATGGGGGTGCCTATACGTTGATCTGCACATGATTGCAGCCCTAACGCTTTGATTACCCGTTCGACGCGCTGATTCACTTGATTTCGGGGAAGAAGGGGCAAGCTGTAGTTTTTAACACCGTAAACATGATGATTAACGAATGAGGACGATCGAAAACGAAAGAAATAACGCACTGTAATCGAAGTGCATACGAAATTGACTCCTTCACAGTTAGCACACCCAATAATGCGTCTTCCTGCTCGACAAAGCTGGATATCTCGTGCATAGTCTTCTGACCGATCGGTTCGTTGTTTAAATACACCTTGCTTGCGATAAACGTTAGCAATAAACCTCTAGGGAGATGAGAGAACAAGCCTACAGAGCCTCCGTCTAACATGTTCTTGCGAAAAGACATAAGATCCAGCAACGTACTTTTACCTAAAAGACAGGTAATCAAAATCGCAATACTTTCTAACAAGCCTTGGAGGCCGTACCTGCTCCGGATGGACCCTAGCAATCGAATTAGCTTTTGAGTGACGAGGGAAGGACTTTTGAAGTTTTAATGGTAACAGAACATACCATAACGGCTAACAACTCCCCAGCCCTGATATCCACAGATATATCATCGATTAACAACTTCGACCCAACATCGCTTTTAGTCTTCACTGAAAAGCTGAGATTCTTGAAGCTCAACAGCGATCCAGAAGCCGTAGTTGCCTTGGCTTCCTCAGCGGAAAACGAATCAGACGAAGTCGATGTGGGTGACATGTCCAACGGGGTTTTTGACGGCGAAGATGAAGGAGGTAAACGATGCTGTAGCGATAGAGCACACATATATATACGCACCGCATTCCCGTATTCCCCGTAGGCGGTCCAGGGTCCACCTGTCATTCTCCAAATTCGCCTACAACCTACTAGTTTAGATCAGAACATAAGTAGTAGGAATGGTCCACCCATCCACATCTTGACCGAACTGGTGCGCATCTTGCCGAGCTTCGGTAAGTTGACATCGACTGATTCTGATATATCTGTTCTGTTGAAGTGACTGGTTTCTTTGTGTAAATCGCACCTCTGTCACGAGAAATGAAGGTATTGGTTGACTTGTTTCAACGCCGTTTCATCTTGATATGACATAAGGAGGCACACTTGAAAATCACCGGACAAAGTATCACACATTCCGACGGTAAAGGCTTCTTAGGCGGAGAAATGAAGACATGTAACGTACATACGTATAATGTTATTAAAACCGATTGGGCTAATTAAGTCCTTTGGCGAGATTAGCAAGCGAGCTTGCCTTTCTGATCCATATGTGCCCCAAGTATCACATGCCTTGGGCTGCGAATTGGCGAAGGGATTATGAAATGTTAAAAAAATAGAACGGGAGGCAGCGGCCAACTGCGCATCCATTTTTAGCCCAGGCTGTATCCTAAAGCAGTGCATTGTCCAAGAAATAATTTACAACAAGGGTATCATACCGAGGTACATTCTATCGTCGGAACAACTTGAAATACAGGATCGTCAGGACCAGGACGACAAAAAAGACACCGATCCCACTGAGAATAAAACGTTGTTTATGCATTCTAAAAAAAGAAGAGTTTGTAAGCAACAAAATTACGGGGCCCAGAGAGACGTACTGTTTAATCATGCCCTTCAACGTCCCACTTGCCCTATCAATGTGGGTATCTGCGCTAGTTAACTGAGAAGAAGGTATGAACGATATGTATAAGCTCTTGACATTTAATAGAGCCATAACGCAACGCACCATATTCCGGGAATTGTCGATTTGCTCTCGCTGACCCCTCAAAGTCCTCAGAATATCTGCACCGTGATTCTCTGTTTCCAGGGCCAAGCTTGTCGACTCTGCTATCCTCCTGCTACCATCAGTCAAAGTCTCGGTGCCAGCCAGCAGCCTCGTCCTGTCGCTTCTTTCACCATACGGGTCGTCCGAATTTGAGGATCCAGACTTGTTGTACGAAGAAAGAAGGTCGGAACGCGCAGCTTGAGAGTGTTGCTCTTTCGATAACTTCTTGTATTTCGTCAGGTCGGCCTTGACTTGTTTCAGACGCGCTGCATAAGGCTGCTTCACGGACTGAGGAATTCCTTGAATTTCCACTTCCAATTGTGATACCTACTTTGAATGTTAGCAGACATCCATGACCCTATGATGACCGAGAAACGCACGATATCATCAGCTTCGTCAAGCTCAATTTCAACCTTCCTCAACGCGGCCTTCTTTTGTTCTGGAAAATGATGGCATGCGTTTAGCACAGTATTTCTCGAAAAGTAACACATACAGTCATACCCCCAAGCTGGTTCTTTCCGCTCCCATCGAGCTTCTCCGATATGCTACGAATGAGATGCTGGAAGTCTTGCTCGTAGGCTTCGAAAAGGGCCGTCGGTGTTTGATCCATCGTGCGTCAACGTGGTGGTCGTTGGTATCAATGAAGCATGGTTCAGTACAGTCCAGCGACGGTGCCACTGCGGCACTGCGGTAGCCGTGACGACATGATTGGTCAGCAGGCACCAGCGTCACGGCTTGCTTCTTCGGCATATGTGGTCCGGCATGGATTCATCTTATCTTATCTGCACCTTTTGAGATCCTGTAACTGGAAAATATTTGTTTTCCGTCGCCAAGTCCTCCCCGCACTCGAAGTTGACCCAAAGTTGCCCCGCATCAAAACATGAAGCTTGAAGCAGCCTCGCGCGTACCAAGAAATATTGTGGTACTCTTATAATTATTAATCACGAGCTCAATGAAATACGAGAATAAATAAGAAGATAGTATCCAGGTATGAATGGTGGGAAGACAGGACAGACCTCATTCTCAGTCATCTTTAACCTTAGCCTTATTTATACTGCGTTACGAAATGCATAAGAGTAGTATAGGTATATATGCATGCCAAGCAGTACAAAGCGAATTCCATTACATATATACCCAACGAAACAAACGTCCATCACAACACGATATTAACGTCATAACATAACATTCACCTTCACCTCCTCCTCCCCATCTCCCATCGACCGATCAGTCCTAGCGCTCTTTGTCGGGCTATTACCCACAGTCACATTCGGACTCTCGATTTCCTCCCAGTCATCTTCGCCTGCCAGCCCTTCACCTGCCGACCCCCTTCCCCTCTCTTCATCTGCATGTTGGGTATGAATGTTCCCAAGGTCAGAGTCAGAGCGTAAGACGCGGTTGTGCTTCACGGCCCATCGCTCGCGGAAGACAATAAGGTATCGGATGATGACGAAGATGATACATTCGGCGAGTGCGATACCGACGATGTATGCTGCGAGTTTGGCGTGTTGCACGGAAGGGTTGAGGAAGGAGTATACTGAGTTTACGAAAATTTGGTCATCAATACTTATTTCTGTCGGAATCAAGATACACAAGCGAATAAGAACTAACCATAGAACCCTTGTTCGGCTTTAGTTATATACGCTACGCCGAGGTACCCTCCAAGTATGACAATCATGAAAGGTAAAGTTATCCATGGGGGCGCGGGGGAATTAGTGAGTAGGATTTCGATCAGCGCAAAGAGCGAGTTGAGTGCGTGGACTGAGATGTTCGAGAATGCTATGTGTATGAGAGCATATATGAAGGGGAAAGGGTAGTAAGTATAGGAAATCGTAATCAGCGCTTCGGGTGTAAAAGTGCGTACATGAGAATTTATCCGAAAAGACGTCTGGAGATGCGAGTAAGGACCAGAATACGATCGTTACCAGGATGGCTGGAGATGTGAAGAAAAGGAAATGTTAGTTTTCCGAGGTTTCAACAAGAGTTAGGGGCCAATAAAGTGAATGGGGCACCGAGTGGTGTTTAAAATGTCTGAAAGCCAGAGAAAGAGTGCTAGCGCACGCCGCATGAAACGGCGAAACAAGAAATGAACCGGATAGAAGGATGAAAAGGGACGGGAAACGTTTAGATAGCCGACAGTATTGTGCCTGAGGCCTGAGGCCTGAACGGAGAACGCATCCAAGGGGAAGGAGAAGATTATATAAAAAGGAAATCTAATCCACGAGATATAGAAAAGTAGAGCAACACTGAAAGCGAAAGCGATAGCGTGAATAGCGCAAGGAATAAACTCACGAAAGGTGACGACACTCGCATGCAAAATAACGTATAAAGCCTGTCCGATCCTACCAAGAGCGCCGGTCCACAGCTGTATCGAATACCCAGCACCAGCGCCCCTCCTCCTCCACCGAAGAGCATAGGAGAGCGTATGGTACGACGACGCAGTGTAGTATGCGCATAGACCGACGTACGTCAGGTACGTGAAGTATGAAAAATAACTATAATGATTCCAAGTGTTATTAGCGAATGAACTCTTTTGATGCTGTGCCGATCCAAAAAAAGGTCAAAAATAGAGAAACGACATACCTATCACCCTGACGCAGCTTGACGCTCTTCCAGATCAGCGTAACTAGTAGGACTAGCCATATGTACGTCGCCACCAGTACCCGGACCCCAGCTAGCCAGAATGGATTCGAATAAAGGGGGCGTATGGGAGAAGTGACGAACTTGTGTGCTGGGTCAAATGTTTTAGGAGTTGGCGCATTGGTTGACGCTGATGAAGGAACGCCTAGTAAGGCATATAAGCTCAAGGGCATCTTCTTTGGAAATTATAAGAGCGGAGATGATGCTAAGGGATGTCGGACGTATCGAAATCGGTCGAGTTGCAGTACGGCTGTGAGTGAAGGGTTCGTTAACGTTAAAAACAAAGATCTATAAGTCGATGACAAGAGGAAGAAGAAGAGGATTATGAGAGCAAAGAGGTGAAAGAGGTTTAAAGTAAAAGAGCGAAAGAAAAGGACAGCGTAGCGTCTGAACGAGGACCGCCGCGCATCACAGCACTCCAGCAGAGCATACCCAAAAAGAATCCTTTCCTATTTCAATCCAACCCCTATCTCTATCATCAATACACAACACAGGAACACGGATATATGGAGGCGAAAAGGGATATAAGTGGCTGCTCGAGGTAAGTAAAGAAAGAAAGAAGAGGAACACCCCGAGACGATAAATATGGACCAGAAGCTAAAGATAGCTTTCCACGACCAAGAATAAACATAAAATTCACAGTCGGGGCGGGTGCGAGCTGTTGGGGATTAAGGAATGGAGGCAGCACCAGCACCGGTGGAATGAAGCCCCAAACTTCAAATATGATGGAAGGAAATGTACGCACCTTTACAGAACCTTTCGCAGAACCTTCTCCGCACAGCGTTTTTTTCTCCCTAGCGTTCAAAGTTCAACTTCTGATTTCGCTACCGTGGCTTGATACGATGGGTACGTGTGCGTGTGCCACCTGTGCTCGCGCCGCAATCCTCTTATCCGACCTAAAAAGTCGAGGCAAAACGTAAAGAACGGTAAGAGTAAGAGGCGTTATGCAAATCAAAGGTGATTAGACTGTCAAAAGCCTAATGCTAGGAATGGGTGTATGTGGGATGGGGGAAGTAGTTGGGTTCCGGTCGGTCAGACAGTCGCGTGGAAGAAGAAACCAGATCAAAGAGTGTTGACGAATCCTATCGAGACCGGATTCAAGAAAAATGTGAGTGGAATATGGCCGTTCAGCAAGGCCCGGGGTGAATTAAGGTATCACGATGCTTGCGTTGAAGCTGGAGGTGGTCCTAGTGGGGGTGGAGGTGGTCCGTCGAGGTAGTGGTTGACGAAAGAGTCGTGTTGAAACGTTGATGCCTGATGGGTGCAGTGACAAAATAGGCACGAAATTAAATTTGAACCTCGTGGACGGTGGCACCGCTTTCTGGCCCGCTTCGCGACAGCGACGTTCGCGTAACCGTTGCCGATTACTCGCAGAATGCGGATAGTCGGAGTGTTTTATCTGGGGTATCGAGCACCACTATGTATGAGGACTTGTAGGTCTGAAATATGATATAGTTAGCCATTTGTAGCTGTAAATGTATGTCTTTCCTGTCGTCGTCGCACGATATGAAAACCAAGGTCATCACGTACCGAGTCTGCAGTGAGCGTTCCGACTTCCCTAGAGCCTTATTTTCCCACGCTTATTCGATCAACGAGCTAGACAACCGGTGTCTTGGCAAGAGTCCTTAATACAGTTTTCCACCAAGTAGTCCCGACGATTCAGAAGAACGAAAAATCGAAAAAAAACGGGAGACGAAAGGAGAAAAAGAAAAAAGAGGGAAGAAAGGGAAACGAAAGACAACTGCGTCTATATCTGTATCTAGATATTGCCAAACGTTACATGTACCCTGCTCTGTTGATGAATTTGATGTTACCTGCTCCGTCAACGGATAGCGACAGCGACGGTGTTCAAACGTACAGTACGCAGGGATTTATCATGTATGCGTAAATAAGACAAAAATATATACAAGGGAAATGATGAGCTCCAATAAGATCAGACGCCAGTAAGTCCTGAAACTAGTCGTTTGGCTAAACATCGTTCGTTGAATCTTTTTGCGATCCGTGACTTGATTAGGAATCGACGGATACTTAGGCCTGATCATGTTGAGTCATAGAGACGAGCGCTAAGCCTTTAGCTTAGAGAAGGACTCATACGATAGGATCAATAAGATAGCATTCCCTCCTTTTGAACATCACTCCAAAATATACCGTATAGTCCGAACTGCCGTGTGTGCCATTCGATGATATCATGCGATACCCGTTTGGTGCATCATTTATATGCCTCTCATGGACGTCAGTCTGATCCGTCAGTTTTGACAATCGTGTAATAATTAAATATATATATATATTTACAAAAAGGGTAGTAGACATGGTATGCGTGTGTGGTAAAACTTGATACGCATAGACACATGAGGATATTTTTTTTCTCCAGATTCTAGTTTATGTACTTTGAGACCATGTACGTATATACACTGTGTACGTGTATACTTCCAATGGAAATACTGATCTCCGGCGGGTCAGTCGTGATGCATTGACGCATGATGCATGATGGGACGCAGATGATCAGTGGGCACACATAGCGACTATGTACCCTAGTAAAAATAGTATCGACGATCAAGTAGATGGATAAATATGGTTAGTCCAATCATGATAGACACTGAGCTGGGAGCTCTTACTCTGTATGATGCTCCGACTCTTTTGCGGGTCTTGACCTCATCTCAATCGACCTGAGAGTCAAATAATATATATTTTAACAAGGCTTTTTAAACATGCAAAATCATGATACAAAGTATTTCGCACGAATTTCAGAGACATGACTTCAAAGGTGGAAAAAAAGCAGCCCTCTTTTCTTTTAAAACCAGTCGGCTTCGACAGCCTGGACTGCCGGAATCGGCACAATGGTAAGCACGTAATGTCACAGTCCTGGATATTGATTGTCACGTAAATATTTCTTTCCCAGCTGATGACTTTCTCTCTTTGGGCCTTTTCCCTTCGCCATCGAGGCTAGTGTTTTTCTCTTGACCCTCGATACTTCCTCGACCCGAACCCCCTTGAAGTTTTCAATTCCTTCTCGTTCTTGTCGAATTGCCCCTATGGGCCTCTGGGGTTTCACTTCCAATCCTACGGTTAATACAGTAACCGGGAGGAGCATATCAACGCACCCCACCTAGTAGGCACTTGAAGTGAGTGATTGATTCCATTGAGCATGTATATATGCATGAAAATAGACACACCGTTTCTGACATGCCATAGCCATCGATAAATCGAGTTTCTCCAGGTATTTATTTTGCCGTCTTCTTTTAGCGAGGCAGAAAAATACGCCCCGCCGCTAGTGGCGTTCAAGATGTTGCTGAAATAGACTTTCTCGATGCCTTCACCAATTGATGCACCACGGCAGGAATGAGGGTCAGGGAGGAAACTTTGTATCTATCATTTTGATGTTAGCGGAGCACGCGAAAATGAGGAGTTATATATTGGCGCCAATGTATTATAAGTAAGTACCTTGAAATTGAAGCGAGGGCGACTTTGATATTCCACTTTGGCAGAATCACTATCGTGTTTGGTATGAAGAGCGAGCGGAAGCAGTACGAATGCAAGTCAAATGCATGGTGGAGTGATAAGAATTCATGTTGCACGATCCGTCTGTGCTTTTCTGGCTGGGTGGCTGTAAGGATGACAAACATAAGGCATCCTAACTTCAAGTTTTGAATTGGTTAGATAACGCCGTCGCGCGCAATCTATGGAGACTAAGCATCACCATCCTTGAACTTAAAGTCGATCTTTGGACGTTGAATGTTGAATGTCTGAACATTCATTTAGGCCAGTCGGTAGTTGGTTGGTCGTAAAAAACGCGTTTCACGAAGCACAAGTTGACGATGATTGCCAGGTGGACATGTGATTCAAGGGGAACACATCCGAACTTAAACCGAAGTCCTTCATGAGAATTGACTAATAAATATATAACCTTTTTGAATGGACAGAATGAGTCCGTTGATTTTACCTATCATACAAGACGTATCATGGTTAGGAGGTATGTGCCCGTTATTCAATAGACGGAAGGTCGATATCGATCTTACCCACGTCATTCACATGCATGATCAAGGACATGGTTGACAACGCGTGGTCATATCAGTCTTCAAGTGATGGTGTATCTATTTCTTGAATTATAAGGATATAATGCATTTTATAGTACGAACGTAAAACGGTGCCAAATGATACTGATAGTATTGATGCCAACCTCGTCATCACGATTTGATGTCATTACAGTATCACAATTACTAGTAGCATGTTTGGGACTGTATCATGGTCATGTTGCAGGTTTGTAAGTATGACGAGGAATCAATAAAATTTCCAGAACCTATCGATGATCCATCGATCCATCATCCTATCGAAAGAAGATTGATCATCAAGAAGGCTATTAATTTTATGTCGAAAGAAAACTGGACTTATCTTCTTTACTTGGCATAACGCTCTCAATGTATATATGAGTAGCAGGAGCTCTCTAGTTTCCCTTCATAGCCATGTCAACGAGCGAGATTTCCCTCCATGATCAAAGGACAGTCATTAGTGCGAATCTGCACTCGACCGCGTTGCTCTTCTTCCTCATAGGTATATTAAGCATCATTACCATACACGTTACTTGCACTTACGTTGCGACCCACAGGTGTATACGCAGGCGTCTATCCGAGCAGCGTATACATTTATCGTACGTAGTTGCCCCTATTTTATACTCCGTTTGAATTTCACAAGTGATAATAAAGTTAAGAGTCAGCGAGCCTCCAAATTTAACAAACGCATCATGGTTGCCGCCATGACAGCTCTGTATGCCCTTCTTTTAATACAGCTTGGTGTTCAATGAGACTACATAAACATCGTGTTCGTGGAGGAAGGAGCGTCGAGGGCATCAATTTTCACCCAAAGTGTATTGGGTGGCTCATTTCCAGTCCCTCTTTCCGCTCTGCAATTAGTATTACAGAATGCTGGATTTCTTCTCGCTGGTGGTCTTATGGTAATGTGCATTCACTTCTATTCCAAGATTCTCTATATAACGAGTTATTGTGCAATAGGTTTGGCGATGTTTTAACGCTTGTGGACGATCCGCAATCAAGTTTGCATTCCCATTGATATTATTTATAGTCGAATTTGGTTGGTTTGATTTATGCGCCTGTTGATGGGGAGAACTTACGCCTACTTAGGACTTGCTGTTGCCGATACAACGTTCCTCGGCATTTACGACGTAAACACCGCGTTCGAAGTACCAAAAAGAGCTAAACAAGCCAACACAATTTCCGCCACTCTCTTCTGCTCTGGGGCTGCTACTACTCTGGTAGCCACATTCATCATCTGCTTCCAAATTTATTCGAGGACGACTCAGAATCCTCGCTCTCGACGGAGGTACAGGCACATCATTGACACAGTCACACAATCCTGTGATCTTTATACCATCTGTGCACTTCTTCTTCCAGTTGCCGACTTTCTTAATACAGGAGAGGTGATTTCATCGATAAATAGTCTTATTCTCACCAACTATCTGTCAACTGCGGCTCTCATAGCTTCTGTAAGGCATCCTTTTTCTCAGGACTAATGTTTATCGTAGCTCAACGTACGCCTCACACAGGGCCTGGCTCCCACGCTTATGGTTGCCAGATTGGCACTGTCGGGGGCACAGGATTACGGTTCGACGTCTGTATCTTCGGCTATTCTACCCCCTGATCTCGAAGGACAGCCCATAGACGGCGATGCTTTGTCCACCGATATGTCTCCGGAGACAAACCAAGAGAAACAAATAGATCAAATTTCGACTGACAAGTCATAAAAATCTACGAAAATAATTGGGGGAAGGCTAGATATTCTGAAGCCTAGAAAATTACTCTTTTATAACCGCTGAGCCACAAGACCAACATCCAAGATTCCGTGTTGCTGCCAGTGAATTGATTATTGGATGCAAATATTTGTATATGACCTATAGTATTTAAATTTTGATCATGGTATGGTGTTATTTATTTTTAACACTCTGTACAAGCAGAGCCTTGAAAATGCAAGGGGATGGAAGTGGGGAGAAAAAAAGGAGATAGACATCGCACCAAGTGTTGCTTTTTAAGTTCAAGCTCCGATTCACTGGTATATTCCCACGGCTGTGGCCACATAGCGACTTCAAAGTGCATTCCTTATAGATAATAATTGCTTCCGTGGTAAAATTGTAGCTTTCCGTGGTCCCCCGGTCGAACATAATTGAGCCCAGTGTACGTGCAGAGAGCGGAAGGGTTGATGATTGTGATCAAGGAGTCCAGGGTCCGGACTAACCATTAGCGAACATAGCAAACTAGCGCCGCCGGGTCTCGGCACATCTATTTTAAGTAATCCCTGATGACAAATGATTTCAACTTGCGACCAACTTGCCACACATCGTAATTATTTTTTCTATTCTAATGGCCAGTTACACTGCTACAACGACTGGTGGAATTATCGACACCCACAATTCCTGACGCTTTGGTCTTCACATGCACACTTGATCTTTTCTGCTTTATTGATCAAAAATTAGAATGGTCCTTTCATAATTCAAAATCATTTTCATTTTGCAGGCATCTCGGACTCGCATCCAAGCTGAGATCATTCCCCACACGCCTCGGAAAAATAGGGCGTACGCGTTATCAAGGCGTAGGGACGGTACCATGAGTAACATGGATTTTGTGACGAGTCATTGACAATACACATGCTGGAGGCCCTAGAAAATAGATCAAGTAAATGATTACTATGGCGGAACCGAGAAAGGTATAGCTGTGGGGGAGTGTCTTCCACGAAAGGATGCTAGAGCAGTGTGGCACCATCTAGAATCCATTCGGGAACGAAAAAGGATTTATGGTGTCCGTTCGATCCAGAAGACATCAGGCCTAATGTTAAGCGGAGCTCTGCTAATATTAATACGCCGCTTGGTAGTGCTATGAGCGAAAGTGAACGAACAGTGGCGTAGCGTGCCTTGGGGTGAGGAAGATTAAAAGTTACGAGGTCGTGATCCAAAATTAGATGAGGCTGATGTTGGTGAGGATCTAACCTAATCTGCTTAATCAAGATTTACTATTCAAAGATCGAAAACACTATTACAAATCAAAACACCACATACTATGTATACATTCGAGCTTCCGTAAGTATAATCGCCATTCAATAGAGCGATCGTACGTCAGCTACTTATACATTGCAGTAGAAGAAATAACCTCAATTGATCAGACAGTTGCAGCGCGGATACGTTCCACAGCCTCCTTCGATCGTGGTGTGATCGCGCATTTGAAAGGTTCCCATTCACTATGTATAAATTCAATCAGATGACAAGTAAAAGCCGGAATAAAACGTTTCTTTGAAGACGTACATCACGACACCGTACATAGGCTTCATGCGAGCCTCGATATCCTGTCCATTCTCGTCTTTCGCTTTGGTTATATTGAATACGCTAAGAATAGAAGCCGCAGCGAGCCACATGAATGAAATACCGATATGTCGGCCCGGGCAGATCCTGTGTAACGTTAAGTCGTTCAGCGTTTCGTCATCCGTTTTGCGATACGTTTCAGGGAGGACTCAGAAATGATGATACACATGAAGGGGTAAGAGAGATAGGAATGGAAATACGAACCTACGACCGAACCCGAATACGATTTCCCTAGGGTCAGGAAGACCATCAAGACATAGCTTTCCATCACGCATGAACCGATCTGGGTTGAAGACTGTAGGATTTGGAAAATGCTCCTCGTCGTACATGAGTGCCCTTTACGCGTCATGATGAGGTCAGGACAAACAACATGTTGTACAGCTGCTCACCATAGATTAGGCATCAGGATGGCTCCTTTCGGTATGAAGTATCCTTTGTAAATATCGTCTTGTGTGCATTTATGTGGTAGAGCTGTTTTATACATTAGAACCGGGTTTAGACCCTGCGACGGGTGTATCTGCTTACCGAGCGGTGCCATTGGATTCCACCTGGAAGTGGTTAATATTCAAGGATAGTTTTCATTCGCAATTCATCCTACCTCAGTAATTCCATCACAACTGCAGTGAGGTAAGGTAAATCAGGCTCGTCGCTGAAATCAGGAAGGCGTCCACCAAGAACGCGATCAAGCTCCGTCTGCGCCTTTCTTTGTGCCTCAGGGAAGAGGAGCATAACTCCAATAAGTGACTGTAAGCCCGACAGAGTAGTGTCAGCGGACGCTATGAACGTATTATTCTGTCAGTCAGCGTGTTTTCGCGGACTCTGTCTCTCAGAGATCACCTTGGAAGACCTGCCCTGCTGCTTCTCTAATGACTTTTAATTGATGCGTGTGCTCCGTTTTGGTTAGGTCCGCGACGGATCCGAGAGATGAAGCAGTAAAGCATGGCTTGCAATCACCGTTGGTCTGACGCAGTAATCATTAAGCCGACTCGTCAACTATTAGAAGATAATGCGTACCAGAATCTTTACAGCGTCGGAAAAAGGAACATTGAGAAACCTCTCCTGCAGTTCCTTATACTCTCTAGCGAGCTTCTTAAACCCAGCACCGGGGAAGAATTCGGGAAGGCATTTGAGCCCAGGGACTATATTTACCAGGTAGTTGGCTGGAAGAACTGTTTCGTTCAGTGTAGCAATTGCTTTGTTGGCGAGGAGGACATAGGGATCGTCTTTCTTCTTGATTGGTAATCCGTACGTCATGGATATTGATGAACCTCCAACGGTGCTTTATTAAAGTTGACATTCAGAAACATGCAGAGCGGAGTCAAAAGGGCGAGTACTCACTGTTTGAGGATCGCGAAGAAGTCATCTGGATCCTCCAGTAGCCTAGATAGCATGCCATGCACGAATTCAATTTGGTTTGGCTGATACGCGGAGGGATCGGAAGGGTGGAAGTACTTGGTAAACGCTCTTCGACGTTCTCTCCATTCGTCACCATAGGCCAGCGCCGCTATTAGCCAACCCCATCCCATACTGAAAAGAAAGAAATATATCAGATCTAGAACGATACAAAGCAAAACAAGCTCTAGGTTATACTTACAGGTCACCGGCCATGGGAAACTCTGGGCTATTATCATGGGCCTGCCTGTGAGCTTAAGGCCTTCTATAATGTATTTCACACACATACCGGCTTGAATAAATCGATGATCGTTTATCTAAAAGGTCGACCATCGACTCATACGAGCTCAAAATTACGAACTCCATTCCTGCGCCTCTTATGTATATCAAATCGGAGCCTACGACGTGAATTAGAATATTAAAAGAGATAAGCAACAATGCCCATACCAAACTCTTTGCTCCATTTGTCATACGTAACCCACTCAGGACTTTTAGGGAACTGGTGAAGATTTCCTAGGATGGGGAGACGTCTTGGACCGGGTGGATACGGATGCTTAGACTGTTGCTTTGAAACGAGTCGTATGAACAGTGTAAGCACAAAGGACGCAGTCACCACTAGCACATCTGTTTGGGTGATGTTAATCATTGACGGCTTTTGGGGGTTTGAAAGGGTGTAAAGAAAGCTCCATTGTGGGTTTTATAAGAATATGAGACGATTCGGCTCACCCGAGGAATTATCCAGTTATGATTGTAACCCGATATAATGCAAGTTTTAGTCCACATTCACCGTGGCGCATCAAATCGACCAATTAATTCTGTAAGAGTTATAAATTGCTGTGGCGTGCCTCCCGCCATATTGTTAAACGATTCTCCGCGGAGAATTAGGACTAGGAAGGGTGCAATATTCGTAGATCTTATCAAAGAGAAGCCACGGCGCCACATATTAGAGTATCACACCTTCTTTAAAATACGACAAGTGAGAGATATTAGTACCTTGGATTCAGCGCCGCCTCCGGGCATCTACGTCATGACGCCGAAAGTGTTAACAGGAGGAACGGCATCCAATGTTCTACATTTATTAGAATTTTACCCCGTTTCTTAATCCATTCATTTCAGAGCTCTGAATGGGTCTCGTTGAAATGTTAATAGACACGCTTGATATCACAACTAAAAAACATGCTGACTCCGCTTTCTTTGTGTTTCTATGGTCTCACGTATGTCAGAACAAAAATACACTCGATGTGATACTCGAGTACATGACTTGGTGGCGGTGGCAAGTCAAAGGAGAGAAAAATACGGATAATAATTATCCCGTAGTAGTTCTTGCATGTATGCAATAACAGATTCCCCATAACCGTGTCGTGACTCTCTTGCAGATAAAGAGAGAGATATTTATTCACAAACCTATTCAAATAGTGACTTCTCAAAAGAACCTTCGATACGCCGCTCATGACGCTGAGTCTGTCATAGCTCATATAGATGTTTTGATAAGATTCAATGTGCCAGAGAAACTTCGACTCTGACTCAGAGACTGGGTGAAAAAGTAAGTATGGCACGTTTGCATAATTAGCTGCTCTAGTTCGCAGGAGAGATACGTGTTTGATTAATCAAGCAACGAGGTACTCATTAGATCAGGCTCGCAGCGCTCGGCGCCAGCTCACAGTTATAGAATTGAACCCACAGAGCGCGTCATAGTAAAATGCTCCCCGGTGTGGATGATCTGATCTGATCTAATCTATTGCAGACTATCGGGCGTCAGCTGGTGTACAGCACTGCCACACTTCAATTTCAAATGTTCAAAGCGTGGGAAAGCGGGCCACACAGTTGTAACTTGTAACTTGCTTGTCTGTTTCCTTCCGTTTTGTCCATCTTGCTTTCTTTTCTCAATGTGAGAGTAAACAACTTTAAAATAATCGAACTCCAAACTTGAACTTGAAAGTAATTACACCAGGCCACGTGAAATGAAATACTTCAAAATCAATCATTGTTTTTATTTGTTGTAGAAATTTCGGTTAAAGGTCCATCGGACGAAGTGAGTTTACAGATTTTATGCAGTATTTATGAAGCATACGAGGTCTGTCGATAGGATGAATGACACTTTCAAATTCAGCTAAGCTACGCGTCGTGCTATGGGAAGAAAATTGTAGGTCATCTCTGCCGCGGGCTGTATATATCAGGGCTCTTACCTCGTACCACGTTCCGAATCCATGAATCTTGAAAGACGGGCCTGTGTTATCCTTGATCTCGGCATTGATGCTAATGCGCTGGTCGTCCATGTAAATGATGATTCCTCCACCTTCGATTTTGCCTTCAAAAACCATCATTCCTCTGGCAATCCCCGGTTCGGTTTCATTTAATACCGCGTCGATGTTTGTGAAAGTGGATGGAGCCTTCTCGGGAAGCGAGGCGAGGTATCGGTGGATTTTGCCATCGTAGACGAATGTTCCGTCGAGAGTGTAGTCATGGAGAGTGAGTTTTCCGGGGTGTGACTCGGCCATGGTGTACTATGAAAGCTGAGGTTGGGTGATAGGGAAGTATGTGAGCTAGAGTATGAGTCGAAGCAAGATTGCGTGAATTGGAGCGTAAGTACCGACTCTGTGAGTCACTCACCTATGAAAAGATTGGAGAAGTATGAGTAACGAAGGCTCAAATATACGCACCTTTTATACGTCGAGATGATGTAGGCAGCCAGACTCAAGACGTGAGTATAATTTTGAATTCGATTCCCAATGTGACTTTTCAACACGATACTTATCAGTTCTGAAATTCTATTCGGTTCTGAAAAGTGAATTTGGACCCTTCTTTGGAGTATCGAGAACGAATACTGAATATATTGTGTTGCCGAATACCAGTATTCCAAGATCCGAGCCCGAACTCAAGTATTCCTCCCGTGAGTAGCTGCTATGCATTCATATTCGCATTGGCAATGGGTTGGAAATCTATCGTGAGCGCATCCTCCAGGAGCTGAGGTCGTATTATCGATAATCTTATATTTCTGTGACCTCGCAACGCTTACTCTTGGGATTCTTCGGGCCCTCTGCATACATCCGCTAATTTGTCGCTTAACCGCAATGGCGTCATTCTCCAGAGTAATATATGAGATGCGGCAATAAGGAGGCAGTTGAATATTAAGCGAGTCGCTTGTTCGCTACCGTGAATGATATATTATTCGCTCCGGTGCTAGCAGGAGAAGGTTACCGAACAAGAATTCAATATATACGAGAACGATACCCGCAGCACTGGCATAATCCGACAACACCACACTTACGGTCCTTTCGCATGTCAATTGGGAGTGTGTTTTTAATAAGCGAACAAGTAGAATGGTACTCGGGGGTTTTGTGTCGGAAGCCAACAAAAGGCGCCAGTATATAACTTACACCTGCATAAGAGGGTTGGCGACCAATGGATGGAAAGCATTAGAGAAAATACAAACGGAGCAAGAAATGCTTAGAGAGAAGTGCATTTCTATCCAAAAGGGGGTAAAGTGAGAGATACAAAAGCAACAATGATTACATCCACATCTTCTAGGAGAGAGCACAAACGCGGCTTAATGAATCATAAGAAATGGGAGGCGAATGCGTGTAAACAAAGCGGTAAGCGCCGTATATGTACGTAGACATTTATTGCTCAATTTCGTCAGAAATTACCCAAGGATATTCAGAAAAGGCAAATAGTTGAGCACAACATCGACGCTCAGAACAAGGAGGAAAACGATACATATTACACACTGATGCCGGTGAGGCGTGACACAAAATCGGTTCCGATATGCCCTACGGTTGACTTTACTGGTCTGCCTGGGCCCACGTTGTGGCAGTGCAACTTGCAACAGTCCGATTAGATTAGATATACATACAGATGTGTGACAGTGCGACGCGTACATAGCCGAATCAATCTTGCTTTGACCACAACTGCTACCTTGCGAGGCTGCTCGACGCGCTTCCGAGCCCTGCTACGCTATCCAGCTGCACTCTGGACTGCTCCAACGTCGAATGGCAGACTAGCGACATCACGGCAAGGATAGGGGCTATAGTATCAATAATAGACTCCACTTAAGAAGATAAGAGACGACAACAACAGTGACACAGTGAAAGGTATAATCGTTTTAGGTAGACCTGTTGAAATACAGCTGCTTCTAAACGCTAGATTTGCTAATTTCTAAAATTTGACCTCCGTCGCCTTGGAATTCCGGAATGTTATGTACATCATCCGGACCATCTCTTGTCCCCGAACATGGTTGGGCTCCTTCAATGTCTGAGTATAAACCTATTGAGGACACTTCTACGTCTGTGCTGCTCGATGCCAAGGTCAATCGAGCCACCATTAGTGTGGGTGCGAGTCCCTGTAAAGTAAACATGTGAATCTGGATTCGTAGAGATACAATTCGGAAATTAGAGGCGACAACGTACACTTGCTAATACCAGCAGCGCGTCAATATACTCTTCAAGTACAATGATTCTAATAGCGGTCGCTGAATCTCCAGAGTTTAGAAAGCCGCAGATTGTGAATATGAGAGCAAACAGTGTATATATCCCAGACGACTGGATAAGAATATCCATGACGTGCTTGTATCTCTTCCTTGATCGATTGGTCTGAAACGTGGAAGTGTAGATGTGATGACATATGCTGAGCGTCGCAGATAGACTTGTTGCAGCTATGGTTACATATAAAGCTCCATTCAGAATATTCCCTTGGCGAGCGTGCTGCTGGGTTTTAAATCCTGATTCTGTATAATATAGTACGTCGAATACAAGGTCCGCAATGGTGAGGCCTATTCAGATAAAATTGAGTGAGGTGGCCTTAAAACCCAGACACAGGGCTCAACTCCACTCACCACACTCGAAGAAGAATAGCAGCAGAGGTATACCGTAGTAAAAAATCGATCGACCTGACGCATGGAAGCACCTCCACACCTACGAACGTATGGTAAGATATCACAGGTCGTGTAAGCGTTGGAAAGAATAGCTCACCATGAGGCCATCAGCAAGAATTGTTCCATCAAACTGCAAGATGTCTGATATAAGACCAACTGCGGCTGGAAAGTCGGACACTGTGGCCGCCTCGAAGAAGATCGATTCTCTTGAACTGCCTTGACGGATAAAAATAAAGGTTTCAGAGTACCACAGGATCGCCAACTGTGCTACGTATGTGACAAATAATGCCGTCAACGTCCAAACTACTATTCCACGTTGGAAGACATGGCTTCTCCCAACTGTGGTACGGAGAGAAATTCATTAACAGAGAAAAGCCCTTGAATAACGATAAAGCGTACGATAAATGTGCATGGTAACTGCGTATACACCAAAATATATCCCTTGCATCCGGATATTAGCCTTATTGAATAGAGTATGACTCGAGAATGCGCTTACCCCCCAGATAAATAGAGAGTAACCCAGAGTTTATATCAGAAGAAATGACCGCCGTTTGCATACTCGTGGAAGGACTGCCATCGTCTGTGGAAGACATCGTTTGAAAATAAAGGGAATAGGGTAGACGTTATACTCTATTGTGTGAGTTATCTTATAGATGCTGATATCGTCTTGTGCTTTACTCGTAAGTCTTCCATTCAAGCCTCCAGCCATTCGCGTTTGATGTTCTGATAGAAGATGATTGAGTTCTATAAATAGGCGCAGTGAAGTGTAAATATTTAACTTCTTGAACCGTAGGTGAACTCATGTGTCAGAATCCTTCCCGTATATCGAGTGTGAGATGGACAGTTCCCTTTAAACAGGGACACAGAGGTCCCGCGTATATGCCCAAAAGAAAAGGTCGAAGGACCAATTCGGTCACCTATTGCAGCCTGTACTAAACTCAATACATGGGAACATACAAGATAAATATGGCACTAGGTAGGAACGTAGTTAGGTCGTTGTGGCATATCACATAGACAGCCAACACTTCAGGGAGCATCAATATAGAGGCCCTAGAGATGGACCTAGTCCTAATCGATCCTTGTTCGTTCAAATGCCCGCAAAGCAACGCTACCTTTTATTTGCCTTTTGCCTGAGCAGTCATTTTTAGTCGAGCACTACATCCAGCATAAATAGTTATTATTACGGGTATAATGCACACATGGCAGTAGTGCACCGTTGTACGCGATGTTTGGGACGCCTGGTGTTGCCGCGGTCCGGTTCCGTCCGATTCTGGTAAGATGCGTTCGGGAAGCGCCAACGCTAACTGCGTCACGCCGAATGTTCCGGGAATCCGAGCACCGCCACATTGATCGTTAAACGTCAAAAATTGAACGAGGTCTCAAAGGTCTCATTCTGACTCCGGGCCATATTATTAAAGAGAACTGATATCTCAGATTTGTCACGGGTACTCGGTCCTGCGTATCGTTATCGGAATTCCTATGGTAGTTATTGATATCTAGTACTTGCCAATGCGCTATTTTATATCACACTTAGATCTGACCTAGATTCGTTTCCACTGACTCTGTATAGATATGGAGAAGCTTCCGCGCCTTCTACTGGTTACTCTTCATCTGATAGATAGAATGTTGATGTATGCCCGACTGTGTCTTACTTTCTCCCGGCCCAGGTTCATACCCAAGGAACCAGTTCTCTTTATGCAGATTTCAATTGTTGCCACTCCATTCATTAGATGCGAGCGCACACTCCTTCTCTTCATTATTGCATCACTTACTCCAACGTCAATACGTCAACATCAATAAGCTTTCTATTCAACTTGCTCAGAACGGCTCCGTCTATCATCATTCCCCGAGTCTACGTTGCATACAACCTTCCAGGTGTTTTATCCCTTCTGATGAATGTTTTCCAAGGTTCGAGAGTCGATAATGCCCAGTATTTAGTATGATGTTCGCCTTATTCATACCCAGCCATGTAGCCCTCCTTGCCTGATCAATTCCGCATTGCAAAGGTCTGAATGATTTCTTTAGTCTGTGGGGAACTCACTGATTGTCAGATGCTGCTTCTGATATGTATTAGCCCCTGTCCCTGACGCACTGCATTTAATCAATCATTTGTTCCGGAAGACCCTTATTGCCTCTTTCCTCAATCGTCGTCATATCCCACGTGTATTTATAACTTGACGGGATGCAGGATAAGTTAAAAGGTTATGTATTCAATGATTCTATTTATACTCACGCACGCTTCACTTCAATGGGGTATTGCGGGAGCGTATATAGGTCCCTTTTTGATAAAAAGGACAAACTTACATTCACGCCAGCATATATTCAACATGTCCTCAGACGACTTTGGAGCTCCCTCCATCGCTGGTCAAAAGGTTCTCATTAGCGGGAACCTCAATTCCACCTTGCTATTTCAATTTCTTGGAGGTACGTCATGTCATAGGCAGGGGATATTCATTTTTACTGAATCTCTTCTTAGGCGCGTACGTTGGAATATACTTCGGCACCATATTCATCTATAGTATGTGCTATATCCTGGCGTTATATATTACCTATTTATTCACCTATTCTCATGCATGGCATCTGCAGTGTCCAGTCAGAACGCAGGAGCGTCGCATAAAGCCGTTATCATTGGGACGCTGACCGCGATGTTCGCATTACTCCTTGCACAGATAGCGTTAGAGTGGTATTCAATAAGCTTGTCATTTTGTACTCTGGGCGACTCCAGACTATCAATATTCTTTTCGAGCGCCCTCGGTGCGCCTGTACCGCCTTCCGTTAGTATCCTCGAGCTCGCCGTTCAGAATGTGGGGCTCATTCTGGCCGATGGTCTTATGGTAAACTATCCCTATGCAGTATATTCCATGTTTCAGAGTCTAACATGCATTATAAAAATTAGCTATGGCGGTGCTTTCATGCATGTGGCCGATCCATCCGTCGCTTTGCGTTGCCTATGGGGTTCTTTTTCATCGAATTCTGTGCGTAGAAACTGTTGTACAACTTTATCAGCTTGTCTGACACTAAGAAAGCAGCCCTGATCGTGACGGATGTAGTTTTCACATCCGTATTCTACGCCAAGGCGTCGTTTCAGACAGTACAAAATGCCCGCGTAGCCAACGCGATAAGCGGTACTATGTTTGTCGCAGTGACATTAACAAGTATCACAGCCACATTCCTTATATGCCGATACATTTACTCGAGTACCAAGCACAATCAGCGCTCATGGAAACGGTACAAGCATATCGTCGACATCTGCATGCAGTCTTCCATCATATACACAGTCGTAATGGTTTTTCAGACTATATTAAGCTTTCTGGAGACGGAGGACCCTTTGTCTGATTCAAACATCGCTGTGCAAGCCATGGACATGTACTTTGAAACTTTCCTGAACATTGCTAGTGTGAGATTATTTCCTAATTTTACCGCTAGAAACATCCTTACCTTGCTTATATCGTATAGGCTCTCGCCCCGACGCTCATGGTCGCTCGATTAGCAATAGCCACGGATTCGAGCGTTGAGAGTTCTTCAGTCATCATACCCTCCGAGCTTGCTAATAAACATGGGGTGACTGGCCTTGGCTCGGGATCTGATATGGACGTCTCACCTATTGGTGATATTCCCATCAACAATCATGGATCGAGTGATCCCATCGAATCAAGTGGCGGAGAAGATAAAAGACGAGTGTAGTAATTTATACACACATTTTACTAGGTATGATCTGTTGTAAGATACTTAGTTAGATATTACCCGCGTTATGACTCATGTATACTACTAGTTACACCCAAGCTATACTTTGTTTCGTCCTACGCTACTAGCTAGAGACTCCGGTTACCTTAGGAGTGCCCGCCTGCACAAATACAGTTTCTGATTGATTACACTCACCCTCACGGTCTTTCGGGGATACATAAATGTTAATTCGCTTGCCGTTGTCATTTTTGTTGGGTCCCTTGAGTCGTAGTTCGCTGGGTGTACCTCGGCTATCAATTTGGGCGGTCCGGGGTCCCACGCCTCCGACAAAAGGCGTTCATTCTCCGCCGTGATGAACTCCGGCATATTGTTGCCTGCTTCTCAATCTCAATGGTCAAAAGTTTACATGAATATACTAGATTAAGACAATAAATCATAAAGAGTGGAGTTAGAACTTGGGTAGATCCACTGCTACTGGCAGGGAAACACTTGTATGCAATATGTTTCATGTCACCGGCAAGTCACTGGGTGAATAATTATAATTATCAAATGCAGGCATTTTATTCATGCTACCCGCAATCTATTTAAGAGCTGAAATGCTAGCGTGCTGAAGGCCCAAAAATGTTATGCGGGCCAGGGCCGTCAAGTTTTTCCCCTCCAGGGATATATTTTTTTAGCCGACTTATACCGATCGAACGATACCTCGAGTTACTTTTAGGGTACCATCAGCTGGGAGGATTGACTGTCCAAGTTTATATGGCTGTGCTTAGTCCGTGGGGACACTTGGCATATATGCTATATAAGCATCGCGTCAAGAACGCGTCTTGACTTTCCGGATCTGCATTGGAATACCACCGCTCGGCTTCATTCAGAACAATCTAAATAAGTTCTCGTCTAAGACCTTAATGGTTCAAAATTGGCCTAAAATAGACAGGTATTTTAATTGTAAAATCTGTAATCTTCCATCAAAAACTGGGCTGCACTTGAACGTAGTAACTACGCTTTCCTACGAATCATGAGGAGTCTTGCCAATACATCGGCTGTTAACATCCTAGTCTTCAAAACCACGTTCAACGCAGTTAAGCTTCTGGTTTGCAAGAAAGTCCGAGGGCAAGTGTACTGAAGACGATTCATCGACATTGTTATTTTGAGATGACGTGGCCAGTCGAGTCACCATTAGTGTTGGGGCGAATCCCTATTATTGAAAAAAGGAGAGTTCAGTATCTCCTTGAATCATCCACAAGGCTTACACTCACAGACGAAATTGAGACCAATGCGTCTGCGTATTCCTGGAGTGAAATTATTGTCTGCGATGCATGGTCCGGTGTGGTATCGGCAAATCCAATGATGACGTCTACCGTCACTATCAATGTATAGATTAGGGATGATTGGACAATGATATCGATGATGTGTCTGTATCGTTTTCTCGAACGCCGATCCTGTGTGGTACTTGAATGGATGTGGTAGCATATAACAAACGTGCTTGAAAGACTGGTTGCGACCACAAGGCACAACATTGCGTTGGAGATATTATTTTGCAGGACAATTCGTTGAAGCGTTTCTGGGGCGAGACCAAGATAAAGTGTCGTATATAGAGCCGTAGATGTGATTATAAGGGCTATAGCCAATTTAACATCCAGAGTAAGATATACCATAAGTAACAACACTCACCTACTTCGCCAACAAAGAGAACCAACGGGAATGCAAGGTATCCTCTTATACGCTTACCACATGCATGGAAGCATCTCCACACCTGGTTTAGAGAAATAATGCATACCCAAGTCAATACGCGCTAATATGTACTGACCATGAGTCCATCCGCGATGAGAAGTGCCGCACTTCCTGACATATTATCCACGATAATGGTACCATTTGAGATCTGGACGCCATCAACTATGTTCAAGAATGTCTCGCGGCGTGATTTCGTCTGTATGAGAAATTCCATGACCGTGATATACCATTCCATTATGTTTTGGATCAAGATTGTCGCCCATAAGGCTGTCAGGCTCCCAATAACAATGCTCTTGCGAGATAGTGTGGAATTATGGTCTACAGAGATGGGAATTAATCTGAGTGAACTTCAGCTAATGGCACTCCCTTAGGATAAGGCTCACAGTAGAAATAAACGGTTACGCCGTATATCCCAGCATACAGTCCTATTAATCCGTGCTATCAATGGCGCATACGCCGGAATATGACAGCAAGTAATATAAGAGTAGTGCTCACCCATCGAGTATACAACCAACATATTACGGTTCAGCTCAGAGCTAATTATTTCCTTTTGACCAGCAACAGGAGGAAATCCATTCCCCGAAGAAGACATAGAACGAAGGAGTATGAAAGAAGAAGAAAGATTCTATGATGAATTTCTGCTATGTTGATGCCCCTAAATACACCTACATATCCTTCCAGGAACCAGCAACTGTGATGAAGAAGGAATATCTAGGATCCGTACGTAGGAAGAATGACACTTCTCTCATTGGCACAACAATACCCATGTCTTCTTTAGAAAGCTCTGTGATTGAAGATATCAGTTGGTGCTGGATTGTTTTTCTTTAACGTGCGACCTACGAGGCAACATTCATTTATAAATGACTTGGTCTTGCCGGATTTGGTATGAGCGTCGCCGCGAATCACAGTACCGCAGTTGTCAATCTACTTCTTCCGCTCGCCTGGATGGCAACAATCTCGACAAATCATCAATATTCATCACTATCATTCCGTGTTAGAATAAAGACGAGGCTGATCTGATGGGAGATATGCGATGGACTGCGTATGCCAATTCTGACAAGGCACGTTGAGATTGAATCCAAGCAACGTGCATCACAATAAGACCATATACTACATACATAATTGATATCTTTGTCAAGGCGTCAGCTACGCATCATTTTCGACAAACAGGCAGTAAAAGATAAGTACTTACATGGGTGCTGAATCACATGTCATGGCTATAGAGGTCCAGATGGTACGAAATGGGCAGAAAAGTGATCATTGGAGAAGAGGGGACGCATAGAAGCTAGAGTGTCAGACCGCGGTGATGCTTGGCAGGTTCTTGTACCGGAACGCGATAGTAATGTGCTAAGTTCGGATCCAGGAAAGGTGAACGTTGAGCGCAGCGCTCCTATAGGGAAGCACCTGGCAGGCTTGATTCACCATAAATGAAGGAGCGTATGTACTTGTTGGGCTAGTAAGACGGGGAATGGATCAAAGAAAGTAAAAATGTCTAACATTGCCCAAGAACAGCCGGATGAATGCAAATGATCCTGTAAGTTGATTACGTTGGCTGGTTTAGATATTAATCTTGAGCGAGCTTAGTACAAATGCACACTGCGCAGTTTTGGAGGGAAAGAAAGGGAACAGGGGACGGACAAGAGGTCCTTTCTGTGTGGACAAGAAGAAACGTAGTGTTCGAAGCGAAGAAACGTAAAACCACGCGATCTGGATCCCAGGGTCAGTCGGAGGGGCACAGAATTTAGCCTCCCTGCAAAATCGAAAAAGCGTTCGAATGAGAACGCCACCTTGGATGGTATTTTCGATTGGAGTCCAAGTCCAGAATGGTTGGAAAAGGTGAGCATGGCCCGACATAATTAAGATTCGTTATACACACCGATAAAGGCGAAGATTTCATTTCTTCAATATCACATCCTTACCCGCCCTGACCCAACCTGAGGCCTGAGGCCTGATGCTTGAAGCTTAAATCCACGAATTCAAACGAGCGTATAATCATCGAATGTCGGGCGCAACGAAGACACAGGGAAATTCGTTCTCGATTCGAGTTACATACGTTGCTGAGATGACGATATTAATGGGGGGTACGGCCGTACGGATTCATGAACAGAAAATGATGACGCGACATTTTGGTTCAAGTGGCAGTGCTCGCTTACTATTGGCATTTAACGTTTAACTAGTGCTGCCGCCGCAGTGCGGTGACTTTGTAGTGACTGTGACTGCACTGCAAGATTTTGATCTCCGACATGCTACAAAGCACGGTGAAGCGTTGATGAAGTCACTGTGCAGGCTCTTGCAGTCGGTGCTATTGAAACCGAATAACGTTGTTCCGGTCGGTAGCACCACTGTTTTTTCTTCCTGGAGGACAGATCGGTCTGGGGTAGTCCCCAAAACTTGACATTATTTTAGCCATATGGTCTAACTTGGTATCCTGTAATTTTTAAGCATATTCGACAATCTTGTCTTCCTGTATCTTTTTATTTTCCAAATGCTCATGTTCGGGCATACGTCATTGTGTTTCAACTATACAAATTAAAAATAGTGCACTATGTAAGGAAGTCCGAAGAAACCCGAGAAAATATGGGTTTTGCTTTCTGCTCTTTTAAAGGGTGATGCAAATAAAAATCCTCCACTTTTCTTGACGGACTAGCAAGCATATATGTTTAATTTTTTGAAAAGCAGAAAAAACTGCAAAAACCTTGCAGAAATTGCAAGAAATAGTCCATGAAGATGTTTTTTGGTGATCGTGAGAACAAACTTCACAGTCAATTTGCAGCAACTGCATGTCACAGTGAGGCGTAATGCAGTGCCACGAGGCGGCTACAAAGCCGACTGCACTGCACTCTACGGCAGCACTACGTTTAACATTTAACATTTAACGTTTATTGAATAATTTACTTATTGTAACATGTGACCTATCACGGCACACGCAAATCTAACGATGACGCACTCAGTTTAGTTACCTATAGAAAAGCATATAATCGTAAATATACTACAACTGCCATGAAAGGGCTTCGTAATTCAGCACTCAGATCCCAGAGCCTGTCGTGTCCGAGCTTATTTCACCCTATGTAAAGGGCTAATTGAGCTTGTCGCTTCATAACCTTGAACCTACAATGCGCACTGCGCGATACGTACTGGGTAATTGGATGGGTAGTATTACTATGCTGTTCGAAAGCTCAACGAGTTTGAGCTAAGTTCTACTAATTTCACATCATTAGTTCGCATGTCATTAGTAAAGTCTGCCCTATAATCAACTCGGAACTGGAATCGGTGAGTGAAATATTTTTGATGGGATCATCCACTCAGAACATGCCGAACACGGCACCTCCATTCCCAACGACTGCTGGCTTTGATCGCTATATTTTCAACATATATGGTGAAAATATACGTAATATATTTCACTGTTTATATGTCGGACATATATGTCTCGGGCATGCTTTATATGGTAAGCCCGAGACCTATATATTCAACATATATCCAATAAAATATATATTACATATATTTTCCCCGATATGTTTGAGCATATAGGGATCAAAGCCAGCAGTGAACGTGAATCGAGCCACAATTGTTATTTCAGAGGTTTTTGATGGGAGTAATAAACATGGTATTTCATGAGCACAACTATCTGGTGCCGCGCGGGAACTCTTGTGAAGTCATATAGCGGAAAAGGGAATGGATAGAAATTGTGCTATCATCAAAATGCTGTATGTATCCCGCTCTCCCCAAAGGCATTAACTCTGAGATGAGACATATTCATCTATCGATTCGATCTAACATGAAATATTGAAATTTTGTACAGCAATTGATGACCCACCGGTTTTGACTTGTCAGTGTTTGGGGCGAGCGTTGCCGCTGGCGGAGGCGCTTAATGGTCCTTGCAAAAAGACCAAACCATGTGACACTTTCAATCGTGGCTCGCGGTTCGCACAACAAAATGACCAGACAATTCCAGTTCACGGTTCGGAAGCCTGAGATTCGAGGTTCGCGTCTCAAACGTCCAACGTTCAAGGTTCGGCGAACGTCACACTCCCAATGAATGAGACTTTCTGCGGAGTCGGAATATGACATAGTTGGGTGGGATGGCCATGTCATGCCGAGCTCCGCGTGGCACCTCTCGCTTTCGCGTTGTTGAATTGTTACGAACACTTGATAGAAACACCATTCACAGGCTGCAAATACAATTATTCCAAGAGGTTAAGACGTTTAAGGGGTGTTTTTATAGAATTACCCCAATTTTTAACTCTAGCGCACTGGCGATCTAATATTATACATGACCTACTACGTCCAATCCCGGGCTCTGTTCTCCCCTGTGTTCATCTGTTTTAGCTTTCTGTGAAATTTGTGGGAGGTCCTGATTGACCTCAAGAGATAGCTCATGTCCATGACTTGAGTTGTCAAGATCCTTGAGCAGACAACTGCCCAAAAGATTAGAAGGAAAATCCACTGAGGACTCGTCATCCCTCCTCTCCGATCCCAACGCGAGCCGGGCTACCATGAGTGTTGGCGCGACTCCCTGGTAACGAAGCTTTAATTAATACAAGATGCTGCACACTTAAGAAAACGGTACAAACAGTTGCAGTGATTAGTAAAGCTGTGAGGTAATTGTCAATTATAACGACAGTAATAGAGAAACTTTGGGTGGTTCCTTCGTCCATAATGGATAGAACCGCCTGCATGAGAATCAGTGCGGTATATACAATCGAAGACTGTATCAGGATGTCAGATATATACTGATAACGCTGTCTAGATCGACTATTTTCCGATGTCTCCGAATAGATCCGATTGCATATTATGAGGGTCGCTGTGAGACTAGTCGCTGCGGCTGTACCCATCAATGCTCCAGAGATTATGTTATACATCCGCGCATTTTGTGTTGTCTGAAAGGCTGGGCTTAAGACGTATAGTATAGTGAATATTGTGTTGACGATTGCCAACACTGATAGAACTAGTCAAGTACAAAACAGAATACAAGTTCATGATACTTACCAGATTCTGCGAAGAGAAGGAACACAGGCAACACAAAGCGTAAGATAGATAAACCACCCGCGTAGAACTTGAGACATCTCCAGACCTAATGAAAACTTGAGGTTAAATAAGAACGTCGTGAAATACATGTGGATCGTGCCATGAGTCCGTCAGCAATCAAAAAGGCGGATGTTTGCAGAACGCTGAGAGTAATACTGATGGCCACGGGGATCGAAGCTTCCGTTAAACCCTCGATAAACGTGTCCAGTCGCAAATCCCCTTGTAAACAGAATACAATCCATGTAGTGTACTATTGTAGTCCCGTCTGAGTAAGGAGAATAAGATATAAGGACGTCAAAAGTCCGACGATGATATTCCTCTTTAGACTCGATTGATAGGTGGAACCTTCATGTCATACATAACTCCTCCGTGAAAAGCCTCGTGGGAAAAATGGTGGGTCACTTACAGTAGATATGGATTGCATATGCATATATGCCAGTGTATATTCCTATTTTGAAACAATGCATAAGTTATTTGGAATAGGCCTCGTCAATAAGCACTCTTACCAATCAGGTACAGGAAAATCAATGTCGAGTGCAAGTTAGCGCCGATACCTTCATTTTGGAGGTGAATAGAAGGTAACAGATTCTCTGAGGACGACATTCTTGAAGGGACTGAGTATCTTGTATTCTTTTCTCCTTCTTCTCAAACGACTTTATACACGAAAAAATCTGACGTGGAAACTGCAAAATGTATAATCATAGGACATGACAGATATTCACAGCCCACTAACTGTCGAAGCAGTCAGGTACTGTCTCATGTATTGGAGTCTGGCAGTGCTTTGAAACTATCTTTACATTTACAGCTGTTATCTCTACAGTTACCCACACTCGTTGAGCTAGCTAACATAACAGAATACCAAGCTCTATATATTTCAGTTTGGGTTACCTTGGAATTATGTATCGTGGGGGAACGCCAAGTTTACCGAGGAGTGATTCAAAATTGCTTCAGCACCGAGCACTCCTATCGGCGTGATTAAAATAGACCAAAAGCGATGATATTTGGGATGCTGTGCTGCACTGACGTCATGAAAACATTCAGTACGACAATCAACTGATACGACTAAATAGGCGCGGTAAGCGCTAACACTGGCCTAAGGTCCATGTAATATAATATAGAGCACCTTTAAACCAGAAAATAATGGGAAAACATTCGAAACAGGTAACCGGCGCCCCACCTTGTGCCTCTAATGAAGTCGTTGTTCACATGCTACTCGAGGAAACGGGAAGAAAAGCGGACAAGATAGCGTTTATGATCGACATCAAAGAATACCCCGATCACTGAGGGCCATCGCTGCGATGACAGCAGATTTGATAGGCAGGTACGCAATGATTAATGAATGTTTATCGATCGAGGCAGAAGCACTTGATTAGAAACAGATAAGGACACGGGAAGGGTGCATACGTCTGGCTTGAATTTTCAGACAAATCAGACGAAGATGCTTGTATATTTTTTTGGCACGAAACAGAACCTGAGGCCGAGGAGTGAGTACTACTGAGTAAGCACATCGGCTGGGGATAAAAGAATAGCGCACATTGCATTTCTGTCACCTCCTCCGATGCTTCCATCTCAATTTTTTCCTCCTGTTAAGTACTGAAAGATCTGAAGGACTTGGGTACTGACGTATAAGGAAGGTTATGCGCCATATGTGCATTGTAAACGAGGTTGGTCTCGTCAATTATGCGTCAAGAACGCACTTTGTCGGCGCCATTTTCAAGGAAATTCCGTGAAATACAAATGGCGAGATCTGTTTAGGTAAAGAAGGGCAGGAAATGAGTAAGAATAAGGGCCACAGAAAAAGAACATGGACAAGATACCTCGCGTAATCGGACCTGGGCCTGAGGCCTGAGGCCTGATTCTCAGAGATGCATTGGTTAGGTTATACGCCGTCGATTGCTTCGCTGAGTTTGATGAAGGTTTTGACTCTACTCTCATATTTCATCTGCGAATGTCGAGTGGCGGCCACATAGGGTTATACAGGCATTCACTATTCACTTCTCAGTCCAGATTTAAGCACGCCGACGAATAAGCGCACATACCATTCTCTTTCCTTTTCCTTCCCGGGTCGTTTTCTGGATGCATGCGCTCCTGATTTGAATGTCTGAAAGGATCCAGTGTCGCGTCAGTTACGTACTAGGATCCAGGAGTCAACTTCAGCGTTCTTCTGACGAATTTATTTCCGATTCCGCATGTCCAGCGTGGTTATCCGTGGAGAGAATTCACGAAACCAAAGGGACAAGGACAATCAGTTTACGCACCGTATTTAGCTCTAACCTGCTCTTTTGTACCTCCCTCTCTGTTTAGGCTGGTTGTTTTATTATCGTCCACCCGTATTCTATTCAAATATTCACCCATCATACTACTAGACTACGACTAATGACCGTGCTCGATGTCAGCCTGTCGCCGAGGGTATTAACCCCAATATTGGAGATATATTCAGCCAAATAGTCAGGCGAAGCATATAACGTTTGCTCCAGGCTAATTACTGAGCACAAAGAGGGGTTCGGTAGTAGTATAGATACTACTTCCATTTAATAAACATAACGAACTGTCTTCATAGTCATAGCAATGAAAAAATGACGAATGATCTGTATTGGAAGTGAGGTGTCCATGCAGATGATGCATTCAAATAGGATGACTTAAGTCGGCAAGGGTGCGTGTCTCCAGCTCGTATCCTACATCATTAATTATTTCTCGGGTACCTTCGAATGCTGGCTGAAGCATGATCATGAAATCTCCCAGATTTTTTCCTGGAATTAGAGTCTGACTCGTCCCCTGTCTCTATTATACAACAAAACGTACTGGAAGAGCAGTTTCCGGGCGTCGGAAGCTCCACAAGACAGAAAAAATATTGATTTCCTGATCGTTGGGAGCCATCTTGAATTATGACCTTGAATTATGACAGTTACTACCCCTAAGAAAGATAAGAATTGGTATATGTACGGGAGTGGTAACTCGTTCCTCTGCGTTGTTACAGCCCAGGTGGCATGAAATGCTTCTAACGCAGTCCTTCGATAACGCTTCTCTCCTGAGTCGATATGCTCAGTACAGTCAATATATTCAATGTAAGTGGATTATTTCATCGCTCGTTGTCCTCAAAACTAATGTCAACTATGTATCATCTAGTTTCGGCGGGGATCATTTTGCTTTATGAATATTGTGGGTTCTCTAATGGGTTAATCTTACAGTGTTCTGCAATCTGAATAATCATTGCTCAATAGTAATCACATTCAGCCAGGAGGTATACTTAATCTGGGTAAGCCCTCTTAAACAAAGTAATGCCAGTACAAGCTGAAATAATCTGCTCCCAGCTTGGAAGATGGTCAATGGGAAAACTCGTATTTCTCACGGTTCGTGCCCACTTCCAGGAAACAGCAGTGATGAGTAACGCAGCTACTCCTCATTCGCAATCCACAGAATCGGTACATTGCTCTAGTATCATTGGTGTAAGTATGACAGCTTATATCATCAGGAGCCGGTCCAATCTCATATCCTCGAACCATTAGGCTTGCATACTACGGTAGAGACATGACCTATAACTTAACCGCAATCCTAATTATATATAGCAATGTTTACTGTGGATAAGGACGAAAAGGTAATGACACACTCTAAATACCATTCGCCCTTGATTAACATGGTCGAGCCAGTTGTGAGAACGCATGTGTCGTGTAGCCTCGCTCAGAAACTGATAAAATAACCTGGTAATGTCATGGATAGTTGTACGTTAGTGACGCAACCAGTGCGGACTTACTGAAACTAACTCATCGACAGGTCGTCGATACTATATATGGGCAGTGTGGACGAATATAGTTGCAGGTCTCGTTGCTCAGGGTAAGAAATTTATTCCATTGACACAGGAACACAATAGGATCCTTACGTCGTATTTTGAGGCGTTTTACAGATGCGTCTGTACGCACTTTATCAGCACAGTAGGATCGTCCTTAGGATTATGGTTACAACGTATGTCCTGGTTAATTTGGCGGCGTCTTTAATTCTGGGATTTTTCTTGTCAACCATGAAAGGTACTCTCTTACCTTACGATAACTACCCTATTGTCAACTATTAACCCTCCTGTTTTAGTAATCACAGTGCCGGGAGCAAGTGGGGAAATGTGCATCTTAATACAGGCTATCAGGGTGGACTACCTGCGTCTTCTTTGGGTGCTGTTCATTATATTCGAGGCCTTTTTATGTATATTGGCCGTGTATCGAGGGATTGAAATACGACGAAGGCTTAGCTCGATTGCCTTCAACAGACGTGGCCTGGGTCTAGTGGACCTGCTTTTTCATGACTCTATTCTGTACTTCGTCGTGTGAGTATCTGGTTCGCGATGCATTAATTCTCAAAACCTTGTTAATTCTCTTTCTAGACTAGGTACTTTATTCATCATCAGTTTGTTTGTGTATGAGTTTGCGCCCGTAAGTCATAATGCTCTTCAAGTCACGTTTACCTTATCTGTATTTGAGATCAGATCGGTCTTAAAGAAGCTATCGCAGGCTTTGACATGGCTATTCCTTCTGTCATGGCAAGCCGGCTTATCCTTAACATTCGAGGATCCGCAAAGATGCAGATAGGGCTGACCGACTTCGATTTTAACATTACATATGATCCCGTGGAAGATAGGACCAATCCACGACCTTCTAGCCCGATTACTTTCGCAAATACGAGTTACCTCTCGTTTGATATTTAGTTTTCTGCATGCCTTCTAAGTTCTAACAGTTACAATACGGGGAATGGGGCAGAAATTTACAAAATGTTTACTCGCCTTGTACATTATGAGCATTGCTTAGCTTGTGTGGACTTAACTGGATCCTTTCCATAGTAATGTATGGCGGTAAGACGTGTTCTCTAGCTTGTACAGACATTCTGAATTACTTGTTGGGTCTAATATTGTCTCTCTCCTAATATTTCAACTGCTATCGATCTGACGGTCAATATAGATCCCTCTTTTTGAACTCTTCACTGTGTCATTCATCGTGAGCTAGTAGTGAGCTCGATTCCGCTGAACACCTACACTAAAATCTGGATATTTGGATGCCATCTGGAGCCTCAACTTCGGCGATGTTTGGCTAGTACTAGTATATGCCTAGACGTAAGTTAGAAAATATAAATCACATATCATATACGATATAATGTATTTGTGAGTAAAGAGTGCAAGCAAGGCAAACAACCTCACAAAGACACTATGCCAGGTCATTCAAGCTTTTAAGATCTATTTTCGTTGATGCACACCACAATCGTGGGAATGCGGACTTGGACAGCGCGTTAGCGTCGGTTTACGACCGCACGCTTGGTGCGCTCCTTACAAATCCAACACCGCGTGTTTTCTTTGATTCGTCAAGAGAGAAAAATAAATTCCGGCGTAGAAAAATAAACAAACAAACACGTAAGGATGCATTCTGGACTTTATCATACCCTGATACTAGTGGGTCGTGGGAAGATCTTTTGAATGCGCCGTCCTGGGAACCTCCTCCATACCTTGGAGTTGGTTCTGTGAAATGTGGCATACATTTTCCGAGATCGGGGAAATGTTACCGTCCTCCATTAGTCGCATAACAATAGTCGATGAAAATTCAATGGAGGAAATTTCGTTGGTTTGGTTTCTCTCTGATCCTATAGCTAACCTAGCTAACATGAGCGTTGGCGACAGTCCCTGCAGAGGATCAGTTATTGACGTAGACAGCTCAATCAAATCATCGCAGCTTACAGTCATGACTGACGCAATATACTGAGTATATACGCCAATGATGTACACAGTTGGGCGATAAATGAGCTTTCCTGCGGCGACGAAATCGCAGATCGTGACAAGAAGAACCGAGGTCGTATACATCATCGACGATTGGAGAAGAATATCAACAATGTATGTATAACGCGCCCTCGAGTGTCGATTGTGGAAAGAAGATGAATGTATATGACTGCATATGAGCCACGTCGCTGTTACACTGGTCGCGGCAACTGCGGTGTAGAACGCGCCAGTGACGGTATTGTTGAGTTGTAATCTCCCAGTCGTCCGTAAGCTAGGGCGTAAGGCGACAACTCTGGTGAGTACCATATCGGCAATACCAAGTGCTTTAGACCGGGTCGTTAGCCATGTTCGATATCGAAATCAACCATATTCACCGACTTCAACGCCATAGAGACATATTGGTAGCATAGTGTACCGGGAGAAACGGCGACACGCATGGAAGCACATCCAAACCTTGTGCGGTGGGTCAGGGACTTGGGGTGACGTGTTAATAATGCAGGAAAATGCTTACCATCAATCCATCAGAAATCATGAAGCTAATGTTCTCTAGCACCGTACTCACAAATGTGATTATTGCGGGGAACGTGGAATCGTAAAGGGTCGACATTTCGACATTTCCACAGAGGACATATTGCATGTAACACCAGTCGAGGCATGTTTGAGCTACTATTGATGCATATAGAGCCGTCAATGATGTGACTATTACACCTTTTTTTGACTGCACTGTCTCGCGTTTATAATCTGTGCCATAAAAAATATTATCGTCCTGTGAGAAACAAGTACGCCTAAGTCAGAGCTTACAGTAAATCGTTACGGTTGTCAGGTAAATGCCTGTATATATCCCTTTTATGAAGGTTAGAACGTGAATGATCCATACAATGCGGCTATTCACCCATAAGAAATAGAAACATTAAGGTTGAGTTTAAAGAGGCGCTGATGAGTGACGTTTGGATAGATCGAGTTGTGGACACTATAATCATGAGTTGAATAAGGCATACCATGAAGGTACCCCCTCCGGTAACCTTCCAGCTCTGTGGGGCTGAGGTCTGAGGACTTATATTCTAATTGATTATGCCTTCTTTCTGGTTGAAGAATGATCATCCCCGCTGCCATAGATTAAGCTAGACTCAGAATGGAACCTGCAGCTGTATTATACACCGAAGGTCAAATATAAACTTTATCGTGGCCATAAAGCCGTCGTGTAAATCTCCAGGAACAGGGAAAAACAGCGATGACATCAGGGTCTGGTGATACAAACCACGTTGTATGTTCTCATCGACGTCGGAAAAGCTATCTTGCAACCCAAAATCCCGGTTCGAGTACATGGATGGCTCGCTTCCTTGAGCAGTATACTTCGAATATTAAATACTCCAGCAGCAGATATACATACGTAACCGCTTCTTTAGGCTTATAAAAATCTAAAAATAAAGAAAAAGCTACTGGGTTACAACCACGGGCATTCTTATCGTGCTAAGTGATAATCCGTATAGCAGTCCTTAAAAGATATGCCAGTACGTACTATGGGGTGCAAAACGCATCTATTTTTATCTAAAATATACAATGGTGTGGTGAGTTGATCGTCCTTTGTCCCAAATGCACCTATTTACCCCGTTTACGAGGACCTCAGGGATTTTACGATAACCTGATTCACAAGAAATCTAAATTTATGACTTCGTTTACTTTGTTCGTTCGCTTGTAATACAATAAACATCCCGTTTTATGACCAAAGCTTACGTCCTGAGACACTCAGGAGCATGTGAAATGACGACATATATTCATAAAACAATGCAAACGAATACTGTCTTGACAGTGAGAATGTAAGCATGTCGAATGTCATTGGCCCCAAAGGCTCGGCTTCTCGGACCCGCAACTCAGGAGTCAGGGGCTTCAATTGTCATGATGGACCAAATAATCATGCCGAAGGCAAGACAATTAACTGTTTCTTTCTGTCTGTGAAGTGTTTGAGCTTTTTAGAACGGGGATAGAGTCTGATGGATATACTACTGAAAATGGGACCGAGATGTCAGGTCAATCTCAACTTTCGTCCACGATGTGGCAGTGCAATCTGATCAACCACCCGATCCGTGGTATGGATTAAATTAGATTAAACAAAAAAGGGAGAAAACAAATATCTACACACGAACTTGCGTGTTTGCTTAATAGTATAGTAATATAGTATAGTATATAGTAATCCCTTACACGATGACAGCGCAACGCTTAGAAGCAGAATACATTCGTCCTCGACCTCAACAGCCATCGTGCGTGTCTGCTCCGAGTCGACGCGCCTCCGGAGCGCCAAGGACGAGTCCCACTTCCACATATGTCCTACACGGCAGGTGTCGATACCTGTATCTCCGAGAAACAGGTTAATAAATACAGGTCGCGTGTATTTATTAACCTGTATGTCGAAGATACATGCTCGGGCTTCCCATATATAGTATGGTCGATATACAGGTATCGGTGCACGCCGTGCTATCATCTCTGGGTAACCCTATGAGCTGCTCTATTCCTCCTTGTTTGAACAGCCTTTTTGGATTGACTTGAAGGCGACTTGATCTTGTTCACGCTTCAGTACTTCAGTACACCCATCCATTGTCGTGCTAGAAACCGGTAATCCTTTCCTCCATGGCCTTCATTCCTTTCTTCAATAATAGTAACTATGAAAAACCTTCACAACTCAAGCGCAGCAAATTAGGTAACTGATTGGTGCGCGCTCAGACGTCGATTATAGATGCTAATCCTTTTATATACCTTTAATCTCTCATCCGTCACACTCAACTACAGGACTCTACACAAGAAACAAGTCGACGCCTGAATGTTAGTTGGCCATTGTCATGACGTTCATTTGATACGTCAAGACCCTCCTTATCTTACCATCAACGACCAAACACACTTGATTTATTCGGTCCCGCTTCTCGACGTTGAACAAGTTTAACACAATGTTATGCCACGGTAGGATCTGATGTATTGGTTTTGCGCTTGTATTTCTTCATAAAGATATGTTACTCAATACATTGGTCCTAAAATTCTCGACTTCGTTCTTGGTACAAGGTCGGTATAAATTGGCCAACAAGAACAATTTTGGTAACCCTCGCTTCAGCATCATGTCCTCTACAAACAATGGGCTCCCTTCCATATCTGACCAAATGTCACTGATCAGCGCCAGCCTAAACTCTACTTTGATGGCTCTCTTCCTACTAGGTCTGTAATTGAGGCAACATTCAATAAACAACGCGAGCATCTCACTGGTGACATCAAAGGGATATACACGGGTGTCTATGCGGTCTCAGTTGTCATTCATTGTAAGCTATGCATATTTCAATGTTCAATGCTGCCTTCTTGCTTACACTATCCTTATCCAGCATCTCGACACACGGCGCCTTCATTGGCGAAAGGGTTCGTCGTCATCGGCACATTGTCCGCGTTATACGCCGAAGTTAGCATCCAGTCGTATATTGTTTGGTATGGCATGAACTTCGTATTCTGCACCAACGGTGATACCAGGCTCTCTATATTTGTTGCCACCATGACGGACTCCTCACTGCGCCCAGCGCTTAGCGCTGTGACAACGGCGCTGTTACTCCTCGGGTTTGTTCTTGCAGATGGCCTTATGGTACGAGTACGGTCTCCTCTCTTTGCGAATGTGACGTTGATTTTTCTAGATATGGAGATGTTTTCAGGCATGCGGGAGGCCATCCCTCCGATTAGTTTTTCCATTATTCCTCTTTATCGTTGAGCTTGGTGCGTGTTTTAGGGCTGCGGTGCTTACGGAAGTAAAATCTAATCCCTTCCTAGGACTTGCTGTTGCTGATACAACTCTGAGAAGCGAATTAAATGATAAGAAATATGCCACGATATTAAGAGAGGAGCAAACAAATCATGTAACTGGGGCTTTGCTTCTCACAGCATCGCTAACTAGTCTATCTGCAACCTCCATCATATGCCAGCATATATACTCAAACACCACACAAAAATCGTTAAGTCGATATCAGTACATAATCGATATTCTTCTGCAGTCATGCGTCACGTATACAACGTCGCTAATTGTCATGGCAGTATGCAGCTTTCTGGATACAGGATATGTAAGCAGCTCAGTAGCGATTATTATTATCAACGACTATTTTGCGAATACCGCAATGATCATGACGGTGTGTTCACAAGTTCGCTGCAGAGTATGCCGAATCTAAAGATGACCACAGGGTCTCGCACCTACTCTCATGGTCTCGCGATTAAAATTGGCATCAAGAAGTAGAAATGAGGATTCAGATGTTTCCTCGGGATCGTTTGAACTACCTCCAGACTTAGCTGTTGATACGGAGAGATTTGCGGATTCTTCGGGAGTTACAAGTATTATCGTGGAAAATGCCACGAAACGCGAAGAAAGCAATGAAGTAGTTAGAAATTAAATTAGATGTCTAGTCACAAGTGAGATATATTTATGGTTCAATATCTTTTTCTTGTCAATCAAAAGGAGACGCGTCGCGACGCGTCCATCACGCTTACATCAAATCATCATGTGATATACGGTATCATCAATTGCCGTGAGTTGCCGAGGGCTGCTGTCCCCATCATCATTCCTTCCTTGATGATCGTAAACATTCACTATACCACCACTGCTTCCCCCTGATTTTTGAAAGCCATTCAGACGTCCTATGACGAGCTCTGACAAAGAAGGAACAGAAATTTAATCTGGGCGTTCTGATTTCACTACTTGCTGGAAGATTGACGTCTATTTCACTTAGTTGGCATTTATAATCAAATGCACTGGGTCCTAGTATGTAAATCGTCAAGCACAGCGGCTGTCGAAGAAGTCGCTGATAAAGGACGGGAGGACATTTACAAGGGCAGCGCTGGCGCTTTTCTGTAGTACTATTGGTGGTATTTGGATCCAGTTCTCAGCATCAAAATTACTACTTGTTTGAACATCGATGTCTTTGACGATGCGTACCTCTCTCGATAAGAATATTTATCCTTCCAAGTTGGAAGTCTCCGTCAATTCTCAGTTTTTATTTTATGGAGACGTGTGTTAATTACCCACTTTCACGGGTACTGCATTCTCAATGACACTCTTCCAACTACGGGAGTTCCCCCAGAACCCTATCCACTTCAACACAAAAACTCGCTAGAGAGTAAGACAGAGCGATCGAAACTAACCAACGGCGAGGATTTACTTGCTGTTGATTCTTCGTTAAGACCCAGAAACTAGCAGCACGTAGCCAGTTTGAAACCAGAAGCAAAGACAAATTTTCCTCGAAATTAGTGCTATGAAATTGTTCATAGAACAAGAAAATGGGGTACAAGGAGTCTTAGTATTAGTACATACAACGTGCATAATAAGCAACGCAGGATTCTCTAGTCGTAGAACACGAGTGCCCTAAGTTCGATGGACTGCCTGTGCGGCGATCCTGCGGGTGTAGCTGGATCCTCGAAAGCAGTGTGTGGCGTAAACACTGCAACGCTGCCATCTTGAACAGAATCGAAGCTGTGAAAAAGAAATACAATTGAGGTTAAGACCTTCAAATTAAAAAATTAAAATAAAACAATGATAAAACGTACCATTTAATCAACACGATTTCATCAGGCGTCATTCCATACATGTATGTCCACCTATAATTCTCGCTGTGTTTAATGCCCAGGGTCTCTCCTTCTCTGTCAGGGTATACCAAAGCAACGGGAACGCTATCTTGTGCTGGGTTGACGCTCCTGTAATCGCACAAGGCAAGGGGCCAATCCCATGCGGGGTGAGAGATGGGACGCCACAGGTTGATAATCTGGAAGCGTTTCTTGAGGAGTTCGGGAGCATCAGATGCGGGAAGGTGTCGGTGGACACGGGCGATAGAGGAGCGAGTAGTTTGGTCAACGTGCGCTTGGGGAACTGGCTGGCGTTTGTCTGGAGAGTCGTCGATTTGGCCTGGGATGCGACGGCGGACAGCTGTGAATTTTGAGAGAAGTGTAATCGTTAGAACATCCCTCGTTTGCGTTGAGCAGTTGAATAAGGTACGCACTGTGATCAAAGAGCTCTACCCTACTCGCCCCAGTAAGCTTCTTGATGAGTTCGATACTCTCTGGATAGTAAATCTTCTTGATTTCCTCGTCGTTCGCAAAGGTCTTGTATTCCGATGGAGCGTGGAAAAACTGGAACCCAGCAGTGTCCAATGAAACCGACTCCTCCTTTCCGCGAAGATTTTCAATAGGGATGTGTTTGTCCTCGCGAGTGAAGTTACGTGGCCGTTCGCCAGTCTTCGAATCGGCATTGATGTTTTGGTATGCTCGGATGGTCGGGTCAGCAGGTGGGACGAAGAATGAGACAAGGCCAGTGGTGGTTGCGGGTCCGTTTTCAGATGACATGTTGTTGGAATATCAACGAAGAGAGATACAATGTTTTAGTAGGTGTGAAGAAAAGCAAGTGAAAGTGAACAGAGCAGTGAGAAAGAAAGTTGGCGACAACTTCTCCTCATATATAGCTTCTTCCCTCCGGCATTCCGTCGATCGGTGACCTGTTTGGTAAGTAATCTGTCATCAATGAGTCTCAAAGTAGAGTCAGTGTAGGAGTGCGAGAATGACTTCATCTCTGGCCGAGGTTGCGTGCTAAGTAAGGATGAGAAATGTTACCAAAATGGAACGCCAACCCATTCGCCAATGAATAAGCCATGCATTAGTCAGACAAGACTCAGACCTCCGAACGGGTATGAACAACCGAGGCAGTGGGTGATAAATTGGTTTGGTAAGTGGGGTAGTAATCATCCAGGAATACTACATTCGTGAGCTGGAGAGAATATCGAGTTGAGGTTTTTGTTAATGGAAGAAACCTGCGAAGGCTAGGTGGGAGGGAGTCGCAAGTCTGGCCGGCTGTTTCGGGTATGTCTATCCCGGTCGAGTCTGGTCAACAACGGGTCGTAAAAACATAGAGAATTGGCAAACACGCCTGGCATCCAAGGTTTCCAAATTCTATGTATCATCTTCTAAGTACACTCAAGCAGATTCTACTTTCTCGAGAACTTCCTCTATCTTCGCGCTTCCCTCTTCTTCAGCGGCCCGTTGGGCTTTTGCATTGGCCGCATTTGCAGCACTCAGGTACGTGTCTAAAAACACAGTTAGATATCATATTTATAAAACAATGCATATGATGAGAAGGGGGAAGAATGGTCAACCAAGCAAGAAAAGGAGTAAAACGAAGAGGTTGGATATGAATGGAATGCAATGGCCGAACACTCACTCCAGAATAAACTAACAACGCTCACGACGACCAATCTCAGGTGCGGTGGGGTAAAGGCGAAGTTGACGATTTGGGTGGGGATATACACGGCCCAGTTGCGCACGATGGTGGGTACGTATGCCTATCAAGTGCATATGGGCGTTAAGTGTCTTTCTAACCCGCATTCGAAAAATAGAGGAAAAACGATGCATACAGTCTCTATCCGTGCCCTGGCCTCCTTCGGCTTCCCTTCCAGAATACTCATGGACCCATAGAAGAATGCGACGGCGACTGGTGTTAGAATTGCTTGGTCGAGCCATACCTGGACGGAAGAAGAGAAGGTCAGTACACAATCCACAAACCAAAGCAGAGCAAAAGAGGTTGAACGGTCAAGGAAAGCAGTGTGGATGAGAAATTGTCGGAGGGTGAATTGAACTCGAACACTTCTGGACCTTCGACATCTTGTTCAAAGCCAAAAAGCAAAGGTCAAGTGAAACAATTTCGTGAAAACTCACTCGGTATACCAGCGCCTTCGTGGGGGTCGCGAATTTGATTCTATTCAACAGCTCATACCACTTCGTCATACAAGGACCGAAGAGAAATGTCCCATAGAACGTAAGGCGGGCGGTACGTTGCCACTATGCGCTGCAGTTAGTACGACTAGAGAAGTTCCAACAGAGAGTAAACCACGAACGTCATGTCCAACACCCTTCTGCCTCTCTTCCACCAGTTGCTGGGCTACGATGTCACCTGTTCCGAAAAGAACACCTGCCGTGATGCACTGTGTGAGCATGGGGCGCCGAAGGAGAGCAGAGCTAAGTTCAGAAAATATAAACATGATTAGTAGAGCTCGTTCTCATCGGATGTGTAGCGGAGAAGGAGGAAAACAAACGACGTACATACTTGTAAGAACGGAGTAGGCTCGCCATGTTGAACGGAGGTTCTTCTTAAAGATTATTTCTTTTTGCCTGTATATATTCAAGGATTTCTGATTCCCAACAGAGGATGAGAGAGGTGAAAATAAGGTTCAAGGCCACGAGCGGCAAGCAGAAACTATGAGCGAGCAATGAAGCTTGGAGCTTGAAACTTTGCAGAGGAAAACCGAGAGAAGGGATCGTAAAAAAAGCGAGTCAAATATCTGTAGACGCCGGTCGTGACAGTCGCTCTGTGCCAGGTCGTTGTTAACTGACTTCCGTCGTAATTTTGGTGGTCGTGTTTAACGCCGTCAACGATGAGCAGAGCAGGCCAAAATTAGGCAATCTCCAAAGTGTTGACAAATAAACGCAACGTCAACCACAGCCACCTCACTCTATTGAGTTAAAAATAGATTGCAAACCATATTATGGGACCCAGTTAGACGCATCGGAAAGGAATGACAATTAGGAAGTACTTCTACTATAGTCAACAGTAGTACGTGTTTACAAATGATGGATGTAAGTAGTCCACGTAATATTTAAGAAGGCAGAAGAAGGGAGAGTCCTGAGTGCGATAACCACTTCAATAATTAAGAAGAGTCGCGCCAGAAAATAAACAGGAGGGATAGCGAGTTGAAACATTCTTGAGACATTTACCAATTTGTTAGCGATACTCAGGTTACCGCGCGCCACATCTCCACTCGGCATGAAAGGTCGGAGCAATAAGATCGGTGTAACATATACCACCGGAAGTGCTGTGATTGCCACACTGAAGATTCTCCATAGTAAACCTTCTGTGCGGCTCGGAAACTCGTTGGACCATGCCAGAATGTGCATCCCACCGAAAGCGAGGCACACAATACCAATTACTATGTGTCCAAAGAAAAGATCCTCTCGAATAGTTTTATAACTGATCTTGCCCCGCGGGGTATACGCGTAAAACATTGAGACCTGGGAATGACTTCCCCCCCATCGAGCATAGCTTATCGATGTACGCATATTACTGAGCCGTCGATAAGGGAAGAGGAGGATTCGTGATTGCTGCTTTCAGTGGAACCATTGCAGGGATGTCGACTATGTTGGTGATGTTACTCATACTTGCTATATGAGTGAGTGGCGATTCTGTATAAAGGGAAACAGCAGGGTTGTGGTTGACTCGAATCCTTTATACTAGAATGTGCTTCTATAAGTATTGCATAGCAGTAAAGGCAGTGCAGCATGAGGATGGTTGATTATTCTTGTTCTGAAGAAGCAGTGGCGGGTTCGAATAATTTGCTGTATGTACAGGGATACATGGCATAATAAATGAATGATACAACCGACAGATATTGGACAGATATTACTATATGACCCGAATATGACTTAGCCTCAACGACTGGTATCTTCGCCAAAATAAAAGAGGCCGGACGGTCCGGACTTGCGTACTAAAAATAGTACATGTCTGGCCGAGGAGGGCTGAGGTCACATCGGACTAAGGTCGAGCGGGGCCTCCTCACAAAACATCCGTTTCTATTTACAAAGCTTAACTCATCATTATTAGAGACTCGAGACACAATGCTCATTTCAAATGAAATAACCAAGCTATCAGCAAGTACCGTAGCTACACTCTCAGTACTGCTTCCCCAGGTTTCCTGTTATCGTCCTCGTACTCTTTCTTATCATCCACGGACTCCGGAGTACGTTATGTAGAAATCTGCATCCATGATGGATCGATGATTGATGATTAGTCATCAGCAATTAGCGATGATCATGATGGAATGCCACCACAAATTACGCTAAAGCATGCTTAGTCTGTAACCGCACTCAGGTGGGTTTAGCTTTATCTGGTTCACGCATCAAAGCAGCTCCACGCTGTGATCGCAAATTTCACCCATCATCGGATACGAAGCAAAATGGGACCCACGTCGGGAGAAATCGCGTAATTCCATGTATAAAACACCTGGAGACAGACACAGAATCCTTAGAGCCGGTCTCATCCCCCCCACATCACTGCCTAATCCGCGAGTTGACCTCGTCGATACACCCAAATCAACAGTACCCTCAGCATAACACAAGCTAATCACGCTCATCATGAAGTTCACTGTCATCTCTGCCCTTCTTCCCTTCGTCGCCGCTTCCCTCGTTGGATCAGTAACTGCCGCTCCAGTTAACAATTATGAGTCGTCTGGCACGGATCTGGTAGCGGTGAGCGTGTTTCACCACATTGGGTATTAAACGTGGAATGAAATTATTTATCCCTTTTCTTTGGACTCGCTTTTACAGAGAAATAACGAAGCTCTGGTCACTGAGCTGTTACGACGCGCCGACCTAGGAATTACAGAAGAAATCGACGCACGCTCATTTAAAGCAATGTACGTCTTCCTTCGTTTGGCCCAATCTTGAACTCAACGTTTCCTTTTTGATGGCAGAACCTCAGCCGCATCCAAACTTAAAGCCAAGATTAGGCGACCAAAGAAAGAGCCCACCGCCGCTGAGCTTTCCGAGAAGGAGAGGAAGAAGCAATTTAAGGAAGGACACAAGCAATACGTCGCTACTGGGAAGAAGATTGCCGCCGACGCAAAGAAGGATGCAAAGGCCAATAAGGTCCCTTACCATGTCAATGTCAATTACCACGGACCTGGATACTCGCAACATGGGGAGAAGGCAAAGAAACTTGCGCAAAAGGGCTGGCATGATACTAAGAATCTCCAGCAATTCAAGCACGCTGACGTTTCGTAAGTGTTGGGTGTCTAAAATTGTACGCGAAGGAATTAATATTAATATTTCTCAGTGTTCATGATATGCCGAGTGGAAGGAAAAGAGTGAACACTAGGTATCATAATGGAGAGAAAATTGGTGGGGCTCATGTGCAGTATATGTTTGACTAAAGTACCATAACTGTTAGACAACGTATTTGATACAATACTAAGCATTTGAGCAGGATCCAACGGTTTAGCTTAGATCGGTCAAGTTCTGTTACCTTAATTTCCACCAATATCATCTCCTCTAATTCATCTAAAGTAAATCCACTGTTTCGCAGGATTGACGTCGATCTTCAAGCTTCTTGCCTATGATGTCGGAATTTCGCTATTATTATCATCTGAGATGTTGCGTACTACGAAGTTTCGCGGGATGATACATAATATTCGTGCGTGGCGTCTGCGAATCCCAGTGATTTGAGCGACCTGTATTTAACATAACGTCTTTATTTTATAAACACAGACTTCAACCTTCAAGGAAAGAACATACATCCGCATATCCGCTCTATCCGTTCTGCTTTCCAAATTCTAGGATTTAGATGCACCTCACGCATTTAACGCAACAGCGTTAGTGGTACATTTTCTCAGAACCATTGTAATTTCGGGATTTACATGTACTTAACGCATTTAACGCAACAGCGTCTGTACATTACGGCCGTCTTCAGGCTCGGACATTGCTCGGACATGGTGACCCTTGCTCCGCCTTGATTATGGGGACACACGGGATGATGGTTCATCCAATAATAGCTCTGCGTGATACAACAAATGAATCGTATTTTGGCCGCTACACCGCAGCAGACCATAAATCAATCATGGTCAAATCACTTTTATGATTGGTGAAACTCTGATTCAAATTATCGACGCCACGAGCTCCGTAACACTGTCTTTCTCGTTATCTCTCTTGTGATCATGCTTCGCCAAGTTGGAGTCTGCTCGCCATATAAGAAGGGCTCTCCATTTTGAGAATTAAGGCATCGACAAACCTCGCAATCTCCTCTTATCCAGTCGTTGTTGCTAATTCCCGAGTGTTTTATCACCATGCCTTTCCCAACCGATGAAGTCTTAATGCAAACCGGTCGCGATCTCGTCGCACAACTTCAAACTATCTTTGGGTCGCATCCAGGTCTCCGCCCAGGTAAGGTGTCCTCAAAAAAAGTGCTACGCATCTGTATCTAACAAAAGGTCGTGTCTTGTTATCAAGCTCATGCCAAAGGGATTTTACTCAGCGGAACATTTACACCTTCTTCAACCGCTGCCGACCTTTCCACGGCACCACAGTTCAACGCACCTTCAACACCAATTACAGTCCGATTCTCTAACTCGACTGGTATTCCGAACATTCCTGATACGGATTCCCATGCTGATCCACGCGGTATCGCTGTTCGTTTCAATTATGGATACCGAAAGCATACCGACATCGTCGCCCATTCCACCCCCTTCTTCCCCGCACGCACTGGTGCAGACTTTCTCGACTTCTTAAGGGCTATTGCTGCCTCATCAGCCGGAGGAGAATCGCCATTGCCCATTGAGAAGTACGTGGGATCCCATCCTCCTGCTCTCGCATTCGTCCAAGCTCCCAAGCCCGCGCCGACCAGTTTCGCAAAGGAGAAGTACTTTGGCGTCACCGCGTTCAAGCTCATCGCTGCTGATGGCAAGGAGACTTTCATTCGCTACCAGATTGTCCCAGACCTAGGCGTAGAGACGCTCTCCCAAGCTGAGGTCGAGAGTCGTGGACCCAACTACTTGCATGAAGAAATCGCTGCACGCGTCTCTGCCGGGGGCGATGGCGCTTTCACCTTCCGCCTCCTGGCCCAAGTCGCAGAGGAAGGAGATGTGACGAACGACGCTACCATTCACTGGCCCGAATCTCGCAAGATCGTGGAACTCGGTGTCATCAAGGTCGAGGAAGTGGTCAAAGACAACGAGAAGGAGCAGAAGCACATTATCTTCGACCCCATCCCAAGAGTCCCTGGTCTCGAGCCATCCGAGGATCCTTTGTTGGAGATGCGAGCTGCAGTGTACCTGATTAGTGGAAAGGAGAGACGCGCTGCGCCATAATTAGTTTGATGGCCATTTACCAGAGCTAACAGTAACCAGAATTCATAATTGAAGTGCCAGGGAGATATGTATTTAGGATAGGAGCGCATTCACACGGTTGTTGAAACTTTATGTCTTTTAGAAATTGCGGGTCGTATACAGAACTTACGACAAGTTTTCCTACATATTATGCAGTGCTTATCCTGCCTTTAAACTTAAAATACAAAAGAGTATGCGGTGTCATAAAATTTTATTGATCAAAAATCTACATATTTATACGAATAATATTCCTGGATGAATACGAATTATTAGCTTATTATGCATCCTAGAATATGATCAAAGAGAATGAGATCGATGTCAATATAAATATATATAGTAGAGGTGAAGGAGGGAACGATTGAATAACCAAATAGTCTGTGTGAGTCGCAAGAGCCGCAAGGTCGTTTGCGGGGTGAAGGTCCTCAATCTTCTGGGCAGAGCCCTTCTCAGCGAGAACCTTGATGGGCCTCATTGACAAAGTGCCTTCGGTGGTGTGGTACTTAAAGAAGGCAGGTTCAGAGTAGTTAGCTCCTTTGGACCTCCTGGAATGACCTTGAATGGAAGGGAAATATTTGAATTCAAGTAAAAAAGGCGCCACCTGTTGCGTCAGTGTTTCATACTAGTTGCGGAAGTCGTATGAATCTCGACGATTCAAATGGAGAATTTCCGACCAGTGACTCCTATGTATTTCACAGCGTAGTGCCCATACCTGCGAAATTTACAGGCGCTAATCATCCCAAGTGAAGGAATTGAGTTACGTATGAATAAGCGCCAAAACCTGTTGCAGTACTATTTATAGTCCGGAACTTATTGTTTGATCAAAAATATATACAGGCAAGATCAACGTCGTTTTAGAGGCTGCGATATCTAGTGTCGTGCTAGCTCTGAGAGGAATATTTTCATTTCGAGAATATTGGCAAATATACTAAATGAAAAAGAAAGAAAAAATACCGCTCGTAACCAGCAAGGAAGGAAAGGGTTTCAAAATCCAAGCCCAGGGAAGCTGCTAGAGCCCAGAAGGTCTTCTGAAGCCCCTCCACGGTTATTATTTAGACGATCAGGCTCCCGACCTTATTAAGAATTAGGACAGATCTATTCCATACTCAATAAAACCCACTTCCCCGCACGGGGTGTTATGACACTTCGAGTGTCGAGATATGGGTGCTCAAATATTCACCTATAAATCTTGAATGCTTCATGCACCTCACCTGGCTATTGAGATAGCAACGGGTAGAACGATACGCATGCGACGAAAAAGAGCGAACCACGTCCAAGAGACCCTGAACCTTTTCGAATTATCTATCAGCTTATTAAAGACTAGAGGTACTGGGGAAACGCACGATAAAATAGGGGTAGTCAGTTCGCTTCAAATTCCGGGCCGTACATACGTCTATATTGTGGATGCCAGAGGAATTTAATTATATGTCACAAGAAATCGTCGCAAAACCCAATGTCGGAGCTTCGTCCTTGCCCGAGTTCAAGCTTTTAATAAAAGAAGATATTTCTGTGTTCTCATACTACATAGTAAAGTTTGAAATACGATGCGTAGTATATACCAGAAGAAATTACATACAGAGGAAAATCCATCGAAAGGATGGCCTCATCGTTTTAAGTAGTCAGTATTGACCGCGCCTCTCGCGGGGGAAGCGCGATCATGATCAATGCATTTATTGTGTCGCGCGGCCGACCAAGCTCCGGCATGTTCGTATAAAAAGAGCTTCGGTCGTCCAATACCGCCTCAGGCCTGAGGCCTTGAGGGTGTGCTCTGTGCAGTTTTGGAACCTTCAAGCTTGTTGGCAGATATGGTGGCGAAAGAAACTCTTCGAGTGGAAATTTTTTTGCAGCCTGAGACGCAAAATTCATCAGAGTACAAGGCCAACAAGTGGTGAAAGGATGATGGGGCCCGCATAAGGGTTACGTACTCGGAGCCCATCCGCCTCAAGTACCGCCACAAGGAGTGTAAAATGCCTGATAATATGTGATTGCCATAGTAGGCACGTCATCGTTAGCTACAATGTGTACGACGATGACAAAGTACCAGATGATCATAGACGTGGGACTAAAGGACCTTTGACGGATAGCAGGTATACCAGTAAATCTTGAGCTTGACCTCGTACCACTCTTCAGCTTCAGTTCGTATCGACCTTACAGACGGAATTAGTGAAATAGGCTGAAGATCGTTAAAACCATACTGTTAAATCATTTTGGGTATTCTCCTGGGGCTTTTGCCATATTTCTTTGTCGATAATCCAGCCCAGCCAAGTAAGGACTCGTAGTGGGACGTAAACTTGCGTAACAATTTGACGACATTTTCCTCATAATCCACATAGGGATGAGTGGTTGGTACGTACTCTCAGCGGATGGCTCTCCGGAAAGTCGAATATCAGACGCCAGGGATTGTTTGACCAAGCTGACTGTGAGGGCATTCGTGGGTTATTTCATGAAATTATCGTTAGAGTGCAGGCAAAATGTGATACACATTCATACTGAAGGTTCGCTGGTTCACAGTGGCTCGTCAGCCGAAATATACAATACTGAGAGAAATTGCAGAGTTAGTATACGTTCGCAAAACAATATTACATCACGTACCATTATTTCCCCTGACAAAGGCATCCCCATATCGATTGGTAATCTTTCCATTAACATGCTCCTCCGTCTGCTCCAACGCGATGTTCATAAATCCATCCAAGCACGAAAGTAATCCTGAAAGAGGTGGAAACGGTCACAAGAATGTCATGGATCACGAAAGCGCACTTAACGCGCCTTTATAATCAACCCCGGACACCAATCGCACAACCACTCTTTTCCCAACAACACCTTTGAGGAAATCAGTAGGTGAACCAGTGTGCGATGGAGGCTGGGGTGGTGGTAGTGGTGGCGACTGCTCGTCTGAGGGTGGCTGAGGGCTATCGTCCATTTTTATTCGTCGTTTCTTGAATCCTATTCGTTAATACGAAGTCAAAGGCACGAGTGTGTTAAAGAGCTTTGGTGTGCCTTCACCCTTTGGCGGCGCCGGCTGGTCAGTTCGTTCTTTGTTGTTGACTGTTATGTTACAACCTCCAGGTTTATACGGCATCACGGCATCTTTAACAATCGTCCGTGTGTTCAGTTGGAGGCAAACATTTCCCTTCCAGAGGAGCCTGAAGTTCCTTTCCATTCACAAAGCAAAAAATTATAATATACAAAAATTACATCGTCTGTTCGAAGATAAATTAAAAATATAGATATACTGCGAAATATAATAATACAAATGGTAGTGAAAATCGAACCGAAAGCGCCTCAAAAGTCTAAGCGTGAGGTACCAGAAAATGAGCTTAATCAGCAGTTCGACTCCTCTTTTGACGATGACATGAAGAGAGGTTGAGGTGGCGGCGAGTGTGCCGAAGTACTTCTCCACCCATTTGGTTTTTCTTCGTAATTCGTCAGTGGAGTGGCGCTGTTGAGCGATGGCGAATATGGTAACTAATTATATTAGAATGTTTATGTCAGTTACACGCATCATTCACCAAGAAAGACAGGAATGACCAACGAACATTGTAGTATCCACTCTCAGGATCATTTTCGATCATGGTCGTAGTTTTCATCTCTATAGATATCGGCTTGTTGTAGAACTAAAAAATGTAAGTTACCGAATTATTGAGGACAGAATCTATAACATACTGATTTTCGACGCATGGAGCCATTCGTTACCCTTCTTTCTTGTTTTAATCTTGCGGGAGGAGCTTCTCCGGAGGTAGATTTTGAAAGATTATCTCTTGACTTGGCACGCGAATTGAGCGCCGAAAGCAACGAGTTCGAATAGACTATTCGGGGAATATTAATTCTAGTGTGTCAATGACACAAAAAAAAAGGGAACCCACGTTTAGCGAGACAGGTATATGCAGCGAGGTATAAGACTGCGAGAATAAAACAGAAATTTTTTATAATTAATAAAGGACGAGAGACAAAAGCGTACGAGTGTGAGCCTTCGTGCGGAACTAAAACATATAGTAACAATTATACGTTGAGATAAATGTAAGAAGCCCACCAGAATAACGACTATAGTTGCTCCGATGCTATAAATGGTGTCAGAAGAATACATATCATCTTCGTGACTAGGTAGGGATACCTGGTTATTAATCCGGTCCCTGAAAAGAGCGAATAAGCGAAACGATAATACAAAGGCCACGCAAGAAAGACTTACGAATAGTATACGCAATCAATCGGTCAATTAGTCTAGAAGAGCTTGTTTCAATACCACAACAATAATGTATTGGGAAAACGTTACTTGCCTCCTAATAGCGCCTTCTCTCTTCTTTACCAGGAAGTATAACATAGCTATAGCGATAACGATGTCGATGAGAGAACCCATGACGAGTAAAACGGTGATATTCGTCTGGAATCCCCTTTCGAAATCAACCATTCGCGACGCCAAGATGCCATTGATCCCAGTGTAAAAGCTCAAGACGCAACGAGTGACACCGGCCAGACCACAAATTGTGCCTATGAACTTCCATGGATTAGGCAGCACCCTGTACAGTCGATACGAGAAGAACCCCTGTAATGTTTCAAAAGTGTTTGAGATGCCACATAGGGAGGAAGAAATGAGCTGGCTAACCTGAACAAGCATCGTTATGATCCCACCCAATATCGTTACAACTCCAAAGGCCGGATACCTAACCCCTGCGTTTGGTCGAGCGTGTATAAGGTCGAGTGCGGTGATGTATATTTCGTACGAGGAACCAATCGTATGTCCTAATTCTAGGAGCCTTGATGCGGGAAACTTAAGAATCGACTTTTCACAGACACGCGCCAATCATTACGTACCATACGGCGCCAACCTACGTCAAACTGATAAAGAATGAAGAAGCTGGTAAAGAATAAAGCGAAACGTACCAAAGCCTTGAATGAGATATGGTCTTCTTCGTACTGGTCGAAGTACATATAACACTGAACAGTAACGATACCGAAGAGAAAAACCGCAATGATACATCCAATGAGAATAGCGCCGAACATGTTCTCTACAGTGGCGATTGACATGGCCTGTCGAGTTCGAGAAGACGTTCAGGCGCCCAAAACCTGACTCACTATGTTGTAAAAACGGCGCGAATTGGACGCAAAAGGAGGGATGCAACCAGTGGTCGCGTATGTAAAGGAGGGGAAGGTTAAAGAAAGTAGTCGAAGGTGGGGTAGCGGATAAAATAAAACCCGATAAGGACGAATAAACGTTTAAACAGGTTTAAACATTTAAAATTTAAACCACCATCTGATTCATATTTCGGATGTATAACAGATGATCGATGATCGATCATGGCCGCGTGCGCGTCTCCCTCGCTACAGAACTGCAGCTCGTTACACATGAATATTAAATTTCACCCGGTACCGCGACGAGTCGGAACAACTGCCAGAGTGGGCAACGATGACCGAAGACTGATTGGGACAAACATACATATGTAACAGAGAAAGAGACAGAAAGCAAGGTGGCGCAGAGCATAATTTGGCTGATGAACATTTAGACTCGTGACTATACCTAGTACATACTTTCCGATTCTAGCTTTATCGGTGTCCTCGCAGTGAAATCCTGTGATAACAGCGCAAAACTATTTGAAAAGAGACGACGCAAGGCGTCAATCCATTGAATTGGAGACGCAATTTGGAAGACAGGTCAGATGATGGTGTAGAATGAAGCTGACTCCGATGAATTCCTTGTGCGACACGGGTTGTAGAGAACCGTAAATCAGAAGGATGATTTAATGGCCAGCGCTGTTTCAAAACCTTAAGAAAGGGGAGCACGGTATGTGAGGCTTAGCACTGTGTGGAATCAGTAAAAAAGTATGGAAGCAGTTACGATAAGAACGACGCACATGAAATTGCTATTGGTCTATACAAACCTGGGTAATAGGTAGCTATACTGGTGGTTCAAAATGTACGGTATTGGTTCTCGATTCCATCGGTATGCCTCCACCAGCTCCCGAAGGTCTCAAATTCGCGTATGGGTTACGTACAGTTCCAACCCCATGGATATGATACTGCTCGCCAACAATTTCCTTCACAGCGAGCATTAGCCTATCGAGACGATTAATTATGCCAAATGCCGTCGATATGCCGACGCAGAACATTCTAATCAAAGGTAAACCAGTTAACGCAGAATATAAATTACAGAATAGAAGACATACAAGTACTGTTCATTTTTCAATGTTTCCACAGATAGTGTACGTGGAAGACCATAATCTTCTTCGGCGTCCTTATGAATAACGTCCAGGCCGTGATACTTGAGCATGAATCTGTCTATCAAAGGACAAGGAGTAATTTGTGGAAGCGGGTTTCCCGTACGCAGGGAGAAGGAGATCATGGCTGTGTATTGAAGAGGAATAAGTAATGGGAAAAGTCGACATACAGAAGCGACGCACAAATGACAGCGAGAACATCCCCTTGAAAGCCGGGATCCATGAACCTCGTGCGCTTCAGGAACGCACGAGACCATGCTGGCTCAAGATGCTCAATCACCGACATAAGATGGGAAAGAGAATATGAGATCGCCCTGGAAATCCACCTTCAGCCGCGCTAATCGCATTTATTTATGTATGTTGCTTACACTTGAAGATCTGCGACTTTTTTGTATCTATCGGCAGGCCAACGTCCTCGTAAAGAATACTAAATCGACGGCAATCAGTAAAAAGGATTGAATGGAGAGTAGATAACACTTGAAATACCTCGTATATTACGTTACTATTCATGGTGGCAGATCTTGCGAGTTTATTGCGGATAGCCAACAGACTCGATATGATTTCTTGAACCTCCGGTTCATGCTTGGTATTAGCGAAGGAGAGGATCGCACAATAAATTGTTCCCATCTCAGACGACGTCGTAGATAACAGCGTTCGCTGATAACGTCGAATTGTCGTTGTTGGTGGGAAGAGGGATGCAATGCTTTTACAAAAAGAGTCAGAAAAAAATATTCGTTATAATTCTTTGTTGCTAGACGTACAATGCAGCCACAACACCGGCGGTAACAAGGACGAATCGCCTCTAAGCAAGAATTCCTTAGTATGATGCTTGCATACACTGAAAATATGCACATGGACGTACCCAAGCCACAGACCAACCAGCGCCAGGTGTTCCAGGAACGCTGATGTGTATGTCTTGATACGAATATCCGATGACCTGATGTCTAGTTGTCAACAAAGATTCGACTCGAAATTAAACAAGCCAAAATCTGACCAACATGGCGGTGACAAAGAAAATAATATTCCGCATCGGAGGAATAGGCCAGTACAACCTCGCGTAGAAAAAGAAGGGGAAACAGACCGCGCAAACTGCAGCAAGTCCATATGCATTTCCGTGACCACTACCGCAGGAAATATACCTAGAAATAGTTATAGATCAGTAAACAATTTTTATAGAGATGGTGTGATAAAGAGAGAATACGTACCACATGACCATACCAACGATACCACCGAAGAACGTACTAACAATCCTGGCAGATGTACCGAAGACGGTATCACCTCGAAAGCGCTGTATTGTTAGTTGTCCCATAAATCTGTGGGAGAGTGATTTAGTGCGTATGTCAAGATAAAGAAGAGGATCCAACATACATCGCCCAAAGGAATTTATTCTCTAAAGATGACGATGCAAATAAGTGATTATGAAAAAAAAGAAAAGAAGAAAAAGCCCAAATAAGCCACTTTGCTTACCGTAAGCAAACTGAGCTGAATTCTTGAGGAAACTAGGAAGACTCAGCGCAACAGTCAGGATTCCAGCCTTGACAGCGAAAATGACATTTCCTGAACCCAAACTCAAGAAGAATTTGTAGGATAGATTCAAGAGCGACTCGACGATATTGCGCGGAGGAAGGGCATCAGGATCACGTCTCTTGGGTATTCCTAAATCCTCGTCTTCATGGGATGGAAATGCAGGTCCAGTCATATGAGAGGGAAGGTCGTGGTCGGATGTGGGATAGTTCGTCAAAGGGCCACGACTATACAAGGCATTTGAAGCAGCACGATCGCGTGGCAGGCCTTCGATTACATCTGCAAACGAACCTTAAGAAATGGTTCAAAAAGGATCGAAAATAATAATAATAATACCGGGATTATCGTCATCATCAAGGTGCTCGACCCCATCCGAGATGGACCATGGAGACCAATTGAACACCTTCTGAACAGGTGTCCATAATTTGCATGTCGGACGTTCTTCTTCCAGCCTCAGAATTTCATCAAGCTACGGAATGATTGATGGTTGACGTCAACGTTGGTATACAGCGAAAAGAAAAAGGAAGGACGAAAAACAGTGGGGAAAAAGAGAGAAGGCACACACCATCTCGAGCACAATCGATGCAATTTGCATCAAATTATACTGATAGACATAACAATTGAACAAATATCGATGAGGTGGCATAGCATGTTCATGCCGTTCCTTCTCTCGTCCATACTCTCCGTATTCCTTCTTCCTCTCATACTCTTCCTCTGGTACACCATCCGCGGCGAAACCCCCAAAGAAAACGTCTCCCGTTTCCGAGGGCAGAATAGGTGCAGATTGTGCCGTACGATTCTCCTGTGGTCTTACAGGTGACTCTGCCACAATGTCCGCTGCGAAATCTTCAGGATGGACTTTCGGTGACAGTGGTGATATTGGGTGGCTGTGCTGTGGTTGAGTAGCATGGCTCTGGTTGAAGCTGTATCCTTCCTCAAAGGCACGTTGGTAAGGTTCAAGTACGAGATGCCTACAATTTCGGCAGAATGGGTTAGTACGTTTTTTAAATAATGAGACCTTCCAGTATATAAAAAGGAAGAAAAAAATAGAGAGAAAACAAACGAACCTCTCTTCCCGCCGGAATGCTTCAAGCACTTCCATCACGACCTTCCTCATTTCCTTGACCTTCTTTATCCTCTCGTTTCGTTCTTGAACAATGTTATCGAGCCTTGCCTGACCAATTCCCAGAAAATTGAGCAACGGCGATATGATAGGAATAGGGCTGCAGCGAGCCGAAGGGTCATGCAAAGCAGTAAGATCGAGGAATCCCAATGCAGCAAATAATTGTGGAAGTCGACCATCTCGTACACTTCCCATCCACTCCTTAATTGTCGTTATGCCCAACGAACAAGCTTCGAGCAGCGGATCACAGCTAAGTCAATGAACCAATAAGTTATACATACACAAAAAAAGGGGGGGCATGCATGCATACCTCCTCTGTAATAAGCTGCCCATTTTCTCGTTATACTGCTCCTCATAGGGGTCCCACAATTTTGTAGCCTCCAGGTTCATATAACGTTGACTCTCAAACGTCCCAACCGCATGTTCAGGTTTCTTCGCCCGCGCCTTCGCGAGACTCAACAAAGATGAATGCAACAACGCCGAGTGGTGATGATGGTGATGACTATGATGTCCATGAGAATGTGAAGTTGGATGAAAAATATTATGCAAATGCATATGGGAAGTAGGCACGGAATGTGCATGCGAAATCGAATGAGACCCAGAATGCTTCGAGGTCCCCGTATGCACCGTATCTAGAGTTAAATTTTGCTGCCTTGGCAAGCGGGCACCCCGCCTTCCCGTAGACGTAGGTGAAAGCGGCGCGCCATGGGTGGTAGTGCTATGGGCTTCATCATCGTGCTGGTGTTGATTGGGAGTTGTGTGGGAATTGGCCTGGTTGTGACCGTATGGAATGCCCGCTTCTTCAGTGTTGTTTACCCCTGCTCCTCGTTCTGGTGATGGCTCTCTAGTTGTTGCACGCGACAACCCCATCCTTGGTGTCCCAGAAGCAGTTCCATAGCCTCCTGGCGTAATTGCCCCGCTCGTGCCCGGGAAACGTTCTCTATCTGGATCGACCAATGTGAAAAAAATCCCTAACCCATCCAACCTTCCCGTCAGCCTCCTGCACATCCCTTGGAACGCGACGAAATCCGCCGGTGCGAACCTGCCATAGATGAGGTCATTAGTCAAGAGGCGCTTGGCGACAGCTAATGGAATTATGGCGGCCTCGGTTTTTTTGGTATTTGCTCGAACAGCAGCGAAAGAAGATGCAAATTCCGTCGATGAACTTTTGATGCGGAGTAAAGCTCGATGACCATCGAGAGTGGAGAGCAGAGGGTTTAGAAGCCCCGTGAGGCGGGTCGTAAACAGTGCGCTGATTGTAGACGGGAAAACAATGACGGAAGCAACGAGAGATAGTGCAGTATGAACACAGAGAGGAATAAGTATCGCCTGTCCAAGAAGGTAAAATGGGAATGGGTAGAGAGCGCCGGTTGTGAGATTAATTGCTAAAAATACAATTTAGCACATCTCTCCTAGAAAAACAGAAGTAAAAACGTACTTAAACATAAACATGCGAGAACAGTTGCGAATAGATATGGTCCTGGGCCTTGTTTGACTCTAAGAAAGAGAAGGAATGTCGTTCCAAGGAAGAGGAAGACAGCTATGATGACAATAGGTCCTGCTTCCAGGTATTTCCCATCCACAACATCGAATATGGTGACATTCGTTACGCGCTGGGTACGCGCAAGATCGGCGAGAAACATCCCAAGACAGCACCATCTGCACAAAACATTAGTTCATTGTTGCATCTACGGACTGTTAAACTTACGCCCACGCCAGACTAGCAAGTAGCAAGATAAGGATCTCGCGTTCTAAAACGGCCATAAAAGGGTCGCTTGGGGGTGACAAGATAGATGCTAAAAAATGCATGTTAGCATTTTTTGTAGGATAACGTCGTTGTCACGGTGGGAGGACGAGAAGAGCCACAAGCAATGACCGTAAGCCATTTCACTCACCAATGAGTATCAAGAAACCAGCTTGCCCCAAGACCGCTTCCACCTTTGGTATCACGAACAAAACCAACGAAACCCATGCCACCAATGCACACCGAATCGCAGGCTTTACGTTACTCCAGACAAACATTTGAGGCACCCATTCGAACTCCTTGTAAAAGTACGTCGTAATCGTCCTCAGCCAGCGTGGCATGCGCGTTGGAGCTCTAGCTGTGGCGTTTCCAGCTTCTACATCGTCGGAATGCTGAGAAGGATCCCAGTCGTCCTCGGCCATTGTCACAGTCTTTCCAGGGTGTTTTGAAGGTGTATGATTCTCGTGTCCATTCAATTCTGCCTTTTCTTCTTTCCCTTGTGTGGCCGACGACGCAACTTGAATTTCAGGTTTTTCGGGAAAAGGTTGGCAGTGCGTCATAATCGAATGTCCCTTGGTCTTTGTCCGAGCCCAGAAAGAGGGGAAAGAACGAAAGCGCGTTACAAGGCACTTCGAAAGCAACTATAGAGAATTTTTTAGGCGAGAGCAAAGTAGGAAAGCCAGGATAAATAAGAAGGAATGTTAAGGGACATGGGAAGTTGGGTGTAACAGGCAGGAAAACTTTCGCCTTAATCATTTGGCACAACACAAGTCCGGATGAGACCGGTCGTACAGATAAGATTACTATCAGATACATAAGTAAAACACATTGTTGTTTCGGCCCGAGATAAGATAATCAAAGTCCGACAACTCGCCAACAACTTACCGCTGTCTCCGACTCCTTTTATAACTTATGAATCTATGTATCACAGTTCATGTGCTAAAAAGCTTGGCCAGACAGTGCAGTTCATTAATGTTTCCGGGAGAGTATACAACCTAATGTGCCATGTATTAGGTTATGACTCTTAGCAAAAACATACAAAATATCCGAGACATCAGAGAATTTATTTGGGGTATGAGTGAGTTGTAGGTACATTGGCGGATGATCTTTGAAAGTAGTACTATTTACAAGTGGTGCTCATCATCATCGCTCTACGAAAAAGTAGCCCATCTTACGTGTGGCTGACAACGAGGTTGTTTCCGCTGGTAGAAACGCTGGTAAGGACAGTATTGCCCTGCTTGATGTCAATGAGGGTAGCACCGCTGGGGGTGAAAGTAGTGCCGGAGAATGTGGTGGCGACGGCATTGGTGAAGGTGACACTGCCAAAGTTGGCAAAGGTGACGAGCGATCCACCCTCCTCGAAGTCCTCGACGATCCACTCAGCATTCTCCTCGCAAAGAGCTGAAGAGGAGGAAAGGGACTTGGAGACTGTCTGGCCGTTGGACGTGTTCTTGATGACGGCGGTTCCGGATTTGGTGGTGGAAGCGGTGACGGTGACGGTGATGGTGTCGCCGGCGCTGATGGAGATTCCGCTGAAGTCGACAGCAGCAGCGGGGAACCATTCGAACCAGGCTGCGATGGTAGATTTAATGATATGGTTTGTGCTTTTTGTTTCATACACATACCATCGTAAGATACACGGCCATTGGTAATGGTGAAGTCAACACCGGTCTGAAGAATGGCAGTTCCACAGGTATCACCGTCAATACCGACCCAGGCGGAGGCAGCTCCGTTGGATCCAGTAGGCTTGGGAACGACGAAGGTTCCGGTGACGGACTTGAAAGTACCCTGTAATTTCAGATTTAGAAAGAAGTCCAAAAATAGAACAATTGATAAACTACGAACAGCAGGCTCGGTGTCCCAAACGGCACCAGCCCAGTTGGAGCTGAACTCTACATGGGAGGCGTTGGTGGCGAGGGGAGATTCGGTCTCTGCACCCAAGCGGAAGTTGACGTTGGACTGACGACCTGCACGGCGACGTGCAATACGTTCCTCAGATCGAGAGGGAGCAGCAAAGGCAGCAGTGGCCAAGAGAAGGTTGGCAAGGAGTGCAGTAGCGAAAACCATGGTGCTGCAGTAAGTGAACTTGAACTGTAGGAAGAACTCTGTGAGATCTGGGGGTAAGGCTCTGGAAATCATAAGGCTTTTATACCTTCATTTACTTGCGTATCTCTGCCGCCTGACGCAATGGTTCAATCATTGTTTTGATTCATTCCAAACGATAACATGTACAGAAGGTTATTCCTTTCTCATAGAAGAGCATTATCATGTAGTGCATATGCTCATGGACTGCTTCTCATCACGAGTTGAGAGGCAGAAACATTGCTGTAAAAGGTTGCAGATTTATGCCTCCCGCATGACCATCACCATTCTTCCAATCCTAAACGTGTGGTAGGAGCGATGAGGTTATTTATGGTCAAGATAACGAATGATCAACGAGGGGGGAAGAGAAGTCGCTAGCCTGGGATCAGTAGGACTGAGAGATGGTAATAGATGGATGCCGGTCATAGCACGAGATATGATGGGAATGTTATTTATAGTCACCTTATTTTTAGTTTCTAAGAAGTTAACACGTATAAGGTCGAATCAGCTACCGTCATGCGCTGGAATGATATTCTTCTGCGATAAGGGTATAATTCTAATCTATCACAGTGCCACTCCCATGAGGTTAACTGTCTATATTATAGGAAATCCTAGTAGGGCGCTCGGCTGCGAAGAATCTCTATGAATTGGTGATTCGTAGTTAGGGAAACAACTACAACGAAACCTTTCTTCCCTGTTAATCTGAGCAACATCGACGCAAATTTCTCTTCACTGTCTATGTGATTGATCACTGTATATGCAACATTTCAACTATGGCCCCAAAATGCGGAATGTCACCTATATGCACTTAGAATCAGAACATGTTTTGAATGATATGATCGAATTTTTCTAGAAAATGGACTGTTAGCTGTAGGTTGATATTTCTATCCTTCTAGCATAGTGATTGCGGCATATGGTTCGAATATCTCGCACACTCGCCACGCAAACCTGCCCAGTAATAGTTCTGTTTGTAATTCATGGTAAACGCTGCACGCGGTTGATATACAATGTCAGACAATATATGATTGGTCTCCTCGTGGTTTTTCACAGCTCCATTTCCTAATTTCATACTATACTCATCTGGTTTGCTGGTCGCTGATTGATATTGATTCACTCCTGTGTTCTAACATTAGAAACTGCCCGCGCTGTCAACTATTTGCGGTGCAGTCTAAAAGTAGCTTACGTGGGGCTTCCCGCCTCGCTGGCAATATGGTCAACTTGCTTATCTTGACGCATCGATGATTGCCAGTTTTCGGCCTCTCATACACTCCTGACCCGACAAATATGATTTAATACATATATCCTTGCGGGCTCCGAAGGATGAAAAACAACCACAAGTTATCATCGGCTTTTGACATCCGAGGCGCGGCTTTGCGTCACCATATTTGACATGTATCGATAGTTCTGGTCATTTTCAATCGAGCCCAGCGAGCACGACTTTTCTCTTGAGAATGAGGTGGTTATGCCGTGTGGCTCAAGTTTCACTGGTCACTGCTGTTATTTTAGTGACGCAATGCCCATTGGGAAAAGACGCCCCATGGGCTCTTGTAGCATTACGTATGTATGTCGACGATCCCCTGATTTGATATACATCAATTTTTATGACGTATTTTGTCACTCAACCGACTCCCGAGTTCAATGTCAGTACGTTAGTGGCAAATGTTTCATCGGAGCTGTCACCGTGACCCTGCACGGACAAGTCCTCAGTGGACTTTTCTGGCAGCTATCAATAAACGTAGCATTACCACCGAAATGGGGATGCATTATTACCTTAGTAAAGTATAGTTGTGCCTTACAGCTAAAATGCCCTTTGGAAACATAAATCGTCGTCTAAACTTAGAACATAGGCGCTTAATCACAGGAGAAGCATTGCTTGGCATCAGCACTTACACTGGCTTGGCAAGGCCTAACTTGACAACCTCCCAGCGCTGTCATTATTCAGGAACATACTAAGACGCCGCGTTATTTAGTGGATACTCTGAAAACATAGATATGACGAGAGGTACCTTCCCTGAAACCCTCTTTTCGCCCTTACTTTCCACCGCCATCACCTTCGTTCGTGATAATGGTCAGGCTGGAGTGCGATTTGGTCTCGCAGAATTGCGCTTCCCTGTTCCACAGGAATACGAAAATTATTAAAGGGCAGTATCAAGCTGGGAGCTGTGTCAGAGATGCAAGGTTGGATCCTAGTATTGGAAGATGTGGCTTTCCCGGTGCACCATGTACGATTGATTCGGCGGGAAATGATAATTGTGCATACGGTGGAGACAACACAAGTAAGTCGCCTACTCAAGTGAGGAATCACACTGGAACGCGTGTTGATTATCTGATTCTTTGCAGTTCCGCACTATAAATCCATATGCATCAACGGCAAATGTGGAGGGTAAATTTTACCATTTAGATGATTTAGAACTTGAAGTGATACTTATTTAGAGGGCTCGGAGCAACTTGCAGGAACGGAGACTATGATTGCAATTGTAAGTTAACCACAGTAGTTATAAAATCGTCATACTCTAAAATGGTTGATATCGAGGGGGTTACTACTGCAATTCTTCATGGCCAGCCATGGGCGTATGTGGCGGACAAGGTTCGTTCGTATCGTCCCAAGGAGATAGCGGAGACTTTGCTTTAGACTACTGCTTGAGTGGTGAGTAAACATCAGCATTAAATACAGCTTTTCATTATAATTAACGTACACCTACTGTCAAGGCAAAGCAACTTTTGCGCCCAATGGATTCTGGTACTGCTTGGGTGGAGTTTTTAACGGAACCTTGCCATGGAGCTCGGCCACACCGACCTCCAGCACTACAGCTGGATTGCCTTCATCCTCTATTGACACGACCCGAACTTCGCTTCCAGTCTCATCAAGCAGCGGAGCGTCAGCAACAGATTCCCATATGACCATATCCATTCCTGCATCAAGCTCTCCGGATGATCTCTCCCCTGCAAGCGAGTCAAATCTCAAAAAGAACATCCCAATTATAGCTGGAGTCTGCACCGCGATCGGCGTCGTGATAGTTGTCGTTCTTCTGTACATGGCATGGAGGGTTTATAACAAAAGACAAAGGCAAACCACTGATTCTGTTAATCCAACAAGCGCCCACACCCCAATAGCCTTCCATTCGACAGGAGTGTCAGACAAGGCACTGTCGATGTTCGTCCCGTCAATTCAGAGTGGCCCACAGACTGGACAAGGATACTCCTATTCACCAGAGATACAACCTACGGAAATGTATACCCCTCCAGTCTATCATTCCTCAATATCTGGTCAAAACACGGGTGTGAGCTATCCCAGTTTTACAAATGATCAATTTCTGACACCCGTACGGAGAACGATGGAGTGATATGGATGTCTTCAATAAATGTATGTGTTCAGAGTATAAATAATAATGAATATTTACGATGGAATGTAACGAAATAATCACTAATGGTCTTTGAATTACGCCACACTATGCTCTCTTCGCAACATGATTGAGACGATTATGGGATGGTAGGCCAGTGGGTCAATGCAGCAGGGTTCATCCACTCAGTAATACCATACGAAGTATAATTCTCCCCTGGAGCTCCTCCAGTATACTTCGCAACCCAGCGATGGTATACACTAACACCGGGATTAATGTCGATATTAGTCGCGTGGAATGAGATGCGTTTGGAGTTTGACAGCACGAAAGTGAGGTCGAATTGCGTAGGAGCAGTTACGCCTCCATCGAGCACTTCGCCACTTGGCGTAATAATAGAGATGTCGGTGGTGCGTTCACCGATGATGTTGCATTGGCTGGTGACGAATTGACCCTTGTAGCTGAGATGACCGCTGTTGATGATATTGGTGCCGTTGACGGGTACACCGCTGAATGTGACAAACGACCATGGACCAACTTGAGCGATCAGCACATACCACGACTTTACGAAGTCGTTCATGGCATTGGGACCCCAGTTAGAGTCTTTGTATCCCGCACCACTGAATGTGATTGCCTTGCCGGCAACGACAACATTTGCGGTTGATGGACCAGCTATAAAAAAAAAGGATATAAGTACGCGGGCCTCGTGCGACATGAGGAAATGTTACGTACCAGGTGCAGTGATGCGCCATCCTGTCTTTTTGTAGAGGATGGTCTCTGCAACGGTGAGCGGGCGACCATCAGCGACCAGGCTGTCGAAGAAGGGTGAATCCGTAACCGCAGTTCCACCACAACCAGTACGGTAATGGCTCTCGCTGTTGATGACAATTGAACCAGTGACAGTCGCGGTGTTGAGGTTGACTGTGAATTTCTTCAAATCGGCACTCGCCGTGAAGGTAACTTCATTATTTCCCCATACTCCGAATGTTTGGAGACCGCTGGTTGACGTAGGTCCGACCGAGGATGTATTGAACTGGAACGATTGTGCGAATCGAAGACCGTCCTTGTCAAAACCATTGATATCCACGGAGTATAGAGGCGTGTTCGACGTTCCAAATTGGAAGGTGTTGCCTAGACGGTCGTTGAGTTGTCAGTCTTGCGAGGAGAAGGAGGTGGATGTGATATAAGTACCGCGTTTCATGACAATTTCAATTGAAGGGGGCACTCCATTGGGTGCTGCGGTCTGAGCAACAATTTGGGTGTACCACCAGTCGATAGCGCGGTTACTTTCGCTGACGTCAATATGTGATCCTTCCCAGTTAGCCAGATTAGCACCCGCGGCCAGCAGGGGACCTGATGAGTCTAGGAGTCAGTGAATGTTCACATACAGATTGGAGTCGGAAGGCTATACTCAAGGCGCTGATGAGGATAAGTGGCACAAGTGCTTTAATCATTGTGTTGCTGAGGAATTGAGGAGTTGATGTGATAAAAGTTGAATCATATAGCTTGCCCTTTATATGAGTTTGCAACCGATTGGAACTCTGACAGTATGCAAAATGGCCAACGTCGCATCTTCTGCCAGTGGGAGGTCGAGCCGGACGGAGAATGGGAATCGACGTTCAATATTAGAAAGGTAGGCCTCTGATTCTCGTCGTATGAGGCGACCGGATACGTAGCATAGAAGGAGACCCACTATCTGCGACGAAATTGGTAAGTACTTTCACATACATGCGTTATTCCAAAGGCTAGCCGCCTATCTGTCTCTAAACACTCCACCTTGCAGACTTTCCACCGACTTCCCACTATGCGTGGGGACATATCTGTTGATAATTATACATATGTAGACGCTGAGAACTTGAATTAACTAACCTATAGTGATGCCGGGACTGTTGAATCACCGATAAAATGTATTGCTTGTGTGCGAGAAAGCAAGTTGTAGGGCCAAGCATGACAGGCCCGGTGATATAGCCCGAGCTGCTCGGGATTTCGCCTGGCGTAACTGGCGTTTCAAAACGAAATTCCAAGCCATGGGATGTAATAACATGGCACGCACTTGCATGTGTAGTGAGAAACAAATCGACATTTGCGCACGTTGGGTTTTGGTTGCAGGAAACGTATTAGCGGCAATGGTTTCAGATGTTGTTTCGCAAATTTCTGTATGTGGGGCTGGAAGTTCTGGCAAGTGTACAGGTATACTCATAATTCGCTGTCGTTACAGTAAAGATCGCTACATGACTCTCACTTGCTTCCCATAAACTCCTCACAGCCTTCTCGCCTTTTAATATCCTGCAGTCGCCCACTGATTCAACATATCCCTGGCGGTATCTCCCATGCTTCTCAACTTGGGCGACAAGATTCTGGTTGCTTTGCTAAGATCATACATATGCTGATAATTTCCCTTGATGCCTGGATGGCCTTTCGGAAGCGGCTTCGTCAGTCTGACCGGAGTATGGGTGTCTGCGAACGATTTCGAATTCATGAGGTCGACTGAGCAAGAAATTAGTCAGGCTCAGTTTCAACACGATATTGTTGGTGGTAATACGCACTCCAATCTTGCCAAGAAGAAATATCTGCAAACGCAAACAAGAATTGAGCGAGATTCATGAAAGCGGGATTTACGAGGATTACCTTTCGCAATTATGATTCTTTCACCGCCCGCCGCTTCAACTTGCAGGGCTTTCACGTACGAGTCGGCCAGATCGCGTACGTCAATCCATGTATTTGAGTCTGCCAGCTCGTCGGCCGACCTCGGAGATGAGCTGGGCTGGACACAGTTTTCGTAGAAGATCTTGATAGATGCATTTAGGTCCTGCGGTTGAGGAACAGAACGCAATCCAGGCTATGAAGAAGGTCACTTTAAAATGGAAATTTCTGCTGCACGATGTTGACCCACCCCCAGTAGCTAGCAGGATAAATTAGGCTTAAGTGTGGAATACGAAAGCATTAAAACCTACCCAAGGCGCGCATATAACAGAAAAGTCCCAACTGATGGCGTCTTTATGTCTTTCATAGAAGTCCCAAGCAGCTAAGATGCATGTCAAAAGAATGATACGCCACAGAATTGATGAAATATCGCACCTCGTTCTGCAAGAACTTTGGATGCAAGGTATAGAACGTGCCTTTCTGCCTTCTTGCCTTGTTCGTTCACAATTTCGACTACCTTGTCGTTCCAGTCATTCTCTGTCCAAGCAGTGGGCGTGTTTACTCCTGGAGTAAAAACAGCGCCAGTAGAGGAAGTGTAAATCACCCTCTGCACAGAAGACCTGTTCGCATATGAAGGTTACACAGAAACACAACAAGGATCGGATGCAGTGTACGCACCCATATTCTAGAACAGATTTTAAGAGATTAAGTGTACCGTCCACTGCAGGTTTGATGTATACTATACACGATGAATGTCAATGATGTATCGGACAGGAGAAGCCAGAATAACAGTACCGTCAGGATCGTCCGTTTCCACATCTGTTGGGCTAGCCATGTGCTGTACGGCTTGTATTCCTTTGACCGCTTCGTCAAAAGCTCCAGGCTATGAAGCATTGACACTGAGATTTCTAACATTTGAAAGTAATACATAGAAATAAAACGTACCTTAGCCATGTCATCGATGATTGCTATCTCAAAATTTCCTTTGAACGATTTGAATATTTCTTTCAGAAGTGATCCCTTGGCTTCCGAGCGAACGGTGGCGCGAACAGAGTAACCTTCTTCCAAATGTTTTTGAACTGTCCATAGAGCAAGATACCCGTTCGCTCCTGTAATGAGGACGTTTCCGGTGGCACTCTTTAAAGATGGCATGGGTGCAGGTACTGTTGAAGATGAGAGGGGCGGAAGAATATACTTTGAAAGATGGTTCACCTCGTTCAAGTTTACTTATAAACACTCGACCCCTTTGTCGCTTCCGACCACAGTGACTAGGTGATTGTCCGTATGATAGCGGACCGTACAACGCGGATACCGAATGCTGATCCTGATACAGTCTGCAAATCGTTGAACATCCTAAGCTTGCGGGAATGTCGGAAAGAAGAAACAGAATGGTTTGCCGAATGTCAAGGGAGAAACGAAGAGTGGTGCTAAAGACAATCCATGTATTGGGCACCGTGAACGCAGTGTTGCGGCCCGTTATGTTTGGACATTTATTGTGATTGGCTTTGTTGTGTTTTGCAGTCATCCGACGGCCATCAAGCGCAACGAAATCGGACTATGAAATGTCTCAGCACTTCTGAATGCCGTCGGCCTGTCATGTCAAACACCGGGAGTTACAGGGCCATTTTCAAAGGCAGGTCCAATGAACTTTTAGTATATCGCGGATCGCGTGCGAATCTTCTTCATAAAATCAATGATAATATACTTCGAAAACAAAAAGGCTTTCATCCTTCAAAATTGTTAATTGACGCGTCTTGACCAGGGCTAATATCACGGCGCACATGCGTGCATGACGCGGACGCCCTAATAGCACATGACCAATCGTACATGGCGTTAGATGTCGCCATACGCGCACCATCGCGTCCAATTTTACGCAATAACGAAAGAAATACCAAAGCATGCTTTCAGAGTCAGCAACCAGTTCTTTTGCATAGCACACCTCAACTGGCCCACCCGAAGAAAGAAGAAGCAAAAACATATTAAAAACCATGCATTCCCTCCCTCCAGAGCTCCACGCCATTATCTGCGAATTCGCTGCTTATCCCCCGTCCTTAACTTCCCCTGGATTATCATACAATCCCTCGCGTACGATTCGCAACCTCGGCTTAGTCTCGAAATATTTCCATGAGGTCTCCAAACAGTATCTATTCACGACAATATGCATTACTAAAGGGGTGGACCAGGCTCTTTCTTTGGTCAAAAGATTAGAGAGTATTGTCGAAGAAGAAGGCAACGAGGAAACAGCGGCAACCAAGATCGGGGTTCGGTGGATGTTTTTGTGTGATGTTGATATTTATTCATCACAAGAACCCAATAACAATGAAGATGCCCCGAAAATTCTTTCGCGTCTTCTTGCATTGACTTCTTCGACTTTGTGCAATCTTACATTTCTTTCAGGGTCCCAATCCAATGGAACATCACTCATAGGGCGCGTGTATCGCATATATTTTCCTCTATTGAAGCATTTGACGATATCAGGCTATTATCCTTTTCCGTCTCAACCTTTCCGATCTCGTTGTCCGTCTCCTACACTCTCAGGGTCGCCTCCTCCCCCGGTTTCCAACTTTCCGTCATTAACCTCTCTGGTATTGCACGGCAACCCTAATCCATCTGGACTGTTTTCGACCCATTGTTTGGGTGACGCATTTCCCTCCATCGAAGATATTACGGTATCTGGAGTGGGCCCGTCAAAAGGCTTCTATACGGAGCTAAATAGTGCCCTCGATACCTTCTACTCTACTACGTCTCCAACGCAAAATCACACGAATGAACGCACCACTCTGGAACGAGACAAAGTCAGAATTGACGACGACGACGACGACGACGACATATTCCAGGCATGTTTTCCGCCTACACTCCAACGGCTGACTATAGGAGCCATTCCTTCACCAATAGCACCAACATACGTATCTGCTGGTTCCACGCGCCCGACAAACCCATCACTTGAGCCTGATAGCCACAGAATAGCGAACTTTATGGATCGCAGAGATGACTCCCTCAACCAGAACCTCTCTTCCCTTCGAAAGAAATCCGCAAACTTATTCAAAGCCAGCAACGAGAATGGGCTGTATGTGGTCGTGAAAGATAGACCCGCGAAGGATTGGGGTCCAAGAGACTTTCTTTGCGCTTGGTTATAAAGCGCAGTCCAGAATGATTTCGACCATAGTTGATTAACTATCTTAGAGTAAAGACGTATGATGTGTAGTAGTGAGCATATAACTAGCGGTCGATGAATCATTTCTTTAACTATCATTAAATTGTTTGAATTTCAGGATTGTCATGATCCCCAATAGGAGGCTGACGTTGGGCGCTTAGTGTAACAATATCGTACAACCTTTTTAAGCTGATTCCTACTTCCCACGGTCTGTTAGGCACACACGTATGTTCTCTAGATCTTCAAGAAGCTTACTTGGTAGAGCTATTTAATCATAGTGCGTACTTACCTTCACTTTTTGGCGAACAAAAGTGGTTTTCTGACGATTATCTTTCTCTCGGGCAATTTACAACCATTCGTCGTTGCGTCCCAAACAAAATCGACGATCTGCGGACAGTCTCCTGGCAATTCACCAGACACACGTACACCAAACTACCCGCTCCTCCATCGTCCGCGTCTGAAGACAGCTTCCCGCATTCGACGCTCCCAAACTGCTCAAGTAACGCTCCAGCTTGTACACCTGTGGCATCCAGGTTCCCTCTCTGGCATGGGGCTGGCACTTTGCTTTGTATGACCACAAAACCGTCAGAGTAGACATCAATAGCTGGGAAAGCGTCATCGACAGTATAGTACTGGGTAATTGGACACATTTTTCATTCCCATAGGAGTGATGGCGCTGGCGCTCTCGATGTATTGATGCTAGGTTGGGAAATAAAACTGCTTCACATCCGCTGCATCTGTTTCGCCTCATCTACTCTGGTACTTCAAACTTGGACAGAGGAGGTAGAAAATAAAGGCCGGCAGTGTTTGACTTTCGAGCGGCATACTCTCGGACAACCGTTCTCATTGTGACAGGCGGAGTGTTTCTCGAAAGAACAGCACTTATCCTTTGTTCTCAGACGTCAATATGTCTGATTCTGATTTACAATTGTAAGGAACTGCGATACTCCACGTCAGTGGTGTAAACATATTATCACTGATAAGTATCATCTTCGTACACGGAGATTCTCGCAGTATGATGGAATCCGTAAATTAGATAGACACATCATGGGTACCCAAGAACGGCGCCTTCTAAATGCCGCTCTAGCTGAACGTATTGACCAATGAACTTAACCTGAAAGAATAAACACCAACAATACGCAAATATTGCCAGGACTGAGGAGAAATGACAAGAATCCAACGCAAGAGAGAAATTATGCGTGCGAATCTTTTAACTTCGTTGGTCAATCGATCATTCATGGTCCTATTCTTCCATTTGTAACATGTAAATCTTTGTTCGTGGCAATCGAGAGTATATAAATACAGAGGCTGAAAATAGCAGGTGGACGCGATGCCCTTACAAGTTTTTCGAGGTCTCTCAAGGTTGGAGCGTACCTGATGTCTGATGTCCAAAAAAAAAGAAGCTTTAGCCCTATTAGCCACCATATAGACATCCTTATACTCTTAAATCAGCATAGACCTTCTGCGAGTCCACTTCGAGATGGGACCACATACATAAGAAAGATCATGATGTTCAGATAGCAGATAGATAGGGAATAATTGATTCCCAACGTCTCTAGCAGTGACTATGATCAACAGTTCGAAGCTGAAGTATCATCAGTCCAACCCATGATTGGGATGAGATGCCTGTGAATGTTCAGCTGTATAGAGGCCGAACGGTACCATTAAATTTATATTGAGAGTTGGTATATGATAAAAGCCGAGCAGTATAGACAAAGAACCATAATTTAAAACAATGTCTGCGTCCGACGATGGCTTACCGATACCCTCCATCGCTATCCAAAACATTTTGATTGATTCGGACTTGAACTATACCTTAACCTTTACCTTCCTTCTCGGTATGCTCTATCTATTAACTCTTTGATACACTCAAGTGAACCTGTATGCTGCCACAGGAATATACACCGGAATATACGCCGCTACTATACATATTTACGGTGAGTTTTACGATCAGCTGTAATGTGGGTTCCCATTTACTTACGAGGAGAAATAGTCCATAGTCGTCAACCCTCTGCGCGCCACAAATATCTTATAGTTGGCACGTTGTCAGCCCTCTATGGATGTCTGTCCCCTATGGTTCTGCTAAACTGGTACCTCATTTCGACCACATATCGTAAAAGATCCGAATCAAGATTGACCATATGGGAGGATATTACAACGACTATACCTGGCATCGATGCTTCATCTGATTTACTACAGAATTTTGCATTGCTCTTAGCAGATGGACTCATGGTACGGTGCTCCATACGTCCTAAATTAGCGCTTATACTGAGTGCTTACGGCCTACCCAAGCTCTGGCGGTGCTTTCACGCATGCGGCGGCTCATTTACATTTTTTTTTGTGCCTTTATTCTTCTTTATCGCAGAATTTAGTGAGTGCCGATATAACTCTATGCCACTTAAATAAGATTGTAATGCATTATCAGCACTCACCGTTGCACAAACAGTCTTCAACTTTATGCTGGATTTCACTCCATATTTCGATACAGTTCGTCGAGAGGAGCAAAACAATATAATAAGCGGACTTCTATTCACTACAGGAGCGATAACCAGTCTAACTACGACCTTCATTATATGCCGCCAAATTTACTCCAGCACCACCCGCTGTGGCCCTTCGCGCTCGCGCTATCGATATATCGCTGATATACTGATACAGTCATCGGCGATCTATTCGGCTTTAATGATTCTCGCCGGGATATTTGTACTTGTGGGCACGGAGATTCCAAATTTGACTATTACAATACTAGGGCAGCTTTTCAATTTCCTATCCTTTGCGGCAACTGTGCGTTTCATTTATTAAACACGGTGTGATCGAAGACGCTAAATTATACTTTCCTTTTTGTCAAGGGAATTGCACCAACGCTGATGGTCGGTAGATTGGCCATTGGTTCCTTGGAAAAGGCAACAGAAACAGAAACATCGAGTTACGACATCCCCTCGTTCTCAGAGGAAGAACTTGTTAGCCAAGTTAATGAGAATGAAATTGGGTCGGGCGAGACCCAAAGAAAGGAAGACAACAGTGTCTAAATTGACAATATATTTTTACCCAGAGATTAAGTATGAGTATTTTATGTGACGAGTAGGTAATACAAGGGCCAAACACCAAACACTCAGAACATATTGTCGAAAGGCCAGGAGCGTACATACCGATCGTACGGTATTGGCACGCTAGTCTGCCGCTGTGACAGTTGACTCGTTTGCTTTGAGGTTTTTGGCCTATCCTATCCTTTGTCTCACGGTAGTTGAGGCACATTCAGCATACGGCGTACCAAGATGCATACTCTTTGAATCTAATCTATTACACGACACCAGTGGTTATACGCCTGGTCCGGGGCGGATGACTCTCAAGCAGAATTTGGGCGCTTGGGCTTTGTTCCGCCGGCGCTCTGAATGCATCGATGTTTGATTAGGTTTCGAAACGTCTTGGACTCACATCCGTTCCATGTGCATTGAAATCGTAATCCATGATGCTGGTGAGGTGGCCTGTAGTTGACCACGTGCTATGCAGATTTCTATCTAGTATGATATTGGGAAATGTATAAGTGTTCCAACTTAGCTGGATAGATGAAGATAAATTCCTATATCGACGTGAGATACGCGTCAAAGCCTAGTGAGTAGAGCGTACCTATAACGGATACAAGTGACACATAGAGTCTTCAGCTCATAAATTCAAAGGTACAGGAACATAGGGCCCGGTGATACTGTATCGGCACACTGAGCTGCCGTGACAGTCTACTTGTTTGCTTAGAGGTTTTAGCCTAGTCACGGTCGTTGAAGAACATTTTTTAGTTCAACCCCGGACGTGCCTGCTCAGATGGTATGCAGTATGATAGGCTTGACCAAGTAATGCTAGCGCTTCAAAGGAACAGGGGCCGAGCTCATTCACAGAATCTCTGACAATTGTATGGTGGACCTAGATTATTCGTCCGTTTCACCGATAGAGAAAGATTGCTTGCACGTATAGGTTGCGAAACGTGTGCCTACTCTAGACCTACAGAATAGTAGTATAAAACGAAGGTATGAGCGCATTTTTAAATTAACAACAAAGATTCTACAACTTTACCACAATGCCCCGTTCCATCGTAGCAGTCGAAAACATCAGACCTGGAATGGTTATTTACGAGGAACCCAGTCATCTAATCGTCGAAGATGTTCTCACTACTCAATCTTTGTCCGCGCAGCAGCAAGACAGACACCCACTCATAGTGCTTTCAGTTAAAGCGGGAGCTCAACAAATCACAGTAACTTACATTGCCAGCTTCGCCTCAGCCGGGGCCTTGGCTGCTGTCAATTTCCGTGGGGGAGATAGTGCAAGGCGCCTCTTTGTCCCAATCACACCTGCTATACAAGAGTTTGACCATGCTGAAATTGCATGGGCGAGCCATCCCGGGACTATTCGTCGCGGGTGGGTCTCCGTTCGCAACAAAATGGTCCTGACCGGTGCAGAGGTATGTTATGTCTTGAACGCATTTGTAAACGCATGATCTTGATCGCCTTCTATAGTTCACAACATTCGACGACTACAAATATTTCACCGCAGAGACAGCTGCTGCTCTCGACGCCATGATAACCACCATCGTACCCTAAGACAAGTATTAGTTTCCCGTTCCCATCTGTGCTGCTCTCTGACTGATTTTTGTTCCGCAGATAGAAGGCCTGGTGTCCGCGTCTCATTACTTACAATAGTTGGATACTTATACGTTAGGATTAATATTCGCCTACCGAGTGTGAACACTTATGTATAGCGATATTGTGGTTGAGCGAGTTAGCAGAAATACTCGTATAGGCAATGATAACTATATGACGAAGCGAGCAACGCATGAGATAGAATCAAAGTCAGACATCACATTTCACATAAAGAGTTGTCGGAAAGTCAGAAAGACCAACTTCGTCCTGTGTGTGTACCGCTAAGAACGCTCCTACGAAGCAGAATGACCGTAGGGCAACACAGACTGGGTTCAAGACATATTTAACCACCGTCAGCTCTTTGGGGATGACCCTCAGATAATTTGAAAGGCCCGAATCGTCTGGAACGTCGGATGGACACAATGAATCCAATAATTTCAGCTTTTTCCCCGCCCTTTGGGTGGGTTTTCATTCTGACCCCTTCATTTGAAGATTTTTTAAGCCCTCGCGTTCTTATCAACCTAGACGGAAGGTCTCAAGCGTACTATGCCTTGGGCTGTAGGAAAGTTAGGATCGTATCAAAATGACGTTAACATCAGAGTGAAGCCATTGATGCACCTCTCTTTCTTTGATGGGACCAGGACCGAAATACATACGTCCCACGAATGAGCTTGTGGGCAGGCAATCAATGTACAATTTATAGTTTATTTGAATCGTCTTAGCGTACAGAATGATCTGCTATTGATTAAACGGAAATCGCTGAAAGATCCACGAAATAAAATGATTAAACAGACAAATACAACCCAGTGAAAAACGCACCGTTGAGGATGAAAGAAAATTTCCCTGCCTTCCTGTTAAACTCACTGTTAAAAGGACTGATTAAATCATTACATTGAACTTGATTTAGGAATTGACGCACCAGATCAACGAAAATCGAACTTAAGCTGCATAGACTTGGTCGTTCTGAATCATTTACATGGACATTGAATTAGTCATAGTATACATACATGACTGCCGAGCTGTACAGAACAAAAAGCATAGCAGAAAGAGCCAATAAGCAGAGCACCACTGAAAGTGCAGACGGAATGTGACCCAGGAAATAGGATCATAAGACAAGAGGTAAATATCGTTTCATGGCGGGGATGCGATATTAATAATGAAGTACCAGAGGAAAGAAGGGACATGTACACACAGCAGTATGTGAAGGCGTCTATTGGCCGGTAATTTTCATTTTGTGGTCCGATCCCAACACCAAGAACACGCGCCCAATAAGGTGCCGTCCAAGGCAATTCTATACCCATCCATACACCAGGGAGCGCTAACGTTGAGTTTAAGAAGTTCTTCATTCCATATTGGCGCCTCAGGCTCGGATGGACCGATTTCGTTGTTGACGTCTTTCTGACTTTAATGTTTGCCCGACAAAGGGAAAAAAAATCGCGACGCACTAGAGATGCTTTTGGCACTGAAAATAAAGCCGTACGGATCTGGACGGGAAAGACCAATAACATGATTATATGCGCATTTACTGACGCTCGGCATATCGAAAGTGTCAAATGATGACAATAAAGAGGGATAATATTCCCGTGTCGTACAGGGTTGAGATTTGAGCTTAGTGTTGGTCAATGATGGGGTCAAATCGTCAAAGGTATTTTGATAGAAAAACGCTAAGAAATTAAATGACGCGAAGAGAGAATAGGTAGAGTCAACATATGCTGTATTGTATGGTGGAAGGAACACACCTGAACTTTCGAGCAAATGGTTGTCAAGCATGGGAAACACACAAATTTTGTCCTCATCGTCGTCTTGAGGTAAGCGAAGTATCGACAAAGATGGCACAGGTGACGGTGACCGAGAAACAAGATTTGAATCGAAGAGGACAGAGTTGCTACGTTCGCTAGACAGAATAAGAAACAGGAAAAAGCAATATATCGAGGTAGCGTCGCCAGTAATCAACAGAAAAGAGAAAATCATACGAGAATCGACTATATGCGCATTTTTCCTTCTGGTATACAGTATGTCGTTCAGTTCGATAGCGCAATAAAGCTTCTTTGTCGTCTAGACCAGCACAAGGAGAGGAAAGGTCGCATATAGTCATGTCGGAAGACCCAAAAATAGGAGAGGAAAGCAACGCCAAATTTCTTGGGACAGGACTAGTGCTCGGCATAGGTGAATCAAGAACTTCAAATGGGATGATAGGCGGTGTTCCAACGTCAAGCTCGTACTCTCGTTTCGGGATCGTCATCCTCAACTTCCTGGCCATCTTTCGACGACGGTACCACCATGCATGGACCCTTGCAGGATCAACATTACGAGCCAGTGCCCAAGCGCGGCGCGACTGGGCTGTAGGAATGCATGGATTCTTTGGCCAAATGTTATTGAGCTCCTCGATGTGCAAGCGGTGCAAAGGTTGATAAAGCTAATAGTTCGAACAGATGGCGAGGGATTAAAATATTTACGGTAGGGGGTTAACTGAATACCAATGTTATAGCTTCTTCTTCTTCTTCTTTTATGTTTGTGTTTTCTTCAGGCATGGAAAAAAGATGTGTTGATGTAAAACAAACGAGGAATGAATATGAAAATATTAATGAATCGTGAGGGAAAGAGATCACCGGCCGATGTCGTGGCCAATAATAAAATATGGCGGTAAATGCCGATAGATTGGTAATCACGGAGTGTACACTGTATGCCGAAGGCCCCAATGTCGGCATAATATTTGACCACCATCAACATGGCCCCTTACGCTCTATTTATGCCATGGTCATCGTGTGGACGTTCACAAATCCAACTTCGAAATCAGCTTCTCTCCAATGCCTGTATCAGATTTCTGACGACGTAGAGGATATAAGTTCCAGTGCATCTTCCTTTACCTGAGTGTCCACAAGATTATAAGAAAACGAAGCGTGTCGAATTAGAATATAATTCTCCCAATGATAAACTGGTATTATCCATGGAAGCAATGACTGTGTTAGCATATATGGCTTGTTTACTGTCTCCCGGTCAATGGTCATAGCGAGGCAAAAAGCAATGTATATATTTAGAACTCGGATTGATCTTCTAGCCCGAGGCAATATATACATCATTTGTTTCATATGACTAGTCTTCGAAGCTCCAGTAGCAGTCAGCCGGACAGAATCCACATAGAGACTACGTTCTGAAAGCCTGAAAGGACATATGACTCCCGTTGCATGCGCCTCCGTGACGACCTGTCCTATTTTCTGCGATATTTGTACGTATTTCCGAATATAAATATCAAGTTCCTCATGGGAAGTGTGTGTTTCGAAGGGCGGGTCAGAACACGGGCGCAAAGGAATGATATCATGGACCGCCGTAGAGGTCTATAACTACGTATATAAAGCTCATTTATACGATTCTTAACCAACCGAATTCCTCTTTTCTCCTGCGACCTCAGACCCAAGCATGAAATACTGGAAGTCTGCCATCGCCTCGGCTGCTTGCATCGCCATCTTCCCCTCTAGTGTTGGAGCAGCACAGTGTCAAGCTACCTTGAGTATCGCTTTGGTTCGTCTCGTCTCCGAAAATCAGTAAAATCGGAGTTTTTTAAACGTGCACGTCTTAGGGTGTCGCAAACCGCCTACAATCACATTACTTCAACACCGCAAATGGGCAGTATACGGGAGGCTCGCTTTGGACAGATGCGGTACGGAACCGGTTATTAAAGCTTCATACGACGCTGATTGATTTATTTATCCTTAGAATACGCTTGAGGACCTCCATAACTTAATGCTTGCCACTGGAACGGACCCCTTCGCCGCGGTAGCCGATCAGTCATTCATAGGGAGAAACGCCAATAACGCAAATACAAATTGGCAAAGTATTTTAGGAGGAAGTAACGACGATGCTGGAGTTGGTAAAATGAATCATATATACTTACTCTTTTCTGAATCGTTTTTGTAGTGGTTAGTACTCTCTCTATGGAAGATGGCGGACTACAAAGCGAATAGGGGACTTTCTAACACAGCGTTCTTGGTAAGTAAACCTGGCTATACATAGATGAACTGCGGATCAATTTGAACATACCGTTTCATTGAACAGAATGCCGCCAGCGAGATATATGATTTCATCGCAACGCAATGGGATGACGTGTGCGGTGGAGGAGTCTGGTGGTCTACGGCCCACACTTACAAGAACGCTGTGACAAATGAGCTCTTCTTGCGTCTTTCCGCAGAGGGATATTTACGTTTCCGAAACCCAACGTACCTCGCGAATGCTGAGAAGGTAATTGACTCAACGATACCTTTATAGACACACTGATACCAATCTAATTTCGGAACACAGACTTGGGCATGGAGTGCGTATCAATGTCTTCGTTGATTCATAATAACCGATAGACTAACTATTTTATTTTTATTTGCAGTCTTCTCTTCCGGTATGAGGAACCCACAGGGACTCTTCAACGACGGCTTGGATAGCAGTACCTGTCAAAACAATGGACAGGTAAGTCGTCATACTTTGGGGGTCTATTCTCTTGTAGTGACTTGTCTATCTAGACTACATGGACGTACAACCAGGTATGCATCCCATATCATAATATTGCTTTCTCATTCTTCAACACGAATTGAAACTTCTAGGGTGTGATAGCATCAGGCCTGGCAGCACTTTCCGTGGCGACAGGAAACCAGACATTGCTCGACCAAGCAGAGATTACGCTTGATGCTACCATAGCACATCTCACTGCTGGTACGAGTATTCTTAAAGAGTCCTGCGATGACGCCCAATCCGGCGGACCCGTTTGCAACCAAGACCAGGTACGTTAGCTTTAGTAGGATGCAAGCGATAGGTGTTTATCTTCTTGACGCTATGTATTTTTGGATAGCAAATATTTAAAGTAAGCAAGGTTTCAGATACGCAATTTTCGCATCTCGACTCTACGATGATCCGTGTATACAGGGGATTTGGACGAAACATCTCCAGTACTACTTGGATATGGCAGGTCCATCCCGAGTAGGTAAGTATCAAGCCTTCTTGGGATCACAGACATCGGCCGTTCTCCATTTCGGCACCGACTCCGACGATGACGTCGGTTCTGTATGGTACGCGCCCAACCAGGTGAGCAACGTATGTTATCGAATCAAGTCCAGGGCGCTAATCAGAATGCCCATTCTTTGAAAAAAGGGTGGATCCGTTTTTACTCCGAAAACAAGCGCCAGTGGATTGGCAGCTCACGTAGCTGCAGCTAAATATGGACCGTGTTAGATGAAGTTTAGGTACAAGATATCCGGGGTTCCTCTCCCGATTGGCTACTAGCCCCGAAGTCGATTTGAAGCTGGGATATTCGTGATTTGGGTTTAATTTAAGCATTAAGAAATGTACTTTGGCATGCGAAATATGAAGGCATGCGTTAACTAGCACGTGGCTTATCGCATGTATGTGTTTGCATTGTGAAAAACGACACGTCGTAATGCCCGGTTTGGCGTTCCACGGTTTTGTCACCGCTTCTCTCGTGACAATGGTACTCCAACACAGAAGCGGTAATATTATCAACGCCTGTGGGCATTGTCAAAAGTATTTAAGAGTATATGAAGCAGAAATTCATCTCACTATCCAGCGCTCCATAATGCTTCCCACCACTGCGAACATTCCTCAAAACCACCCTCAAGAGTCTACCCATACAACAAAGTGGCATCGCTCCCCGTATCCAGACTCAGCCACCTGTGGCACTACCACCTATCGTCTCGACCAAGATTACTCCTCTGCATCTTCACCCGTACAATTTCTTCCTTCCTGCCACACGTATGTGACCAGAATGCCACTTACCGCGGTGGTCACGATATCTATAGGTACAATCATATCCAGGTTCCATCAAGGAAAGTCTATAACCTGTCCATGTTCGATGTGAGTTTTACATGGATTTTCCTTTCATGATACGGATATTGCTCTTAACTCATCAAATAAATACAGATACACGACAATGTAGAAGTTCTAATTAAAGTACAACCAAGGTTTGGCCAGGAATTCGAACTTTGGGTAGAAGGAGTGGTGTTCAAATTCGCTCAACATGTTTGTTGGAAGGTGCGTCGTTTCCCGTGAGAGCTATATTTGGTTGTGCTACGACTCTTACCATTATTATGCCTCCATCTAGTCTCAGCAGGAAGTATATATGAAGCTTGCTTACTGGGTCAGATATCTTGATCCCGAAGACAAGAAAGAGACGTGGAGTACATTTTATGACGGTGATATAAACATCAGGTTGAGACTGCATTTGTCATAATATCACTGTGGGCCCAGGGACTGGTTATTATCACTATATAGAAGGGTGAAAATTAGAAATTACCAGTTAATGTAGTGACAAAATGGTAATCACTTAAAATTGCCATTTCGGGTTTTTTTCTCTCGGTTTTCACCAGTTTCAGTTAAACAAGTGAAAATGGCACATATAACGTTCCAGGGATAATAATACCATGCTACTGGGTGAAATATACCAGATTCCAAACGGGTAAATATCTGTTATTTTCTACGACCTGAAAAAAGGGGAAAATAACCTCACTATCCCGGGGGCTTTTTTGATGGTAATTTTTACTGGTGTAACGGCCTATTTAAAAACCTGTTTATTGAGGTAAAATATCAGGTATAATCTAATGGTATATTCTACCCCTTTTCCATAGTTGCGGGGGGTTAAATACCCTATATAAGGATATCAGTTTTTATGGTTAAATATACAGTATTTTGCTTGGGTATTTTTTTGCCCGTTGTATGGGAGAAAATTGCTCAGTTCTAATTTATTTCACTTCAACTGCGCATAAAGGCAGATTTCCTCACATTCCTCAACAAAGTACAGGAATTAGACTTTAAAATTTCCCTAGAATTATGTAGCTTCGTCCGTTAACAGCCTCTGCAACACAGGCCTGTGTATGAATTATTCGAAAAGACGCAAAGTCATTTCAAACTCCGCGCACGTGGCATTGTTGATTAGCGCTTCAACAATAGCGAGGCCAACCTCTTGCTGAAAACCGCCGTCTTGACTCTTGAGAGACCGCGTCAAACTGGGCGTAATAATCAAAATGGTATGCCGTTTATTAACGCCTTTCCTCTATTTCTCACCCGCATATACGCACATTCAGGGAACAATTATTTTGACTCGTCGGGGTCAACGCAGGACAGCATCGAGAAACCGCCGTGGTATGGACAAACACCCGCCCCCCTCTCAATCTGACATCACTACGAGCGATTCTGAGGCTCTCAAGCGAGATGCCGGACGGTGACCATGATGAGGGAAGAATTCCATGCACACTCTTTTGATGTTTCGTAGAATAATATACTTGGCCATGCTTTTCCTCACGTTTAGTATGTCTACTTATATACTTGATTTGTATTGTTTTTAGTTCTCTTTCTTTTGTGTAATAAATTCTCATATTTGGTCCCTCTTGTTACTGTCAATTTTACCTATCTAACGTGTCTTTTTTGTGATTATTTGACCATATTAAACTGCCCGTTGAACTGGTCGTCTCTTGATAGGAGTTTAGCCTACTTTACCTGATACTATTCATCCGAAACATGTAGTCATGTTTGTTATTTACCCTGGTCATTCTTGGACCCTGTTTATGAGTGCCGGATCGTACAAAAACGTAATGTAGATTTATAACCAACTTTGGTGTATTATCCACCAAGTCGGTCACATTATCCACCAACTTACATCGATTATCCACCAACTTATGTCGATTATCCACCACATTTTAGTATTCTCCACCAACTTTTTGTATTCTCCACCAACTTTTTATATTCTCCACCAAGTGTCATCTATTATCCACCAACTCAATTATTATTATCCACCAAGTCCGGTGAATTAGATTTTCGACATGCCGTCCCTGCCGGGCTCATTCGATGGCCGTTATGATCCCTAAATGAGCCGTTCGGCACATGTTACACATACACGGCACCAATACCTGGTAAGCGGTGATGAGCGCGCACGCTATCCAAATGCGAAATTCGACCCAGTCCGCTATTGTGGCACAGCCACATCCGGATTTGGACGTATGCATCAAAGCGCATCACACGCTTTATCTGGCGCATCGCAACCTGATCCCCCGAAGTCTCTGGACTTTTGCTATGGTCTGCATTCCATTTCCTTTCTTTTAATTTAATTGTATCACTCATCCATCTCCTCATATGGTTTCTTTCGAGTTCAATTCCGACGCCACAGGCAAAAATCGGCCCACGGCAAGTTCCGGATACCATCAAAATTGTGGACTTGGTCGTTTCAACACATTGTGCATCGTATGGAGGCGTCACCAGACCTGTTAAAAATCAGGAAAAATCGGTTTCACGACCTCCATTATATCTAGTATTTTACTTGACTTTCTCTTCTTTTGTTTCTTTTGTCCCGTAAGTTTTACACTGATTATTTAAAAAGATAAGGACAAATAGTATATAAGACATGTAAAAAATTACCTATCCTACAGAATACATCGGTTTCTCAATATCCAACTCGTCATTCAACCATTCTCTGCTATTCCCACGGCCTAGCAGCTCTCAAGAGGACCTGGCGTCGGTTTTTTCTGGCGGAATACCCTTATTGGATGGTAATCTACATATTCACAAAGTTTCAAATAATACTAGTTCGTTGGAGAAGTGCTACGAGTAGATTCAGCAACGAGCGGCTGATGTGCGCGTTGCGCGCATACCGTGTTCCCACGGTTCATCAGCGTACGGAATAAGCGATCCGGCTGCGCATTTAGTGTCTCCATTGTATTCACATGTAATTAATAGATACGAGCATTGCACGTGTAACATCAAATATATTCAGTACATAATTGAGGGTATGTAGTACATATGCGATCAGAAATACGAAGTACAATGGTCGGCTTACCAATAATTGGCAAATGAATGCCGCCGCATATTAAATCGAAATAATAAATCAAAATTCAATGCCGTGTATCACTTATTGATGCGTGTCAAGTGCCGAGCGGCTGATTTAGGGATCATAACGGCCATCGAATGAGCCCGGCAGGGACGGCATAACGAAAATTTAATTCACCGGAGTTGGTGGATAATAATAATTGAGTTGGTGGAGAATAGACGACACTTGGTGGAGAATATAAAAAGTTGGTGGAGAATACAAAAAGTTGGTGGAGAATACAAAAAGTTGGTGGAGAATACTAAAATGTGGTGGATAATCGACATAAGTTGGTGGATAATCGATGTAAGTTGGTGGATAATGTGACCGACTTGGTGGATAATACACCAAAGTTGGTTATAAATCTACATTACGTTTTTGTACGATCCGGCACTCATACCTGGTACATCGAGACAAAATTATGAGTGCCGGATTGTACAAAAATTAAATGTAGATTTACAACCAACTTTGGTGTATTATCCACCAAGTCGGTCGCATTATCCACCAACTGACGTCGATTATCCACTTCAATTTAGCATTATCCATCAAATTTATGTATTATCCACCAAATTTATGTATTATCCACCAACTTTATGTATTATCCACCGAGTGTCGTCCGTTATCCACCAACTCAGCATTTATTATCCACCAAGTCCGGTGATTTAATTTTTCGTCATGCCGTCCCTGCCGGGCTCATTCGATGGCCGTTATGATCCCTATATCAGCCGTTCGGCACTTGTTACATATACACGGCACTAATGCCAGGTATGCGGCATGAACTTAGTAAGCCATGCATACATTAAACGGGTGTATTATTGAGGTATAACCCTCCTCAATAAACCAGTCTTACTCAATACTTCGCATATATGTATATTATTATGCAATAATGGTATTTCGAAACAAAAAACCGACGCCAGGTCCTCTTGAGACCTGGAAATTTATTCAACTGTTCTCTGCTGTTCCCACGGTTCATCGGCTCTCAGGAGGACCTGGCGTCGGGTTTTTTTGGCGGAATGCCCTTATTGCATAATAATCTACATATCTACAGAGTTTCAAATAATACTGGTTGATTTGAGAAGCGCTACGAATAGATTCAGCAACAAGCGGCTGCTGTGCGCGTTGCATGCATACCGCGTTCCCACGGTTCATCAGCACGCAGAATAAGCGATCTGGCGTGCATTTAGTGTCTCCATGGTATTCATATGTAACTAGTAGATAAAAGCCTTATACGTGCACATCAAATATATTCCATACATACTTGAGGGTATATAGTACATATACACTTAGAAATAAGAAGTACAATGGTCGGCTTACCAATAATCGGCAAAGGAATGCCGTTGCGCATCAAATCAAAAATATTTTGATTAGAGCTTGGGGATCTTTTCAATGCCCGCCTATCGTTATATCCAATGCTATGTATTACTTATTGATGCGCGTCAGGTGCCGAACGGCTGATATAGGGATCATAATGGCCATCGAACGAGCCCGGCAGGGACGGCACGACGAAAAATTAAATCACCGGACTTGGTGGATAATAAATGTTGAGTTGGTGGATAACGGACGACACTTGGTGGATAATACATAAAGTTGGTGGATAATGCTAAATTGAAGTGGATAATTGATCAAGTTGGTGGATAATGTGACCGACTTGGTGGATAATACACCAAAGTTGGTTGTAAATCTACATTTAATTTTTGTACAATCCGGCACTCATACAAAATAACCATTATTTCTAAGTTTTCCTAGTGCACGTCATACAAGTATTTTTACCTATGTAAGTGGGTCATATTTTCACCATGTCTACATAGTGAAATAGACATAACCATGCTTATTTTTACCCGTTATACTTTCTATTACAACTACTTACGTCCTACCCGTATATCGGGTACCCAACCAATTATACAGTCTTTTTTGATTACTTACGCGTTCTTTCTTTGTTCATTTGTCGGGTCACAAACCGGGGTATTTTTACCCTGTCAAGGGCCCACAGTGAATATAATGGATTACGACGGTCGAATTCATGGATGTGTATGGCTGTCCATCTGCCGAAAAAATGATTTCCTGTATATATACTATATAATCTGTATATAATATATGTGTCCGAGAATTTACATATGTTACTTTAGTTATCCAACATAGATATGGCTTTATTCCAATGAATGCAATCAATTATTTAACATATAAGTTGAGATATTCAATATAGAAGTTTGAATATCCAATATAGAAGTTGGGATATCCAACATAGAAGTTGAGATATTCAATATAGAAGTTTGAATATCCAATATAGAAGTTGGGATATCCAACATAGAAGTTGAGATATTCAATATAGAAGTTTGAATATCCAATATAGAAGTTGGGATATCCAACATAGAAGTTGAGATATTCAATATAGAAGTTTGAATATTCAACATAGAAGTTTGAATATCCAACATGTATCTCAGATTGTCCAAACATATATGTCTGATTGTGTCCATCATATATTGTTGAACTCGACTCAAGATGCCGTGCAAGCCGAAAGGCTTTGATTGCCAGTCTGATCCTCTTTACAGAGTGTATCGGCACGGTAGAGTTAAAATCGGCAAAATGCCGCGGTCATCCCGCTATGTATAATAGCACACTGCGTCTGGGGCGCGTCCGAGATGATGCGCATTCAAAATGATGCGTGTCCAGAATGATGCGCGTCCAGAATGATGCGCGTCCAGAATGATGCGCGTCCAGAATGATGCGCGTCCAGAATGATGCGCGTCCAGAATGATGCGCGTCCAGAATGATGCGCGTCCAGAATGATGCGCGTCCAGAATGATGCGCGTCCAGAATGATGCGTGTCCGAAATGATGCGCGTTTGAGATGATGCACGTCCAAGATGATGCGCATCGCGTAACACGCAGACATTGCCGTATAAGCGGACTTAGCGAAATCTGTGTTATTCTCACTGATTTCTTCTGCTTTAGAAAGGGTATCAGTGAGATTCTCATACAATAGCTCCGAAAATATATCAAAAGAATGGTATATTACGGGTAATTAAGGAATGTGAGATTAATAAGAATTTATGCTAATCAAAAGAATGTGAAGAGCTATGAGATAAGGGCTTCTATCCCACCGTTGTTCGTCAATCAGCGAGCACATGGACACGAGTCAGCTCCTGTACTGATGCAACTATCTGACGAATTGCTTTCTCTTCTTTATCGAGTCCAGGACAGCACTCCTCAACCCAATTGATCACGGAATTCTTGCAGGAAGCATGCATCCCAACATGATCAATGGACCGAAGTGCATGGAGAACGTCGGTGAGTGCAAGATATTCAGATGGATGATGAATGCGCCGGAAGAGAACCCTACCCCAGGCATCATACCATGACTGTTTGCATCTTTTGGGAGTGGAACAGTGAAGTGTGTCGTCTATATTTGGGTAAGGAACAAAAAACCCGAGTTGGCGTCGAATTTGTTGAATGGATTCTTTCCCAAGCGCTAGCTTTATAAAGACGTCGTACCCAAGGTGATTGAGGTCCGCCTCGGTCAAGCAATCAAACGAAAGGCGCAACAATACGCGAACAGCGAGAGGAACCCACTGCGGTATCCCATAGCGTCTAGCGAGGTGAATTCTATGAGCACACTGCAAGTTCTCCTTCTCGAGGGCATTGACTGCAAAATCGAAACCGGCACGGATTTGCCACATGTGCGTAATATGCAGAACGTCCAGATACCCAGTGACACCACTGATTCCCGGTGTCTCCCAAGAGCTGCAAAAATAAATCACCATGAGAAGATCTTTGCATAATGATGGAACAAATTGACTCACGCATGGTTTAACCACGACATGAAGTTCGCAAATGCTTCAGCAGTGCATCCATTGATAACCCAGGGATTCTCGGTGGTCCCTTCTCTCGGGAGTCCCAACTCTCCACCCCTTTTGCCATCCTCTCCATACAACATTGAACGCACAACTTCAGAGTGCATGCACAGCCGTGCAGCATCGGTCTTGAATCCTTGCCCATCGACCTATGAGAGAATTAGGTGATATTTTTAGTGGAACAGAAAAGGAAGAACCGAGAAAACGACCATAAAGACTTCATGGTCAAACTTGGGATGATACTGGGTATGTGATGGAGATGGTATGAGATCAGAAGACATGGTAAGAATGAACTCAGAGCCTGAATTACTTTTTTTTCTCACTGTTCTTTTTATACAACCACTGTACACTGTATCCAAAAATGTTATCTTTGCGGTTTTCGGCAAGATGACAGATGTGGAATTATTGTTTAAACTAAAATAGGCATGTAGTACAGTATTAAAACAGGACAATGGCGTGAGGTGTAGAACAGACCCCGCATAAATAATATGTCCTTATCACCCCTGCCCGAATCTGCCACTCCCTGGTCTCCAAACATCCGAAATGCATACCGCGAACTTAGCACTAATTACCTTTCCATCTACGGCTATGTGCAAACGGGAAGTGTAGAAGCTCATCGTCTTGAACGCTATTGTGCTACCCTTATGACCAACATATTTCCGCTTCTTGTACTCTTAGAAGAGACAGCTGAAGACGAAAATCTTCCAATGTCCTGGCTGGAGGACACGGCCAATAAGTTTGTTGAACTTATGGCTTTGCTAGATGATCATTTAAAAATAGCAACCGAACGGTACGCAATTATAGAAGCACACGCAGTAAGTACTATAGGTAGTAGTGTAAGTAATTATAAAGATAGATATAAATGTATTTACTGACCTCAGACGAAATACGAAGGTAATCGGCTGAGGTCATGAAACAAACTAACGGCGTGTGTAATCGACCAACGGGAGAACCCGCTGGTACTGCATAGTACCAAGGCGGAAGAAAAGAAACTAAAAAGGAAATATAAAGAACATAAAAGGAAAACATATGAAAAAGGAAAGCTGTGTATCACATACTAACCGAGAGTCGTTCGGTTATCTTCAACACTCCCCTTAATCGGAGAACTCGGAGGTTAGTCATGTAGACCAATTAACGCAGTGAGTCTTGCCGTTGTCTCGCGAGGTAGGGGTTTTGTCAGCAAATCTGCCAGATTGTCTGCTGACGGAACATGAACGACTTTTATTTCTCCCTCGTCCATGCGTTCCCGAATGTAGTGGTATCGGACCTGGATGTGCTTAGCGCGCTTGTGCCCCTTGACGCTCTCCGCAAGCGAAATGGATCCGGTGTTGTCGCCGTAAAGTATACTTGGGCGTTGCTGTGGTAAGCCTGCTTCGTCCATAAACGAGTTCATCCAGACGGATTGCTGGCAGGCCCTGCTCATTGCCATATACTCCGCCTCTGTGGTTGACAGTGCGACCGTTTCCTGACGCTTCGAGCTCCATGACACAGGACCACCTGCCATCATGAAAATGTATGCCCCTGTTGATCGACCGGTGTCAGCCAAGTCACCTGCGTAGTCGGCATCGACGTAGCCATATGGCTTCAGACCGTCCTTGGTCCCAGCATAATATGTGATCTTGTAATCGAGAGTTGCTTTGATGTAGGCAAATACGTGCATTAATGCCTTCCAGTGGGCGGGTCCTGGGTTAGATTGGTATTGAGCTAGCATGTTTACTGCTTTCGACAGGTCTGTTCGGGTGCCTGATTGTCCCCACATCACCGAACCAAGGCCCTCTCGAAATGGTTTGTCCTTCATAAATTCTATTTGCTCGGGAGTTGTTGCACAGTCGTCACTGGTCAAATTTATTCCCAGTGGTAGGGGCGTGTACTTTGGGTTGCAATTCTCCATGTTGAACTTCTTGAGGATCCTTTCAAAATACGGCCGCTGAGACAGGGTAATTGCTCCAGTTTCATCGTCCCTCGTCATACTCATCCCCAAAATATACTGTCCCTTTCCTTCTTCCTCCAGCTGCTTTATGTCGTATGCTCCCTCAAGCTCCCCTATCGCCTTTGCCCGCTCTCCTTCGGTCGTAGAACCTCCAATCACGTCATCCGTGTATGTGACATTCAATGTGTATTCTCCGTCCACCACTCGATGTCGGACACATGGGTCAGGTTTTGATTTGTAGTAGCCGAGCGCATTGTACGTTGCGGACAGTTCTTCTTCCCAGTCGTGTGCACCTGCCATCATACCATACACGGTTTTATTGGCGCGATATACCAGATGTTCCTCCCCTGCGGCAATAAAACCAGGTGCTTGCTCAGTGTAGACGTCGAACTTGTTGTCACTGTTCAGGTATGCCGCTACAAAATCAATCTGCCATAAGCTTAACCGTAAATGCGCGATTATGGCGATGCACATCCGGAGGGATTCAAGGCGTGCAACTGAGGCGTAGGTCTCGGTGAAGTCAACTCCTGGAATTTGATTGAAACCCTGCGCCACGAGACGAGCCTTTCGTTTGATGATTTCCCCTGTTGCATCGTACTTGAAACCGTATATCCACTTCAACCCAATAACTGTCCTATCTTTCGGTCGCTCAACCTTTGTGAACACCCCCCGTCGTTCCATCACATCCATCTCCAATTCCATAGGCTTCATCCACACGTCAGAATGCTTCATTGCATCCTTGTACGACCTTGGCAAGTGATACGCATGATCAGCATTGGCCATTAATGCTATGTAATCATCAAGGTCCGAGTTGAGGCGGGAAAAATGATCGCTGAGTGACGGCACAGAGGCAGCATGCGCGTTCTCAGTCGAAAGTCCAGTGCGTAAGCCTGTAGCATCTCCCCTTGCCTTCTCAGCTTGCTCGATAAGTCTAGTCGAGCGCCGTGGGGCATCCACAGCTGTCACACCTACTCGTTCTCGCATGACGTCTGGTGCCCTGCCAAGATTGTACGTCGGATTGGTGTGATGTCGTTGAGGCTGTTCATTGCCGTGTCGATGTCGAGGAGCTACTGGGTGAGGATCATTAATGGGTTTATTGGCTGATGCGGTAAGTGGTGCCACCGATAGGTCATTTTGGGAAGGCGATAATGATTATTGTGCTGACTGGTCCCTCGAAATAGCAGTTGTTGGGGAATCAACCTCAAATATGTCGTCGTCGTACAGCGCTGCATGCTCAGCTGACGTCCTGTGGCCAGATCCCTCCTCAAACACCACATTTCGAGCTTTAACGATTTGCCCTGTGGATTTATCAAGGAGCTTGTATGCGTCGCGGCCGTAGTAACCAATGAGTGTATACTTGACAGACGCTGTGTCGAGTTTAGAAGGGTTGATTTCCTTGGGAATCTTTGCGTAGGCAGTGCTTCCTATTGCTCGAAGGTGTAAAACATCTTGACGCTTCCTGAACCAACTTTCGGCAGGAATCTTTCCTGGGTGTCTGCGTGATGGCATAAGGTTGAGGATGTACACGACCGTTGCCAAAATCTCTGCCCAGTAAGATGCAGCAAGCCCAGCATCACAGCGAACACACCTGACACCCTCGATGACTGTTCGGTTTGTCCGTTCGGCAACACCATTTCCAGAGTGAGCGTAGGGTGCAGGCGATTCCATTCGAATTCCACGTTCCTTGCAAAAATCCTCAAGAACACTGTTTAGGAACTCCTTTCCCATATCCATACGGAAACACTTCACTCGTTTGCCAGTCTGCACCTCCGCCGCCGCAACATATTCCTTTACTGCTGTGATTGTAGCAGCAGCTGATTTCTCAGCCAAGAAAAATTCGACCCGGTATGAGGTAGCACCATCCGTCATGATCAAAGCATATGATGCTCCTCCTCTCGACTTAACTCTCGCAGGTCCCCATAGGTCCATGTGGACTCTCTCCAGTACCTCCGCTTCAGGTTGTACCTTCTTGTCATAAGGTCGGTTTGTTTGCTTGCCAAATATACAATCTTTGCACATCCCGATATTGTGTTTGTTCTCAGTAATTTGAAGACCATCGACCAGATTTTTGGATGCCATCTCCTTGATCGTACGTTCACCAAAGTGGCAAAAACGGCGATGCCATTGTTGGACAGTGGTTGGACTCTCATGAGATCGTGCAGGCATAGCAGTTGTGTTGGACATAATAGGTTCCTCCTCGAAAACATACATCCCATTGACTCTGGAGACCTCCAAGATTTCTCTCCCCGTGGGATCGATAAAGTGTGCCTTTCCACGTCCAAACCTAACCTCAAAATTTGCTTCATCGAACTGGCTGATTGAGATCAGGTTTGCGGCAAAATCTGGGGTGTGGAGAGCGTTCATGAAGGTGAGCGTCGTGATCTTATTCATGGATTTGTATCGCCTGATAACTGTTCCTTTTCCATGTATACGAAATTTTGATAAACGACTGGCGGCTTGCCCTTCTCTTAGTGTATCAAATGCCTCGTAAGTGGAGAAATCGGTTTTATTGGCGAAGCAGTGGTTACTTGCTCCTGAATCTGCGTATGTGATCCTATCTACCCTGTATTCCTCCCCTGCTGCCATTGCGTGCACGCTTTCCAACATTTCCTCTCCCGGAATCGCAGTCACAACGTAGTCAAACACTTCTGGCACGGTCGTATTGGACGAAAGAATGGGCTTGAGATCATGACTGCCCACATCTGCCATTAGCGCGTATGCTGTTTCAACGACTGCCATGTTTGCTGCTGGGGTGTGAAGGGGGTTCTGACTTCCAACCACACCCGCAGCCGTTCCTAATGTGCCGCCTCGCTGTCCAAAACCCGGCGGAAACTGTCCCTCTTTCCCACCTCCCTTCCAATAACATTCCGCTATGAGGTGTCCCTTCCGACGGCAATTTGGATTGGCGCAGACCTTTCGATAGAATGTATCAGATCGGGTGTTTGCCTTTAGCGCCATTGCTGTAGTGCCGGCTGACTTGACTTTTGTGTTACGGCCGACTCTGCTCCAATATCTGTCGAGGTGGATAATGGTTTCCACGGAGGTCGCCGTTGGGCTGATAGATGAGATGATGATATCCCACGATGAGGGAAGGGAGGTAAGGATAATTTCCTTGAAGTCGCTATCGTCGATGCGCGCACCAACTGCATTCGCACGTTTATGTCTGGTGTGGAGGCTAGCCATGTGGGTCGGAAAATCTTCACTTTCATCCATCCGGAGTTCGTGCAGCTCTCGTTGCGCGTAAACCCTTGCAAGATCAGAGACTGTGTTGTATCGATCTTTGAGAGACTTCCATGCCTCTGCAGCCGTCCCATCTGTTTTCAACCCTAATCCTACGGCATTGACCACGTTTTGGCATATAGCCAGCAAGCACCAAGCATCTCGAGAATCCCACTCTTCGGCACTAGGTTGGAGGGAGGTCCAGGCAGTTTCCTCAGGAGGGAGTGGTACTGAAGTTGGGGCAGTGGTGCGGCTGGTGGGAGTCTGAGACGTCGAAGAAGAGGCTGGGTTTGAAATTTTCCCTTCAAGGTATCCACGCGCTCCGCGGACACGGCATGCCATAAGAATCTTCTCGCGCCATTCAATGTAGTTGGTTCCATCGAACTTTTCGGTTTCGGCGAGGTTCGGAGGTGATATTCCTCCTATTTTTGTAGTCATTGGATAGAGTGTGGTAGGGGCAATAAAATTTGTATAGAAGTGTTGTATCGTCCGAGCCAGGACAAATGTAAGTATTTCGGAAGTATCTGAGTTTTACTTCAAAGCGCGGGGCCCATAACCTATAGAAGCACACGCAGTAAGTACTCAGACGAAATACGAAGGTAATCGGCTAGTATATAGCTACCTATAGAAGCACACGCAGTAAGTACTATAGGTAGTAGTGTAAGTAATTATAAAGATAGATATAAATGTATTTACTGACCTCAGACGAAATACGAAGGTAATCGGCTGAGGTCATGAAACAAACTAACGGCGTGTGTAATCGACCAACGGGAGAACCCGCTGGTACTGCATAGTACCAAGGCGGAAGAAAAGAAACTAAAAAGGAAATATAAAGAACATAAAAGGAAAACATATGAAAAAGGAAAGCTGTGTATCACATACTAACCGAGAGTCGTTCGGTTATCTTCAACAGCAATGCATGAGCCTCTCGGGAAACATATTAACTTAATATAATCACAGACCAGAGTCACATGTAATACATCATGAACCGATATCCCTTGATCAAACGGGAAAAAAAGGACGACCACGCAAGGATATCGATCCCAATATTCTACATAACGCTCTCAGTGAAAACAGGAACATTCCTCTATCGGTTCTCTCGAAACTACTGGGTGTACATCGAGACACATTGCGTGCTAGAATTAAGGATCTGGGAATCAAGCACAAATACAGTGATATTTCTAATGAAGAGTTGGATAAGCTTATTCGTCAGTATCGGAAGGAACATCCGGACGTTGGCAGAGCTTACAGTGTAGGATATCTACGTTCACGCCATAATATTCGCGTACAACGTCGACGGGTAATAGAATCAATGAAGAGGGTAGATTCGCTTGGGCAAGGCATGCGTGCACGTGTTAGCAAAAAGAAGGCTCGGCAGGTGTACTCGGTCCCCCGCCCAAACGCATTATGGCATATTGACGGCCACCACAAGTTGATTCTTTGGGGTATTGTTATACACGGAGTTGCAGATGGATACTCACGAAAGGTATTTCCACCACATATCCTATTTTTCATTCAATGATAGCGTCAAATAGGTCACTGGGATGCGTGCAAGTAATAACAACTCAGCTGAAACAGTCCTCAAAATGTTTTGCGAAGCTGTTGAGAAGCATGGACTGCCTTCACGTGTTAGAGGCGATCGAGGTGGTGAAAATCGTGACGTCTCTATTTTAATGATAATTTTACATGGAATTAACAGAGCGAGCTTTATGTGGGGATCATCCGTGTTCAACATGAGGATCGAACGTCTGTGGCTCGAGGTTGGAAAGCGATTCGTGCGAGCTTGGCGTGCATTCTTTACCCGCCTAGAAAGGGTCCATTTACTCGACCGAAAGGACAAAAATCATCGATGGATATTGCATTATCTCTTCCTGGATTTAATCAATGAAGACTGTGATAAGTTTGCCGCTGAATGGAATGCCTATCCAATTTCGCGTTCTGGTGGTAACTTCTCACCAAATGTATGTCTTTATTTCTATTCATATTGGTACATATTAACCAGTAATTTATACTAGGATATTTCATTCATGGGAGAACTCGAACATGGCTCGTACGCAGAAGAGTGCAGCGAGATGAATGAAAGCAAGATCAACATCTTTTATGGCTTTAATGAAGATGGCGAGCCAATTGAAGCCATGGACACAGGTGATTCCACAGGTTCATCGGATGAAGAATCTGGTAGTGATCAAGACATGTGTATCACTCCCGAAGAAGAAGACAACACGTGTTTTACGGCCCCCGAAGATGAAGACAACGGTGGTACCATTACGGAGAATGAACAAGGAGGCGAATCAATTAATGTAATCTTACAGGAAATGAAGAAAACGGAGCGTGATGCGTCTGGTCTTGCCATTGATGTTAACTCGGTAAGTCTGGTTGTTTTCACAGTATTATATCGTTACTTAAGAGATCTACAGATGATCGACGCTAATATATGACATGATCCAGTCCCTGTACCTACAGGAACTTGCCCATTTAATAATACTCAGCTAGCCCTCTTCGAAGAAGGGCTAAAGATTTTGAGACAACACCAAGAGGTTCCTTCCGGTTACGGAATTAGTCCAGAAGAATGGGGACCGTCTGGATATCCAACGACGGAGATAATTTCGGTTGGGCTTCGAAAGCAATCATTTCCAATTTCCCTCCCTGATTCTGTATGGCGGCCTCGAGCTGAGAATTGGACACGGGCTTTACATCTTATGTACCTGATTTTAGATAATTAAATAGATCTTTTCTTTTTGTATTCTTTTTTTTTGGTTCTATAAAAGAAGTCCAAAATAATCGCATTTTACTCAGTCCCCTTCTATTCATCTCATATTTACGGAGCGTAGCACATTCCTTTACTTATTGTCACCACATATGTCTCTCTCTCTTGGAAAGTGTCGTGCTACTACACCTGATTCCCTCTCTGGCTCGAAATCTGATGGTCAGCAGAGCTCCAGTCCTCATGCTCCACAGCGAAAGAAGGCCAGAACAGCCCTGTCTGTCTCAGGTTCACTTTCACAGAAAGGCGGCTCAGGTGCTGGCATGGCTGCTGTGACATCTTTGCTCAATTCTGCACGCGCTGAAACATCTGGCGGGCTGAAGAAGGGTAATGCACGACCTAAATCGAAACCTGCAACGAAGGCCACAGTCTCAGTGAGTTGAATGTTTGTATCATATATTCCGAGCTTAATTATTCCTCCCACAATCCTAGGATGACACTTTTTGTGTAGGAAAAATTGTTTTCCTCATATGTGGTATCGAGATGGTACTCTACAGATTTCTCTTTATATTTTCTCTTATTTAACAAGATTATTCAGGCGCCGCAGGATAGATCAGCTCTCTGCAGCTCCCTTTATGTCACTCGGGAGCCCGTATCGGTTGGACCAGACGATCTTATTCACTTCATGCAGTATAGGCTATGCATCCAGAATGAGGACGGATACAAGTTCAAGAAAAGCGAAGAATTTGAAGAACTCAATGCCAAGTTCAAGGAACTATTCCCAACTGTCTTCACAGCCATGGAAGAACATGACTATCTCGATGGCAAGATTTCTCCGTGGCTGGTTTGTGCAAAGCGATCAGGTCATGGGAAAGGTGTGATCGTTCTCTCTGACGATCATCGTCGTCCCAATTCTATGGACATTTTTGCTGCAACTCAAAATGGCAAAGTTCGGCTCAATTTCAACGAGGGCATACTATTCTTGGGTAGAGTAATTTGGCTATAAATATTCATGCTTAATCTAATCTATCATTTCATAGTTACTCGGGTACCGGTTCCTCTCAACAGACTCCAGATCCCCGGAACTGGTGACCTCCAGCGGCAGTTTGAGTTAGAAAATGGAATTTCTCATGACAGCCCTGAACACTCCGATAACAGCGACTCAGAGAGCGACTACACCCGGGGTCCTGTTGCCGGGCCGTCTACTCAACCGACCAGGGTACTCAGGTCAACATCTGGAGTGCTCAGAACTCGTCCAGATCAGGACAATGATGTTATCTCTATATCTGATGGTTAGTCTGACTTTCTTTAGCAATTTACATGATCTCAATTGAATATTTAGGATCTGATCATGAAGACGCAACCAATGTACAGGAGGATCTCTTGCCAGCATACCTGACATTGCCCGACTCCGAGGAAGAGAAGCTGTTTGCTGATTCTATGGGATTGGATGGTGATGAGAATCCCTGGCACACCTGAGAGGGAATTAATAATTATCTAAGTGAGATATTATTTATTTCCTTTCTAATCTCCTATCATTGCATATAGATCACCTCCAGAACATTGTGATACAATATACCCCCCCCCCTTATACGCTCTTTACACATCCTGATCCACCATTTCTTGCCTTAATTACACATACCTTCTTTACCTCAGTACATATTCTAGTCTTTCTTTAATACATATGTTTTACTTTGAATGGAGTGCTCACATCATAAAATATCCCATGATTAAACCATCTCATGATTAAACACCCACAGGTTCCACAGAATTGGCCCACCAGAAGGCCTGACATGTATCATAGTCCTTAAATTTCGCTAAGTCCGCTTGCACGGCAATTTCTGCGTGTTACGCGACGCGCATCATTTCGGACGCGCATCATGTCGGACGCGCCCAAGACGCAGCGCGCTATTTATACATTGCGGCATGAGTGCGGCATTACGCCAATTTCAACTGTACCATGCCGATACACGCTGTTAAAAGGATCAAATTAGCAATCAAAGCCTTTCGGCATCCACGGCATCTTTAGTCGAGTTGAACAATATATGATGGGCGCAATCTCACATATAAGTCCGGACAATCCGAGATATATGTTGGATAATCCAACATGTATGTTGAACAATCAAAAACACATGTTGGATATTTCGACATATATGTTGGATATTCCGACTTGTATGTTGGATAACCAAGGTAACATATGTAAATTCTCAGATATATATATTATATACAAATTACATAGTATATATACGCAAAATCATTTTTTCGGCGGATGGACAGCCATAGATGTGTCGGACGTTGTGCCTAAACTTAAATAGAAAAAAGGACGTCCAGTAAGAGGAACTGTATTTTACAAATGAGGTACATATGAACTCCATGAAATCGTTTCGAACGCAGTTTATGGTAATCGTCTCAAAGATATCAAAGCTTCGACTAATACCAACAAGCGCGCTAGAATATATAACGGGGGACCTATACTCTGGGATATTCGTAGAAGAGCGGACACAAAATAACCTCCTGTTCTCATATGTCCTCCACTCACCCCAGGATAATGAGTAGCCATCCATACGAGTACAGGCAAAATTAGAATGGGCAAAGCATAAAACAGTGGTACGACCAGGATTAGCGACGTCAAGATACGCCAAATTATACTTTCTGTGTGACTGGGGAAACTGCTAAACCATGATAGGTCATGTATAGCACCAAAACCTGAGCTGATAAGTAGGATCAGCAAATGTCCCAAGATGAGGTCGCTGCGGAATTGGTGTTGGGATCCGGAAAATGCGTAAAATGTTGGTATTTTTTGTGATGTCCTGTTGGGATCTCCGACGTATACGACAGGATTGCGCATTTCGTATAACCTTCTGTACATGAAATAGAGAACTCGGAGGAAGAAATGTTCTTCATCAATATAACGCATATGAATCGGCCTCATACAATAACTAAGGTGGTTGATGGAAGTGGGTTCTTTGGTTGACGTGATACTGTCGCCATCTTCCAGCATCTCGCCTTGGTCAGCTATACGTGCTGGTGCCTGCGGTACGAAAGGTCAGTTAGTTTCTCCTCGATTGAATTCATGCTAAATGCACGGGTTTTGGGATCCCTTCTAGGTGTAAGTCAGGGACTGCCTGTAGTTGAATTTCAAATGGTACTCATGGATCTAATGGCTTGTTCCACCAAAGGAAATACATGACGGCGTTTAGCGCGGAAAACGCGAGAGTTGCAACCTCCAACTGGGTAATGAAGAGACCAGCAACACGACGCCCGATTGAAACGATGTGAACCGTTGTGAGTTCAGGGAAAGAGGTGAGACGAGGCAGAATCGTCTCGGGGGTCCTAAACCTCTTGGTGATGATGTTATGGGTAGGGAACGAAAAGGATGGTTGTGGGACGTTGCGTATATCAATAACGAGTGTGAGTCAGGTACATAACTTCTGCTGGGGAGTACATACAAGTAGGACTACGTATATATATGTAATTCTACTCGTAACGATACTCAGGGGGCAAGATTTGGAATCAAATCAAAATAGGAGGGGTTTATCTAGGCGAAAAGAAGTTTTCCAAGAGAAATTAAACAAGCGACGGAGAACCCTTAAGGGTGCTTCGCTGGCAGATAGGAAAATAAACTAAAAGGGTAGTATAAGAAAAAGGGGGAATGGCTTCGGTCCGAAATGGTGTGTTTGTGTCGGTTTCGGGCGTAGGCAAGGTGCATACCTTACACGATGCACTGAGCGATGAACCAAGAGATCTGTAAGGCAACCAATCCTTTTGAAAACCCGTCGCCTTTACTTCTATCAGATACCTGCTTCTCTGAAATAACACTGTCCATCCACTAGCACGAAACTTCCCATCTGAGAAAAGAATCCGTGCGGTTTAGTCCATCCATGAGCTAGATAATAAATATATCGGGAAGGGATTGCAGATAAAGTGAAGGAAATGTGAATCATAACATGCCTTCAAACACTCCAGCGAGCCTTCGAGCACCAATCCACTGCCTGAGTGCCCAAAATATGATCATCTCAGGTACAACAAGTGCCCATATCATCAACTCCAAACTTTCCAGAAAGATGCGCGCCTCTTTATCACTTGATGAGGGCATATTGGGATGAACGGATACCCAAGTACATGCAAAGACAGTTGCAAGGCATCCTGAAATAATATCCCAGAGTTTGCGCTGGTCTAATTGAGTCCGCCATCCAATCAACGTCACGGTCAGCAAGTGGCTTTCGTTGGAGATTGTGATATTTTTCTAGCCATATGCATGAACAAGCATGCTTTAAAGTTTAGCTTGATAGAAGCTGTGTGCGTCGTCAAGAACCAGGACATTTCCTCAATACGTGGTATATTGATGCCATCATCTGGCTTTAAAACGACGCGTCTCGACGCGTCCCCACGGTTGGCATTTATAAATCCATGCACATGCAAATTTTCACTGTCCCTGAACTTTCATCCATGTCCCAATCACAGCGAAAAGTAACTATCCACAATCTCGGTGGCTATGTACTCTGGGTTACATTCTACCTGGATGCAAATGATATCTGCCAACCCACATCCAATTGTCTTGACTTGGCATGGGCCACAGCGATCATATAATTATTATGCCTTGCTGGCCCCACCCTTTATATTTCTGCGTCCGAAGTCGTGGCTCGTAAAACCCTCTTCTTCGATATTTGTAGAGCAGAATGGACGAGAATCTTACATTTTGATGTACATCTGCACGACTCCATCTACTACCTGCCGGGCGACTTTCCTCAGTATAGGGCTGTGCGCCCCTTAAAAAGTTGGCTCCTTCGTGTCATACAATTAAAGGCCAACAGGATTTTTCGCTCAGCTACACGTTTACCTTAACTCCAACCAACCTCTTTACATGTATTTAACTTGAAAGAAGCCAGCGTAGATGCTGAGGAAGAGTGACAAACAGCGTTGAAGTTAAAGTTAAAGTATGAAGGATGTCCAATGGGTACCTATCAGACCAGTCACGTGGTAAAGATCTGGTAAATTCTCTGCATTATCGCTACTTGTTCCGTACCTACCATTGGACTAAAGTAAATTGATTTATACATACTGACATATTTCAAAAAACAATTTTTATTTGTGGATTTTATATATATTCACATATTACCAGCAGAGATTTAAAGGACCGAAACGCTCTCCCAATTGAATCTACCACCAATACACACAATTAGCTTTACCCCATCGAAGATGTTTATCCAAAGAGCTTACCCGGCAGGCGCAGTTGCACATCCAGAGCCGCCACCGAGCACCAAGCTCGGGCCATTGGTGCAAGAATCGTGGCCACCTCCAGAAACAAAGAACTGGATTTGACTGGGGACACCAGAATACCTTATGGATCTTGCCGAACTGCCTCCAAAGCTCAAACATTCTCGGGAAGGTACGTTAATGCCCTGGCCTTGACCTCCAGTGCAGTCAGCGCCAGCAAATGGGGTGATTGTGGCTGACATCGCCATAGAGGCGGATGCGAGCAGAGCGGTGGCGATGAAGACAACGTTGAATTGCATGGTTGTTGGTATGATAGTGTAGCTTCTATGCGACCACAAAAAAGTAGAGTTAGGTGAGGGCTATACGAAGTGGTGATGAGTAGATGCTAACCTGATTGAATGTAGGATGAGGAGCTGAATGAAAAGGCTCTAGAGGGACAGGTATATATACTTTTTTTAAGGACCTTGTCTCTCGAGTCCGGGCCTTTATTTTGGACCGTAACAGGGCAATAAAAGACCAGCAAGCGCTCTGCTGTACAAGTAGATTTGTCTACAACCCCATTTGTAGTGATGCGCACTTCTGATCCTTTTTTCACCGCCGCATGGCCTGAAATCCTATGGTTTCACTGCAAGTAGTAGAACTTCCTGCTATAAATACGGCTCCGGTCTACAAGGAGCACAAGTATAGTGCTGATACACTTTGAGGTCATACAAGTATTTTGGATTCACAGTGCTTCTCTGCCTCGGCATTTCAAATAATGAGTACTACCCCGCACTTAATATTACATTATAAGTAGCAAGTCATAAGACCTGAGTACTGAGCACCGAGTATTAATGTGAAATGGGCATTCATGCACAGGAGAATAGTTTATGGGGAGAAATGTTTGAATTGAGAGAAACTCATGAGAAACTCGATCAAGGTTTTACACTATCAACACATCTCAAAATAGCAACACACATGTACATGTAAATTGGCGCACATCAGGCAAAGAGCTCGGACAAAACACGTGAACCTCTGCGTGCCGCCAATTTTCGACGAGTTTGAACCGAGTGGTAAACATCCTTCTTCTTCAGTTCCGCCAAAGAAGCCTCGACCTGCGATAATGGTCTACCCGTAAGCATAAACAGAATACATATTGCCCATTTCTGTAGCTATACGCTCCAGATGGACCGAACTGAGCTGCGAGGTATGGTATGTGCACGTGAGTGTCAGATTTTATGTTTCCGAGATAACCAACTTCCTCACATATGGCACGTATTTCTCTTTAGAGAGAGAGATATTAAAAGCCTTATAATCCCCTCAGAGCCGGGAGATGAGGGGTGCGTGTACCAGAGACAACTATAGGTATGGCATGAGATTGGTATCAAGTATCATGTGTCCGGTCTTGTCCGGGTCCCGGGAGATATACTAATCCACGTGTATCATTGCTCTCTAGTAGAACACCGGATATGGTACGCGTGTATAGAAATACTAAAGTAAAAGGACATGATACATGGCTGACATATCATCATCATCTAAAATGGTAAGCGTCTGTCGGCATAACCTTACAATCCAGTGATAAGGTAGATATATATATATAAAACCTCGTTCGCCCGACTCATGCATATTGAATGGCAATGTAAGTGTACCATATTTTCTGGAAGGATAGATCTGGTACTCAAATATCCACATACGATATCTTCCTAATGCGCGACAAAAACGGAACCACGGGCTTGATGGTATCACGGATAAGATAAGATAAACATAATTCCTCCGGAAAATGATCGGCAAAATAAACACACATCCAGTAAGCCTCCAATAAGCCTCGCAAACTTCATGACGCGATATTGTATTCTGCTATTTTCTACTCAGAGTCCAGACGGCTATTTATCACTGGTTCTCCCACGGTCAGTATATATAAATTCATTTACACGCAAATTTTCAGTGTCCCAGAACTTTCATCCGCGTCCCAACCATAGCGAAAAGTAACGATCTACGATCTGAATGATGAAGTTTGAAGTCATGGCTCGTCAAACCCTCTTCTTCAATATTTGTCGGACAGAGTGGAGGAGAATCTTTAGCCTACGTTGACACTAATATACCACGCTCCATACTGTTGATATCATCAGTGCTTTCTTTCAAACTTATTCTTCTATTCAACTCGCCCACTGGCGAAGTAGGAGGTTCGTCAGACGACCGGAAAAGAACCGCATCTTCCCCTTTTGATGATCCCACAGCCAATCTGGCGACCATGAGAGTGGTAGAAATACCCTAAATTATATACATAGTACACTAAATCAGCTAATGCGTTTTTTAAAGGATGCGTAGGTGAGATCGAGCGCACCGTCATGGAAATTGCCACGTAATCCATGAAATTTCCTGCAAGCGCAAGCCGCACATCTGTGATCCACGTCCCCAAGAGGTCGAGGATTCCCGCTATGAGCATCACAGCGGAGTATATTGCCGATGATTGGATGAGTATGTCAGCGATGTACTGATACTGCGCCCTTGAACGACGATCTCGGGAAGTACTGGAATAGATCCGCCGACATATGATCAGGGTGGCAGTCACGCTGGTCACTGTCGCTGAGGCGAGGCATAGAGCGCTCACTGTATTCCATGAAAGACGTCGTTGGTAAGTGTCGAGTTGCGGAATGGATCTTAACATGCAGGTGAACACTGCCTGAACAATGGCAAGTACTAATTTCGGTGTTAGCTTCCTTTATCTTTATCATGTCATCGAGAATCCACCAAGCTGCATTCGCGATTACTCACCGAACTCGACGATGTAAAAGAGTAACGGTAGGACAAACATAGTCATGGAGCGGTCGGATGCGTAAAGGCAGCGCCACAGCTGGGATCAGGAGGCATCACCGTTAAATACAATTAAACTCCATCATTACAGTAGAAGTGTATAAAAAACTGCACCATAAGTCCATCTGCGAGAAGCAGTGCGCTCAGGTCGAGTAAATCCGAAACGGCATCATCTGTTGAACCCTCTACGATACTCTCCAAAATGGCTTGGGATGACTGGGATCTTTTAGAAAACGTGATGGCTACGCTAGACCAGCTTAATAGCACCAGAGCTGAGAGTATGGTATACAGTGCCGACAAAGTAGCAATTACGAGATATTTATGAGATTGACGGCTGCGTACTGTAAAAAAGTTTGTTCATTGAATGGAAATGCAGCGCTGCGAGTCCTAATGAGGATTACGCACGATATATGTATATAGTGGCGACGTATATCCCGCTGTATATGCCTGTTTTTCTTCAAAATCAGATGGATGAATTACGGTTTTCAAAGAAGTGTGACTATTACCGAGCAAGAATAAAAATATTAACATTGAGTCCAAGTCGAAACTGATCACTAGTCTATCAGAGGAGGGCTCGGGAGTCATTATTTAGAGAATGATATGCTTCAGCAACTGTTCGGATTAAACCCCATGGTTATATACCATCTCTCTCTCTATAAGGATTTAGCTATTAATCACTAAGCTGCGGCACGTAGCTTAGGAAGTAAAGATACTCACTATCATTCGACGCCCTCGTTACTGAGTACTACGTATGTCTGTTCAATGATATATCAATCACTCACTTCGAGGTTGTTCATGATACATCGTCCAGGCTTCGAAATCATGGCTTACAATTACACCTCTCTGATTGCTTGTGTGGCTATCAATTGCGCTTGAGGCTCTGGGACCTTGAGCTTGAGCATGAGGGACGATTCGGAGAATATCGTGTCGAGTATTTTTTATGCTCGATCTATTTATATAGTGATCATCATTCATCGCAAACTGTTGTTAATGGTATCCTTCCCGGTCTGTACAGTACGTTGTACGTTGTAGAGCTCATGACAATCCATTCACCGTTATCACCATGATGACGAATTTGGTGTTGGTGTCAACGATCAACGATTGTCATGCATCATGAGCGCCCCATGAGCCAGCGTTGATCGAGCGACTAATAACTTATAAGTAAGGATGAAAATATACCAAGAGTCAGTCGATAAATTAAGATACCGAACTCGGAAGCTTCTTCGTTCATGCATGTGATTTTGTGCGTGCGATACTACTACTACTATGCGACATCCCAAGTCGTTTTTTGTTTGGAAAGTTCAAACGGAAGATGAAATAGATCTGAAGGGAGGCGCCTGAACGCGGACTTAAAAACAACGAGGTAGGTAGGTAGGTGGTTAGCTATATATATATTCATTCATCGAACCCCTCCCATCACATCAAACACTCCCTTACCCCCTCCCCCAACGCCGCCCAAAAACGCTCAATCGCACCCTGCTCAAACCCATTCTGGTCCCAACATAAATGCAGATTAAGCTTCTTCCCAAACGTGTGTTCCAACAACAGCAGACCGCTGGGTTTTTGGCGCGAGGCGGTCGTTACGGACCGCAGGGTGATGTTGGGGTAGGAGGCGCGCGTGTATAGCGCGTCGAGGTTCCCGATTAGGGAGAGCCCGAGGAGGGCTGTGCTTGGTGCTGGTGGGAGGGTGGTTGTGGTCGTACTTTGACTGGTACTTGATGCCGAAACTGAATCGGAAGCAGGAGCAGAAGAAGGGAGAGGCAAAGCCAAATCACCCATCGTAGCCACATGCACGACCTCCCCTCTCGACCTCCTCACTCTAATATCGGCCATCTCCAACGCTCGGGTCTTTAGGAAAGGCGAATCTACGAATTTCCGGATTTGGGATTTGACGGAGCGCGCGCGGTGCCAGAATACGGCGGGTGTGGAGGGCAGGAAGGAGGGGAGGACGAGGTTGAAGTATGTTAGTGCGATGAACCAGTATGTTTCTGGGGGTGGTGCTGGGGTTGGAGCTGGAGTTGGAGCTGGAGTTGAATGGTAAGAAGGGGGTGTAGAAAGTGAAGAGAGAGAGGACGGTAGCGGGGAGAGGTAAGGCCGGAGGTTCATAGCGGTATACATCATCCTAACAGAAAAAACGAGGTCAGGTCAAGCACGTAAAACTCAACAACAAAGAAACATAAAAAGAAAGAAACATAAACGCACAAAGGCATCTCCCTTCCCTCCCCACTCACAAACACTCTCGACCAAACGACATCACAAAGCGCGACGATCGCATGGTTGACGGTGACACCTTGGGATTTACACTTTTGCAGTATGCGGGTCGTTTCGGATTCGGTGAACTCTTTTTCTTGGAGGATTGTGCGTTGGGGTGGGCGGGCGGAACGTGGGAGGGAGTGTGCGCCCTGGATTGGATTAGATGGGGGAGGGTGAGGGTGACGTCAGTAAGTGGTTAATAAGACGAGAATAGACGTTAATGAAATTAGGTGGGGATGGACGGGATTAATTAAGGATAAAGTAGATAAATAGAGAGATAAATAGATGAGTGTGAAGGTCATAACACCCCGCATACGAGTCGTGCACAGAGCGACGATAGACAGACAGACAGAAAGACAGACAGGCGGACAGATGAAAGTCGGATAGATAGATAGATGAACAGATGAAAAGGTGGCCGTCGAAAACGGAAACCAGAAAACGGAAAAAGAAACAGAACATAGACATAAACCCAAACGAAATGCGATCGGACGAAACGAGAAAGTAGAAACGGAAATAAACACAGAAACAGAAGAACAAAGTAGTACTCACGATCTCCCTCTGCAAAACCCTCGCAAAATCCACCTTGCCCACTGCCTTCGCAAAACCCGCAGTCGGCACTTGGAGTCTGCTCTCAAATGCGGGCGGGAGGACGTCGATCTGTGTTAGTTTAAAGTTAGTCAGTTAGGTAAGGTAATTATCAACCACCCAAGACGCAAATTGAGATGAGAAACTTAATGAAAATGAACGTAGGTACGCACCCAATTAACACTAACACCCCCCTCCAACTCATCCTGCATCGAGGAATCCGTACGCGAAGACGCGAGGAGCGTCAGCAAGTCGTTGGTTGCGAGATGGAGGGACGTGCCGTCGCCGAGGAAGTGCGGGGCGCACATAAGGAGGTCGAAGTCGATGATGTTGTCGTTGGTGGTGGTGTCATTGGTATTAGTGGAGGTGGAGGTATTAGTTGTGGTGGAGGAGGAGGCGGAGAAAAGGGGATCTTTTGTGGATACGACTATGTATGACAGAAAGTCGTCCGAGAGGGTTCGTGGGCCGTTCATGTATTCGAATATTAGCTCTGTGTGCGATTTGATTAATGATTAATGATTACTAGCGAAGAAGAGAATGAGAACATGATGATGCGCACCATCTTTAGATTTCTCATTAAAGACTAACGCCTTCTGTGCATCCCGCACCGCTTCTTGCGCGTTTCTCGATGGGGTGAACCTGCATGCATCACGCGTTGAAGTAAAGTGTTCATTATCATTAGAACACGTAAAAACGAAAAGATTGAAAACGCACGAGAAATAGGGCTCCTGCCCCGACGTCGACACACCCCCGCCCCCGCCCCGGACATTCGCAGCCAAAAGCGGGTGGCGCCTCCTGACAATGGCCCACGCGAGCGCGATGCGGCGCGGGTGCATGGAGCGAATAGGGGCGCTGAATGCGATGTGTAGGAACCTTTGATCGGTGATGGGGATGGAACGGTGAGGAAGGGGGAAATGGAAATGAAAGGGTCGTGGTCAGATATTGCTGTTACATCCAGAGGGCAAAATGGATGGAGGGAAAGGACACTTACATGTCCCCCAGCCCTGAGTGCGACGCGGGATAGAAGGCTGCTTCGCTTGCGCCTAGGAGGCGTTCGTATGTCGTGGTAGTCGGTGGGTTACGGTGAGTGTGGTCGCCATCGTCCGTGGTGGTGGTCCATCTGTCAGAGTGTAATCGCTGTTGTCGGTGTTGGCTGGTCTGAGTTAGGGGCGTCGTTGTTGTCGGATTCATTGTCGGTCCTGATCGTGGTTGGTTGGTAAGGGTTCCGTTGGGAGGTATGATATGTAGGAATAGCAACGTCCCCGTTCGAGGAGACTAACTGTCTGTTACGACGGCACTGAGGTGTTTGAGTGATAGAAGTATGTAAATCTAGCACATATACTTGTTTCGATGAACGACGTGAACAAAGGGAAAACATCAAATCAAATCAAATCAATCATCCCCGACGGGTCCTCTTCCTCGGCAGAATTTTAGACGTCGGCACCCCTGGCCGTGTGTACCTATATCCGGAAGGGCTCAAAGGGGGCCCGAGCAAATGTCTAGATCTAGATCGGTTATGTTACCAGCGGTAATACAACGGTATTGAACAGCATTAAAAAAATCGTGGGTTTTTGATGCTATGTAGGGTCTAAAAAAGAAGTATAAACCTCTTTTGACGGAACAACGACGACGACGAACGTCGAAACACGATGATACCCTCCTCCTCTTCCTCCTCTCCCCTTTCCCATCTAACCCCCAACGACCAAGCCCTCTTCTACTCTTATGGCCTAGGCCCGCGCCGGACGCTCAGCAGGGACGCATCAATCATCCATCACGCGATCGAACACCATGCTCGTGAACGTCCTTCGGCTCTCGCAGTCGAGCACGTCTCGTGCAACGAACACCTCACCTATGGCGCTCTATCCACCCACTCGAACAGGCTCGCCCACCTCCTCCGCGCGCACGGCGTCGTCCCAGGGAAGCGGGTGTGTATCCTCGCGAGGCGCTCGCTTGACCTCATCGTGGGTATCGTAGGTATCCTGAAGAGCGGCGCACAGTACGTCCCGCTGGATGCGCAGACTATTGCGGATGAGACGTTGCAGTTCGTGTTGGAGGATGCGCAGCCTGCGGTGGTCCTTGTTATGGCGGAGTATGCGCATAGGGTTGTAGGGTCGAGGACTATCATCCTCGAGTCGGTGTTCCGACCGTATTTGAGTGCGAACGAGGATGTGGGAGAGGTGGAAGACTTGTCGGACCCTGACGATGGGGCTTATGTGATTTATACATCTGGGACTACAGGTACGTGGTGTGCTCTATCTGCTGTGTGCCCACCAAACTCAGCCTTTTCGTTTCTCCAAGGACGGCCCAAAGGTGTTGATGTCAGACATAGGGGTGTAACGAATGGTACGTCCTCATTTCCCCTTCATTTCCCCCCGTATGTAATACCCATACCCCACACAGTGATCAGCGGCTCCCCAGGCAACGTCGGCATGCGCCCCGGAATGCGTGTCGCCCAGCTGCTCAACATCGCCTTCGACATGGGTGCATGGGAAATCCTCGGGTCGCTGTACAACGGCTGCACCCTCTGTCTCCGGGGCAACACCTCCAAGGAGTGGGCGGTGGTGTTGAGGACCGTCCATGTCGTGATCGCCACTCCGAGCATGCTCATCCCGCATGAACCGGAGAATTACCCGACGATCGAGTATGTCATCGTCGGTGGGGAACCGTGTCCACAAGGTACGTCGACCCGCATTCTTTTTTCTTCTCGTACTCGCTCAATCTCAATTCTCTGCACACAGCACTAGCAGACAAATGGGCCCGCTACACCGCCTTCCACAACTGTTGTGGCCCGACCGAAATATCCATCTGCAACACCGTGCAGCTGCACTCCACCCCGACGTACCCTCTGTCCATCGGCACCCCTATCCCAAACACGAACGTGTACATCCTCTCGCGCGACCCGAGCGACACCACGCCCGCCCGCATTGGCGAGGTCGGGTGCATGTGGGTCGGAGGGGTCGGTGTGAGTAGGGGGTATTTGAATTTACCGGAGAAGACGGCGGAGAGGTGGAGGAGGGATGTGTTTGTTGATTATGGTTATGATACAAAAAGTGGGCGTAAGGGTGGAGAAGGAGTGGGAGGCGAGGGATGGATGTTCAATACGGGGGATTTGGGAAGGTGGCGCGAGGATGGACAGCTGGAACATATGGGAAGGGCGGATGATCAGGTCAAGGTCAAGGGCTTTAGAGTCGAGCTGGACGGCGTGTCGGCTGCTATGCGTGTATGTCTCTCTTTACTTTTTCTTTTCTCCTTGCTTCGTTTCAAAAAACCTTTCTTATTCTTATTCGCACACCCCATTCCATTCAAGTACACATTCATACTATTCCATACCATAACTAACCCCCTCCCTCACAGACCCACACCCCAGTCCGAAGCGCCGTAACCCTGCTCATATCGAGCCACCTCTGGGGGTTCATCACCCCATCCTCAATCGACACGAGTGCACTGCGCCACGCAGTGGCCAAATCCCAGCCGTCCTATGCGGTGCCGAAATACTTTTACGCGATGGACGAGTTCCCGTTGACGAGTAATGGCAAGGTGGATAAACGCGCTTTGAGGGCTGTTGCGGAGGGGTTGTTGAGGGAGGAGGGGGAGGAGGAGATGCCGATGACACCGATGACACCTGGCACCCCGATGCAGGCGTATAGCGTTCCTTCGACGCCTCTCTTTGAGACTCCGAGTGCGAATACGCCGAAGAGGAATGTGTGGTTGACCCCAAGACCACCGATACAGAGGAGCTCGTCGTGGTTCGCTGCGAACCCCAAATCGCTGTCTGCGGCTGAGAAGAGCGAGAAGTCGGGGTATTTCGCTTTGTCCTCCTCTTCGTCCTCCACATCGTCTTTTTCCTCTTCCTCGTCTTCCTCAAATTCAAATCCATCCTCCTCCTCCTCCTCCTCAAAGTCGGCCTCTGCATCAGCTTCGTCCAATAAAAAATCAGGAACCACGACACACACGTACTATGCATCCCCGCCCAGCAGATGGCGCTATTATTGGAGGTATTACGGTATCGGGGTGTTGTTCTCCCTTGTTTGGCTCGTGCTTTTTATGAATTCGAGTTCGCCATCGGCTTCTGCTTCTTCGTCCAAGTCGGCTGCTGCTGCATCGTCGAATTTGGATTCGGACTCGAATTCGGACTCGAAGAATGCGCATGCATATCCGTATCTGTCGAGGTCGGGTACCCTGGGCTCAAGAGATGCGTCTTCTTAGCGTGCGTGCGTGTACGTACGTACGTTCTGTGCACTGTGGTTGATGGTTTTGGGATCCTTCGGAGTGGAATGAATTCGAATTCGAGGGCGAGGGCGAGAACGTTGGTTAACCTTCGTCTTCGCCTTCTTTCATTGGATTGGATTGGATTAGCCACCTCCTGCACTACCTCGACCTCCACACCAACCTGGACCAGACCTGGCTCCGAGTCGCAGGCCCAGGTTCAATAATACTTGAAGCTTTAAGCTTAAAGTTTAATAACTGATAATGATACCCTCGAAATGCATGCGGCTCGCTGCGACACATCAACCAACCATTGGCCTGTTTTTTGTTTTTCTTTACTTGGGGTTTAAATTTAACTCATCGGACAAACTATCCATCCATCCAAATTATCACTTACTTCTTACTTACTCACTTCCTCACTTATCGTGTATACTCACCCCTGTGTGTTTTGGGACTTTATCTTTGTCTTTATTTCTGGTTGGTTAAAATTTAAAACTCAAGGTTTAAATGTATTTACTTGTTTTTTTTTTGGAACTCTTATTTGCTTATTGAAGTCCTTCCTTCCTTACATACATATTTACTCGCATACTCTCGTTTACTCGTGACGCTCTTTATTATTAGTCGTTCGTTCGTTTACTGCTCCTCTATTTCATATACTCTCTTTCTCGGTTCGGTTTATTGGTTAATGTATGTATGTATGTACATTGTACGTATAGATGAATATGTACGTACGGTTTAAATTTTGTCATTTCTCACTTTTCTTGATTAAATTAAAGCGAGCCATCTGACCGCTACATACATACGATAAGTAGGTAAGATTACCCTTTAATCTCTTATCCTTATAATACAAGTAGACGTTCACTTGTGCTAATGATAATTACGTTGCATAAATCGACCATGCATTCCCGCGATATTGGACGGACTTGCCGAGTCTCCAGAAACTCCTATACCTTCGTTCAAGTTTAACCCACTCTTTGTCCTCTTTTTTTCCCCGAAAGTACGTATCATATATAAATATCGTCTGATCAAGCAACCTCCTATCTTTCTCTCACCGCAGATATCCACTGCAATTTCGTTCCTCACTCTTCGGAAATTCTTCTGCTCGGCGGACCGCGTTGTGTCTGATATTTTTGGAGATGGGATCGTTGTGCGGCAATGAATTAATTGAAGTTAAGTGAACTTCATAGCTTTCATGAATTACTTACATACGCAGCACTGTGACAAGTGCCAGTTCGTGTTCAATTTCCTTCCGTGTGTATGTTATTTTATTTCGGCTCCGCAACATAGTTGGGGGAGTACCGTACGGCATAGGAGATTTGTGCTACATATACGCGTTCGCTGTACTTTTTATTTATTTATTGCAAAAATAAGACAGCCTGAGTAATGTTGAATTTCATAGACCCCACCTAAATCCCCTGTGCAACCAAAACGCGAAAAGAAGACAGTTTTCGGATCCTGAGCCGAGCCGAGTGCCCCTAAATATAGACCCATACATACATATGTACTTATGTGCGGCATACTCTGACGGCATCGAAAGACTTTCGTTTCTGTTTCTGGATGACATTTCCTCGGTCTACCTGTCTGTCCAATTTGCTCGTTAAGCGTGTTCGAATTGGGTGTCGTTTCGGTGGGATTAGAACGGGATATTTGAGGGGTATCGTTATATGTATGTATGGATATTGGAGAGACGACAACGACGAATGCGCACGTTTAACTTAAAAAAAGTCTGTACATAACATCGAGGGTAACGTCATCTTGTCAGGTTCCGAAGTCGGGAGGTTTTAGAGAACCTAATTCGAGTTAGACTAGGTACTGACATATATATATAGTTTAGGCTTTACCCAATCTAGTTAGCCCATGAAATATAAGTTGTAATCATTTACCTTGTCTCAATGTAACTCTCGAATTGAACACTCGTCTCACCGCCTCGCGTGCCGGTTGCTCTGTCTTTGTAATCTTCTGACAGCTTACGAGTCAATAAAAACTCGTACATAGCCAAGTTTGATGATTATCATGTTAATCATATCTATACCTAACCCGGGACGACGACGAGACAGTTGAATTAAGATGGAATTGTCGTATATAACAGCCGGAAACAGAAATAGACAATGCGACAGATTAACTGTCATGATGTCGTTCCTCACGACCTTTTTTACCTATGTTCGGTCTGATGTCGTTGGTCAAACGGTCACTGCCGAGTTCTCTCAAGTTCTCGCTGTCCATGTCATGACAACAAACATAGAAAATGCAACAGACTGACGAGATGATTGATAATGACAGACAGACAAGAGATTGACTGGTAATATCCGAAATTACGACGAAGTCGAAGTCTCGAGGACTGCATAAATTCGTAGTAAGTATACAGCCGTTGCATACTGAGCCCAGAGATATATGTAAGCAATCTTGCCGCCTATGCCGCTGTCCGCCGGTATTATTCCAAATTTGCAAATGAAGTTATCGCGATTCATTTATAATTCAACGTTCAGCTCAGCCGGCAATACCAACCCTAAACATGATCCATTTTAAACGCCCTTGGCTCTGGAGTTATTCGGCAGAAATTCTTTTGCCAAAATTGTAAGTAAAATTCGAACTGGTTGTCCAGTCTTCCATAGTGCATAAAACTCGACATGGCTGACTTTCTTCGTCTTTCGAGTTCAAGGTACCTTGCAGGGCCAGAATAAAGGTATGTAATAAGGTAGAATTGAAATTGAATTAAAAGCGAATGACCAACCTATATGTGCATAATGTGTTCCCTCTATATTTCTGCCGAGTTCCGGCATAGCAATAACATTTCTGTAAGCCAGCTGTATCACCCAAGTACTGAGTAGGTCAGCTGCACATATCATATAGCTTTCAACTCTCGGAAGTGAGTACAAACGGTTCTCGGATCGCGTGTTTTAAATAGTCTTAAAATAATTCTGCACCGAGCTACGATGTGACGTTGCATGAAGAAATTTTAATGGGATGGTTTACGTCTCGTAGAAGGTCCAAAATTCTTCGCAGTGGACGATCTTCGAAATATGTCAAGAAGAAATGGTAAACCCATGTTCTTCCAAGATAGTCTGTATTACGGATGGTCAAAACAGACACGAAGAAACATTGACAATAGTTCTTACCACTGGCTATAGAGTCTGATGAAGTATAGGAAGCATTGGAGCCAGGCTCATGAGTAACTGTGCGTCCTGAACGCGTCTCCAACCGTTTTCCACCTATGCAAAGTGTACCAATATTATAATTCACGCAAGGAATGAACTCAAAACCTCGGAGAGACGATGTTCAACCTCTGGCTCACTTTCCACAACGTCCCAAGCAACCTCAAAAGCTGCCACAATTTCAATATACTCTACTTGGCTCTTGCTCTAGGGTGTCGCTGTCAAAAAGGCGTGGTTAGTGGAGCGAGAGAGGTAAGTACTATGTAATCATCCTCATGAATCTTAAGCTATTTTCTATATCGATAATCTGTCTGGCATCAATGGGTCTGAGTAGCGTGTCCTGGAGATCACGGCTTCCAGACAAAATAAAGGTTACTCACGCTTCGAAACGTCCCACATTTTCAGTCTTCACGAGAACGATGGGTTCTTGACGAACAATGAAGGCCGGGAGATCAGTGACGACTGTCTCAAAATATCTGAGTCATCGTTGCTCCTTAGTGTCAGAGAGACGTAGTAAATCAAGTAGCCTGGACCTGCCAGTGAAGAACGTAGGGGGAATAGTAGTCATCGAAGCAATTGAGACTCAAGGCTTTAATAAGTCATGCCGATTTTTCGCTGCTGATTTGTACCTTATAACACCCGAGAGATCATATTTTGCACAACCAAGAAATAATAGGCAGATGCTTGATTGAGGTGGCAGCAGCAAATCACGATGATCATATTAGCGCCTCAGCTCACTTTCAAAATGAGGATCAAGAAAGAGACAGATAAATTATTATGCTAGTACCATAGTCAAATATCAAGAATGTGACGAAGAAAGATATAAATGCTCAGGCTAATGGAAGTTCCAAAAGAAATGGAATCGGCACGTTACCGTTAACATGATCGCTCGAGACACTTGGATAAAACGTCAGTGTCGTTTACGGTAAATATCCAGCACTGTCTCGAGGATGATAAACAGAGAACTATCATTAGAAAGTTGGAGGCATCCATGCACAATTGTTGAAGCCTTTTTCATTCTTTGAACTTCCCTGCAGGAAAATTGGGGGAGTGTTCTCGTTCCCTTTCAATATTTAAGCGCCCATCAGCATCTTCAAAGCAATCAAATTCCAACGAATGCAACTGTGCAAAAACACGGACCCCATCATCAGGAAGTACAAACACACAAACACATATACATACATATGCACATACATGATCTATATAAAAATATAAGCCAAAACAGGAGGAATGATGAGTACTTGATGGCCCGACAATCTGGAGTGGCCTAATTTGTAAGTCCCACAACAGCAATGGACATCTTCAACATATATTTCAGAGCTGCTGAAAAGAAGTGGGACTTCGTTACTGTCCGTTAACACATCTCTGGATGGGCCTACCTCTCATATTTCGGCATCGGCACCACATTTACCTGCTTAACATCAGTCTGCACGCGTTGAGTCTCGCCGCCAACTGAGGATGTTTCGAAGCGACCTTAACCGGTTTTCTGACACTATTTTCAGATGTGCTTCTGCAATAAGATAATACTGGGATGGTTCTGAATGTAAAACGTTCGTAAAACTTGCATGAACGTGCGAAATTCAAACGTATGTACTTATTCAGAATCATAACAAACTCCAATGCACCGGACTTCCTGCTACTCCACACCGACCTTCGGGTCTCATGGATTTCTGCTTAAGTTGTAATGTTTGTAGTGGTACGAAGCCATGCTCGTTACTTGAGCCTGCCGAAGTCGAGGTAGTGTTGCCGCGGTTCTGCTTGAGCAGACTAGCCGTTGGAGTCAGTCTAAATTAGTCGAGCGGAGTTAAACCGAAGGGACACTAGCCGAAAATCGGATCGTCTGGCTGTGTAATGTCTTCCGGGTTGCTCGGCCGATGTGCGCTAATTTACCCGTTCGTCGTTATTTTGGGAAAAGCTTCTGTAATAGATACTGGGTCCTGAGTGAAGAGTCTTGGGGGAGCCTGGCAGTACATCCAAATATTCCCAGTGATGCAGATATTACTCCTCACTTGGGCATGCCGAAGCAGATAGCAGATAGCCATCGCATTATAAAGATGACTCCAAGGGCGCACTTCAAATATAATGGCTGGAGACCGTGGAGGCCGGCATAATCTATGAGTACTACAAATTTGAGATGTTTTCACTGGGGAAACGAAGGCGCTCAAAAACAATTGGCAAGGTGACGAGCCCCAAGCGGCAAGATTCACCATCCTAACCTCTACTGCTCAGTACATCCTGATTGACTCTCTCTAGTTTGAATCGTTTAGCATCTTTGTATGTTCGGTGGAATTTGCGTTGCCTATAAGTACCAAATCTTGTTATTGTTTATATAACCCCGGAAAATGCCTTCACTGTAGTTTCGAAGTTGACCTTTGTTTATGTTTGAAGGAAATGCGGCGGCGAAAGAAAGGATAAGAAGCGCCCATCAAAACATATGGGGTTGTAGTAGGATGTATTTATGTGGCAGGACATTTGCTTGTCTACATAACAATATATTGTTAGCTGTGAGGAAACCCAGAGGTAATATCCTTTGAGAACGTATAAATACCTCTCCCTCTTAAGCCTTTTCATTCAACTCTTCTTCCTACATTCAATCAGGTTAGCCTCTAATTATTGATCGTCACTTCATTTAACACTCAATTCACTTCATTTTTTCTCGATCATTTAGAAACTACACCATTTCAACTCTGAGCAATGCAATTCAACGTTGTCTTCATCGCCACCGCTCTCCTCGCCTCTGCCTCTCTGGCCATGTCGGCCACGATCACCGGCTTTGCTGGGGCTGACTGCACTGGAACCAAGGGCAAGAGCTTCAACATACCTTCCAACGAATGCTTCAGCTTGGGAGGCGGCTCGACAAAGTCAATCAGATATTCCGGTGTCCACAGTAAAATCGAGTTCTTCATTTCTGGCGGTCGCTACGATTCCTGCACCAATGGCTCCAGCTTGGTTCGCGGTAGCGGCTCTGGATGTGCGACTGCGCCTGCCAGGTGAGCACGACTGATTATTTTATAGATTGGAGCTAATTATGTTATGTTTATGGATGATAGTGTTAACTGGGAAAGTGTTGCAGTGTTTTAAATCTCTAGTGATACTACCCACAGAGGTAGCTCACGCGGTTGCAACAGCCCTAATTTGTGATTATATTTGATATTGTATGAAAATAAATAAATAAAATAAAGCTTTTTGTCGGCCATATTACATATTTGACCTCTAGTCCAATGAAAGGTAACATGTTCAAAAAAAGTGGAAACCCCAACGATAACCTCGTCGGGGAAACACTGCCTCAATACTGAAACAAAAGCCAAGGCTCACACAACATGAATAGAACCAGGGTATGATTTGTATGTAAAACAGTTGTCGTGGTAAGAGATAGAAAAGGTAAGTGTTCGTGTCACGGCCCCTGTCTTGTCTGCATCGTAATCATGTGATCATAATTCGGAGGAATGCAGTGCAAGGGACCTAGTGCTATGTTTCTGTACGTGCTTGTCAGCATACATATTATGAGCTAGTAGTAAAATTAGTGAAACTTCTTTACAAGCCAGCGATCGCGCACGCGTGCTACATATAGCGCATATGCCGCGCCAGGGAGCGTGAATGTAATCTTATCCGATATACCAGGACCCACTCCTTTATGGTTGTCCGTTCGCCGAAAATAAAAAACTATATACTTTTACGATGTACTTAGTATGTAATACTGATATTTCGATAAATTCATACATTACCTTCATTATCCAATATATAAGTCCGATTATCCAACATATATATCGGGTTATCCAACATATGCGCTGGATTATCCAACATATGTGTCGGGTTGTCCGACACACAACTTGGATTATCCAATAGATGTGTTGGATTATCCATTACACACATTGGATTGTCCAATATATATGCTGTGTTATCCAACATGGTTGAGAGTCATTCTCATACATCTAGTCGCTTAAAATGCCGGCGATGCCGGGCGTTCTTGATGGCCGTTGGGGTCCGTTTGTAGGGGCCGAAGTCTGGCAATCAGGAAATGGCTCAAAATTGGACGGCAACAACGGCATCGTAGCCGCGCGAGAGTAAGGTAATTGCCTCGAATTATGTTGGATAATCCAACATGTATAATGGACAATCCAAATTATATGTTGGACAACCCAATCTATATGTTGAATATCCCAAGTTTTGTGTTGGACAACCCGACACATATGTTGGATAATCCGACACATGTGTTGGATAACCCAATATATATGTTGGACAATCCTACATGTATGTTAGATAATCGGACTTATATGATGGACAATAACGGTAATGTATGATTTTATTGAAATATAGGCACTAAATACTAATTACATTGGAGAAGTATATAGTTTTTTATTTTCGGCGAACGGACAACCATACTCCTTATCCATTTCGAGCTCAACGGTGCCTACGAATCGTGGTCATGGTCGATATCTCACAAGTGCTAGTTAGTCGGTATTGATGCATGATGTACAATATCACTTCGATGCGTAAGACTCAATTGGTACCCATATAACATCTCTGCTAATGGTAACCCGCTGGGTCCCCAACACTCACAAATATGAGATTTCCCATGCATATACCGTCTCTCTCAGGTCTGGGCTCTGTCTATATTTACTGACCAGTGTTCCCGACAGGATTTATGTTACTTATTTGTGGCTTAGTGGGGTGATCTGAACTATGTCACAGTGTACAATGAATATGCAGTCTTCCCTTCCCAGAGCTAGTATGCTGCTCTAACTCAATAAAGTACCATTGGGAATACAACAACGGTCATAGACTTTTCTTGCTACTATATGAATGAGATGTTCTTTTTCTTCTTTTACATACTGTGCTTGTCATTATCCCTGTTGAGCTCCAACAGATTACTATATAAGCGGTGTCGAGTTGTCCCACAGCTTCGAAGCTTGAGAACTGGAATCCCCATCATCCTAAAACTGTCGTCCATAGGACGATCTTCTACAGTCGTATCATGATGATAACTTTAATTTCGGACCTCACAAATGCTGTTTAGTTGTTTCCCACGGACCAGGATGCATTCGACCAGCGGATCCTGTGGCACATTATCAAGGGATGCATAGGCACGGTATTGGAATGCACCTGGGCATCAGTTCACCCAAATATGCTATCCGTAGAGGATGGAGTTCAGTGCATGACTCTGATGTGCATAGAACTCATGATATTTATATGGTCATTTGGGTTATAAATGGGCAGTTTCGTAGAAGTAGATTGGCCTCATTTGGCCCTTGGATTCCGTTGGTGAACATCACGCCAGGGAATGCAGTGTTGGACTATGAAGTTATAATGGTACACAGACCAGAAGCTACGCTCAAATCGAATCCCGTTTACCTCGGCTCCCAGTCCCGCATAATACATATAATCGACCTACAGAAGAGCAGACGCAGCAGTCTGAAAGGCATATGGGATTTGCGTACTCCACTGACATCCCACGGAATGGAAAGTGGTACAAAGTGGTAGTCATAAGCAAACACAGAGCACTCGAATTTTCCTTGCTGTATCCATACAGACGTCTAGGTGAGATGCGAGAACATGTTGCATATATTAGTAGTATAGAGAAAATCACAAAGCGTATACCGTTCTACTACGTCAATCCTAAGGGATATGGATGCAGACATGACTGCCTTGCATCTGGCCAGTACGGTTAGATTTAGAGGGTCAGACTCGAGGAAAGTAAATATTTCTTTCAGGGCCTATGTGTACAGGATTATCAGAATTATCCAGGAAGGCAAACACAGAAATTATTTGTGACCTTATGTGTATCTTGAAGGATAGATAGTGCATCGGCACGGTTCCGCACAGCACCGCTTATGGGGTTGCTTTGATCGACCGGCTCTGCTTGATTGTAGAAGCCACCTTCTATTAGTCTAGTTGTAGCCTGTGAAGAATGTAAGGGATTCCAGCCCAGGGTGTGCAATGAACGTTTGACTGACATATGAATCAAATCTCGTCGTTCCTTCAATAACATTGGTATCGAGACAGTCAAGATTCAGGAATTTGGGCCTAAAGTCCTTCGGAGAATCGATATTCTGCCATTTTCCGCGTATACCGTCAATCTGAGCGCGTTGTAGTTTGCAGTAAGGGAACGTATTCCTCTCTGCTGTCGGTCGCCGACGTTGGCTCGGCGAGAAGCCCAGCGACAAATTAGTCTTGTATTACAACACTACAAAGATTCCTCAGCCACGAGGTCACGTCGGTAAATTAGATGACGACTTACACTGCCGCTCTGCCTCAGCTCGAATAGATGAGCGAGAATCTTCCATTCAACGGGCAAGGTGTGAATCCCCCAGCATCATTTGAAACTCCATGGGATGAGCAACATCGCATTTTATGTATGTATGTTGAGTGAACTGACCTCTTCGTACAATCTTAGGGCAGTAAGCTTGCTACCAAGCGTCATTGGCATATCCGCCACTCTCAGCAAAATGTAGGGTGAGCGGTGTTCCTCAAGAAGACATTCCCATAGACTTGTAGATGTTGCACATGCAAGTCCGTTGGAGGAGTCAACCGTAAGTGAGGCCCTTAGCTGCGAGGCCAGGTCAGGTCCTAAAGCGTCAACCGGCAACTCCTGCAAAGGACTGTTCTTTAGGCGTAGCGCTTGAGTGAGGACAAAAATGAGAATACCGTGACAGAGGGGTGCAGAAGTTGAGGGCGGTCTACGTTGAAATAAGCGGTAAGATGAAGATTAAACATGGTGCATGGTGGGTAAAGGAAGGGTGAAGTGGGCTGTGCACGGTTGCAGTTCCCGCACGTGATAAAGATTTGTCACTCGAACGTTGGCCTGATCCGCTCTATTGATATTTCCTCTGCTCGTCATTTGCGAATGTCGTTATGTTTGCAGAGTCTTCATCGATATTCAAACATTATGCATTAATATTCATCCGGCATAACTCGAAGCAGCAACGTCGCACACCACCAGATCAGAGTCCGACGACGACGACGACGAACTGGTTAGAAACGACGTCCTTTCCTCTCTCCTGACATGCGGCGCCGTTCACTCGCAGGTCCACTTTTGGCCTTGTCGCCACGCGTGAATCCTGCCCCTACCCTAACGTACCCTCCAACACTGGGTCCCACCTCTGTCTATACCCATCCCCACCACCGTGCGTGACTCGCTCAACGCCGAACAGTATAAAGTGGAGGCGAAGGTCGCCTCTTACGTTGGCCTAGGGACGATACAATCGTCTCGCCCCTGCTTCCGTTCGCATTCGCATCAACACCAGCCATCTGGAGCTCTGTTCGCAAACATGACTTGAACAACAAAATGACCCGGCGCTATACAAAAGCGTGCAACTGAACGCGCTCGCGCAGGCGGCTCCGGCCTGCCCGGTGCACCCGTACTCCCAATTGCTGGCCTAAAACACGAGCGACGAGAGAACATATGTTTTTTGTTTTTCTAGAGACCAACAAGTGGTGTCGACGGGTCCGCAGTATCAGCATCATGGTGCGAGGTGCAGAGATGGAGGACCTAGAGATGAGGAGGAACGGGGAAGGCTGGATTGCTCAAGGCGGCGATGCGGGGTGTGTTATGCTGTCCCAGTTTCGTATTTCTTATTCTCTTTTTGTCGTCTCTTATTCTCAAATGTTGGGGTTTGTCCTCCCTCCCTACAATACTTTGCCTTCATTTTTTCATTCTTTCCTCGTCGTACTTTCTATATCTTTGTCTTTGTTCATCCTGCGATCCCATGTTTTCCTAGCCGCCCCATTTCCACTAATACTGACGCTGACGCAGGCGCTGCACCTTACCACTTCTGCATCCTGGAGTAGCAATACCTTTGCTCCTGTTTTCTTTTCATTTCGTGTTTATCTCGATACTTTTCACCTCTTCCACCAAGATGACCGTCCTCTGGGTTCTCCGTTGCCGCTTTCATCAGGGCTGTTGGTACTACATTTTGGTCTTTGTTCTTTACATCTTTCGCTTTCATCAGAATGAGGACTCTGTTTGTTTTCTCCACAGATTTCGTATGTCAGCTGTTCATTGTCTTTCCCACAACCGAACCGTCTTTGTTATTGTTATTGTTATTGTTATTGTTATGATCTTCTCCTCCTTTATATTATCGTCATCTATATAACTGGTTACCTTGGGCAAGACCGGCTTTTTGGCTACATTAAAACAAGCAGAAGCGCATAAGCATCTGTGACGCGTAAGATTTTTCTACATATAATGTGCACCATTAATTGAAAAAAGAGGCCCAAAACGTTAAGAAGACCCCTTATAATATTATATAGGTAATTATGTGCCAAATTCAGTCGGGTAAACCGGGCTGTGGGAGAATTTCCTTGCAAAACCTATGGGGTTTTCACCAGAAATGGTATGGGTTATGGGTTGGATTTCCCTGCAAACCAACTTGGGTGGATCGAAAAATGTCATGGGTTATGAAATGCCATGGGGTTTTGGGGTATGGGGAGGTTCGACTTGGATTCGACAGTATGATAATCTCCGTGACTCCGAGTCGGGAGTCGAGACTCCGGAAGCGAGCACAAAAGAAGATTGGCATCAGTACGACGGAGGTTGTCCGCCCGTCATTTATGGCGACAGCACGCGCGAGTCAACGCCTTGGTTAGGTATCGAATACGATAAGAGATTCTATTCAAACTATTAAACTACACGAATCACTCCCTAAAAAGGAAAAACTAGCTCATTTGACACTCTTGATTTCAGGGCGATGGTCGTTGAAATCACGAGTGGAAAAGTTTTGAACATGATGATGGAAGCATGTGGAGGCGGGATAGAGAAAGGAAGACTCAAGAGTTGGAGATGCTCTAGAACGGGCTACACTACACGTAGAAAATGGCTCCATACGTACCGAGTTCATTTGATCAAAATTCGGAAAAAGGCGCTACTCCATAACGCTGCTGATAAGCTGTAGTGACAAGGTCGAGGATCTCTGTAGAGACAACGGGCATAGAACCATCAGTTGGATAGAGTGAAATCACCTCCTCTAGAGTCGGGTTGCGTCCCATAAATCTGGTCTTGATGAGTTCGTGCAAGTAGAATGCCGCATCAAGGCAGTCTTTGCGCCGAATGTTCCTGCCTTTGTCCACTGCTCTCGACATGCGATCCACCTTCGAGATAAATTGGTAACCATAATCAGCGGCATATACTTGAAGTACGTCACTTTCAAAGACGCATTCGTGTTGCTCGAAAGTTCTGCTGACGGCATTGCAGAAGCTAGGAAGATCGAGGTACACACTGAAGTCACTATTCATAAAGTGCTGCCTGAGCTTCATATCATTTGCCACTGCTCCCGCAGCATCCTGGATCAGAGCCATGACCTTCTCCTCAACGCAGTAGAAGTCGATGTCTTCGGTCGAGATCCTCACCCCATGGAGGACATATATGGCGGCCCCTGCAACGATAACTTGCATAGGAAATTGTGAGGAATCAATGTCAGTCTTTCCTCGCAGCTTCGCAGAAACACGGGTCAAGACTGGCGTGAGGCCATTAGTAATTCGTCACCAATTTTCGGACTGTACTACTATGCACCATCATTAATGACAAGTTGCGTCGGTTGAGACATCGTTGGAACGACGTTGGAATTTGTATTGATGAGTAGGAAAGGATCCAGGAGGGTATTTATACCCAAATCTCCTTTGGGATCCGTGAAGAACAACGATTACCTGAAGGGTTGTATCGTAGTCATGTTGCTTATCAGAACGTTCGTTCCCGTATCGAATCAAAATTTTCAAAAATCACTTTTATGTATCTTTTGCACATAATTAAGGCCTCATAGGTCCAAACGAATATTTTCGTATGAATCAAAAGTCCTACTGGTGGGGCTGAACAGAGGAATACCAATGCAAATCTGATATCGCGAATGTTCACCACCCCAGATCGCAGTTCTCGCACTCCATGGGAAGGTACATCAAGATGCCTACGCCACGGTCAGACAGACACAAGATATGGCCGACGGCCGAATTTGATTCGGAAAAATTCCGGCAGCCGAAGGAGTGTTTCCGAGAAATGCCGGCACAGCCTGGTTAGTGGTTGAAAACAAGTCCAAACGTCGGAGTTTGAATTGATATGAAAGGTTGGTTCAATATCAATCTTGGCTTTCAACGTTCAAGATCAACCCAAGCTGAAACCCTTGTAGGATGCCTCTCCACATATTCGGTCGTATTTTCCACCTGATAGAAAGTCTTAGGTTGGCTTACACATGGAGTAGCCTAAAATAGTTAGTATGATTGTATTGTTCTTTCAGTTTGTGGTGTTTGGAACTGAAATGCTCTTAAAGCTGCCCCCATCCCTGGCGTACACTCTGTAACATCCTGTGGCCTGTTCCGTGGAAATTTAGGCTTCCCACTCCACTATATCCCCTCGAGATCCGTGACCATCCCAACATCGTTCATGAGCGGTACTACGTGGAAGATAACTATAGGGTACTCAGGTCATTTCCCCTCTTCCAGCTTCGTGATACTCCTCTGAGGTCGCTCTACCGCCTGCACGATTGCGTTTGCGCTGACGAGGAGAACTATGTTATGATGGAGAGCGACTATTTCTGGCGTCGAGCTCACTGGCGCATCCAAGACATACCCGATCCAAGAGACCCCAATCCGCTACGATACGCGATCCTGGCCTCCCTTGTGGAGGCCATGGTAGAGGCATACAACGACAAGATATAAATAGGTCTCCGTCGTGGAGTCGGTGTGGCTAGTAAGGAACAACATAAAGCGTTTCGTGAGGATCCCAACAAGCCATTAGAGGAGGTGCCATCCTGGGCTGCCCTCGTTCCCCCAGTCGACGAATGGATATCTTTCCTCAAAGATAGATCTATCAAAAATTATTCAGGTCCTTTTTACAATCGGCGTATCTCAGCTGATCCTACGCAGCTGGAGAACATATAATGTAGCCCTTGCGGTGTCTCACTGTAGCAACTATGTATCGACGTTGTCTAGTTGTAACTCAAATTGAATGCTCGTCTCTCCGCGTAGCGTGCCTGTTTCTCTCTCTTTGTAATTTCCTGACAGCTTACGAGTCAACATACCTTTGTACATGGCAATGTCATCCATACCGGAAACAGATACTGAGATAGAGACGGAGACAGTCCTGATGTCGTTCATTACTATTTTTGGTTGCTCGTTCTCAATCCGAATCTAGCGATAAAATTTTGTGCTTGGTCACATTCGACTGGATCCGGTCATTGTTTTAAACGCCGGGCCACCTATTCTGTTTGAGTGATACTGACACGGGCAATCGGAAAAACATACACTTGTTCTCTTTTATTGTGCCGGTCTCTATAAGTTGTTTACCCTAGCCGTTCTTTCAACTTTATTCCTCCAGCTCTCTTCATACACGCGCTTCTGTTGGTCTCCTAGTTTATATGTATATACATTCATATGCGACACGAAGGAACCTAAGAAATAAAATAGCCTGGATCTGGATGGGAGTGGATTGTCGGCTACAGACGATGTTGATATAGAGTGCCTAGAAGCCATACTAGTAGTCGCCGATTAAGGAAATTAGTTTAGAGTCCTAGGGCTTCTTATAAAGTCATAAATACCGGCAATCGACCACTGCTTTTGTACTGTCGAGATTGTATTTTGCACCCTTGATGGGATATACTTTTATTATGAAAGAAAGATGGTCAATAAGTTACTAGCAGGTATGTCGGATATACGGGTCAGTATATACGCGCAACCGGTATATATTCGGCCGCATTTCCGATATGCCCACGAAGTACAAATTATGTCAGCACTGCACACTTCCAAGTTCCCGCTCAGTTATTAGAGGTGTGTGTTTCGAACTTGCCCGAGATTCTGCAGAATTTAGCACTCATTCCTTTTCTACGACACGGCTCAGGGTCTTGCATATCTCCACAAACAGAACATTATCCACAAGTATGAAACGGCATTTATTACCGAATCACAGAAATATACATATACTAACGTGTCGAAAGGGATATGTGTTGGGGAAACATTATGTACGATACTTCCAAAGCTGTGCCAAACGGACACCATTTCCGAAAGTGGAGGACAGTCGATGGCCTGGACAAAGATATTGAGTGGAAAACAAGGTGGGAGGTGAGGCCGAATCAATACCACATCATCGACTTTGGATTATCTGCGCGTGCACCCTCCCAGACACAGCTTGCGTACGGGGTATACGGACAAGATCGTACGGTCCCCGAAATGTCTTCGACAGTTCCATATAATCCCTTTAAGGCCGACGTCTACCAGCTCGGGAACGTTTTTCAAAGATGCATCCGTGTAGGTCTCTACTTTCTCTATGGTTTTGGTTTGGCTTATACATGACCTAATAGCAGCATGATTTCTTAGGCGCTTTCAAGGCTTTAGCAGACCGTATGACACAAAAAGATCCAGCGAAGCGACCCAGTGCTTCCGAAGCAGTCAAGATTTGTAGCAAGGTTATTGCTAGAATAAAAAGATGGAGACGGATGAGCAAAAGTGTGTGGAGGGCTAATACCAAGCTAAGCCGTAGCCCTGGTTTTTCTAAAAAGTTTGCAATTCAATTTTGTGGGCTGCAGAATTATTTAAGGTAGTGTACTCGGTCATAGTTAATTGGTGGAATGTCATATGTATTCTGTACAGTACTACCTCATATAGTTCAGCCCAAGACGAAAAGCAATGACCCGACTTCTCTAGAGTTCAAACTCCTCTCCGTGCCCGACTCCTAAGTCAGCGCGCACCTCTACTTTCTCGTGACAGCACAAAGCCTTGCGCTACATTTCAAGCGGAGCCCAAAAATTGTTGATGTCGCTGTGTATTTGAGGCGGAGTTCAAGATAGACGTGTGTGATGGCAAATTATCACCTTGAAAACTAATAGGCTTATATCTTTTCATCTGCTGCAATATTTTTTAAAGCGTGAATTTTGGCGTGTAGACATCTGTACGCAGTTAGAATATTATTCCAAACTTTCAGCGTATAAACAGCATTGTTACCTTCGATATTTGCAATATTGATAACTGTATTGCATCAAATTGAAAGTTTTATATATAGACCGAAGAGCTGGAAGGCATAAAGGAAGGAGGGAGGTCACGAGGGACGCTGTAGATGCACGCCCGCCCGCACAGACGTAAACCTCATCATTCTCCTAACGTCACGATCTCACCGTAACCCCACATAAAGTCCCTTTAAATTCTGCTCACTAAACGCCAATGCTCGCCGTTCAACGTCAACCTGGGATGATCCTTCTCGTGATGCTAATTATATATATACTTGGCTCAAGAAGACCCTGCCGCCGACGAGAGTGCAAATTAGAATTAGAATTAGAATTAGAACGTGATTGTCATCGAAAACGGAAACAGATAGAGACTGAGAGATAGAGACAGATTAACTGCCGTAACGTACGTCTTTCATTAATCTGATGCTTACTATGACAATTTCCAAGTTGTTGACCCCTTGATTGGTCAGATGGTCATGATCGCTGCCAAGCTCGATCGAGCTGTAAGTAGCTGTCGTTGTAGCCCTCATGATGTCATGACAACTAAATTCTAGTAAAGTGACAGAGAGACAGAAGGAAAGATTGACTGACACCTAGAAGTTGCCGTCGAGAGCCGTAATGGTCTTGCCGGTGTCCGGCAGTGACCCCATCTAATTCTACAAACGAAATTGTGATGATTGATAAATTCGAGGGCTCTGATTCAGCGTCGCTTGGGGTCATTATTACACCAATAAAGCTATGTAAATCATCACTGGGTCGGATTTCTCATTATCCAAGGAATTGAAATCACTTGCATCAGAGGGGGCTGGCGGGTCGTCAATGCGGCTCAAAGGAATGCAATGAAGGTGATTGTCGAAACTTCCAACTTCCTTGGTTAGCCTGCGCACTGAAGACCACGACAGACATTATGTACTATAATTTCTAAGAGATAGCCTAACATCAAACCTTGAAACTTGAAAAACGCATAAATAGCTCGACTCGACTCGACAGAGTTTCTTGTTTTGCAACACCGTAACATCAAATATATGCCATACAGCCAGATATAGAGTACTGTACTACATAGTACATACATACGCGCTGGACCCAACTCGGAGGTTCCGCGATATGAAGAGTATTTGTAAATGAGGTGTTGTTATCTATCATGATTAATTAATTAATAAACACCGATTCTTCTACTCGTTCCCGCGCCTTTGTGTTTTTCTTTCGAGATTTAAGCGCCCATTGAATGATTATCATTCTGTGAAAAGGACGAGAACGGTCAAGGGGTGGAAGAGTGAAAATAGATAAATAAACCCATTGATTAATTAATCTAACAACGGCGCCAAGTGCGTATGTACGTATGCATATACTACAACACCCCACCTCCTTCCCCTCCACGCACGGTACATACATACATACATACATACATACACAATCCATAAAAACGATAACAGGAGAATGTAAGCGCGGGACGGTTAGCTAATTTGCGTAAGTATGTATGTATGTGTAAAATCCTTAAACGGAGCAACAATATTCGAAAAAGACGAAGACGGGGACGGAATAAAACGTGGTGGATGCGGATGAACTTGCACATTGTACACATAGAACGAGGAGAGCGAGGAGAGCGTGCCAGGACTCCAGATGAGGAGTCGCGAAAGGGGGGCATGTACAGACAAGCATGAACAACGAGACTAGGATGGGATATAGTATACTACAATGGAAGAAATAGGAAAAAAGGGGGGCGTAAGCCTAAGCATTGCATACGCACTCATGATTTCTCCTCTTTTTCCGTAACCCCATCCTGCGCCTCGACGTCCTTCATCAAAGGGGACTGCGAAGCGGAGAGGGCGACACCCTCCGACGACGACGACGATTTCTGAGGCGAAGCCGAAGGGACCTCATGTGCCTTGACCCATGTATAGAGCAGCGTGCCGAACATGATCGTGAATGCTGATAGGATGCGTTGGCTAGGGAAGATGCGACATAACATAGGTTAGGGTTGGGTGGCGATGCGATGCGGGACGAAGGGATGGCAGGTGGTGGGAAAAGGAAAGGGAGGGCGAGCGAACAAGGAAACACGGAACATGACAGGGTGGGGAGGACATGTGAATATAGGTTTGCGGATGAGAAAAGGGTAAGTACGCACTGTGTGATTACATCGCCGAAGAGTTTCACACCGAGCACGATTTGTAGGACACTCCTTGAAGCCTATAGCGCGCATGTCAGAGGAAAGGGAACGAAGGGAAGAAAAAGTAAACGCACACTCGAAAACATATGCGTTACCGGACTCGTAATCTTCACGCTCAAAATCCCCGCCACACTAATCAAGAACCCAAACACACCGGTAACGACATTCCCCCAGAGGAACGTCATCCAGTCCCAATCGCTCCTGCCTGTCATGCGCACGAACTCGCGCATCTCACCGCTAAATACCGCTGTGAAGCTCAGTAGGACCGCTGTGCCGAGGTTGGACCAGTACGAGAGCTTCGTGGCGCTCCCATTGACGTGCGCCAGTGAGGACTTGACGAGCACGGCGTGTACGGCTATGGAGAGCGATGCGAGGAAGCCGTAGAAGAGTGCTAGAGGGCCAGGTACGGATTTCTCAGGGAGGAGCGAGGCGGAGGTGTCGAAGGATGTTCCGATGAAGAATCCTAGTGTGACTACGGAGGCGCACCCGACGACTTTGATAGATGGAGGGGCGCGGCTGTGCATGCTTACGACGGCTATGGTTAGTGGGAGGACCAGGCCCCGGGCGATATTGTAGTATGCTGCTTCGACGTCGCGGAGGCAGAGGGTGTTGAAGAGGAATCCGGCGGTGTCGACGAAGATGAGCGGTGCGAGCTTTTGGGCGGTGCCGAGGTCGATTTTCTTGGGGATGTCAACGCGGGATGTGAATAGGGATGTTAGGGTGAGGAGGACGACGGTGGCGATTGATTGGAAGAGACAGAGGAAGATGGGGAGGTTCGGGGCGGTGTTGAGGACTATTTTGTTGACGAAGACCATAACGAGGGCAGCGACCATGTAAAACGCGATCACCGCTACTACTTGCATTGAGACTGCCATGGTTGGTGTTGGAAAGAGAAAGACAAAGGAATGTAGGAAGTTCGAGTTTAAAGAGTGAGTGAGGGGGTATCACCGTCGTCGCTGATGATGATGGACGTTAAGGATGAAAAAGGGGATCAGCATTTCGACAATAAAGGAACAGCGAGAATGGAGCTAGTCGGCACATTATCATCTTCTCACGCTTACATCGAGTTTACTAGCTTCACACGAGGTCAGGAACGCTGTCAAATTTAGTTCTATTCTTAAATGCCGCGATCGGCACTGCTCGGCGGGCCTTACAAATCGGAATTGGCAGTTGAAACGTCGGCTCGTTGGATGCTACGAATTTAACCACCAAAGGTATAAGTAGACTCGTAATTGTCCACCCTAAGTACCTCTCTCTGCTTACTCATTCCCTTCCTCGCTCACGCCTACTAGTAAGGCCAGATCTCAGTCAGCCGGGTGGCTAGATGCAGATGCGTCATGATTCAATCCGCCTTAGTGTACTGCTTAACACTGACACTTGCTCACCCCGATCCTACTCATACACAACACACATTCTCAGACGTCAGATGCCGCTGGCTGAGAGAGGTGAGGTGAGGAGGGCGGGTACAAATAGTACGTGACCAGTTTCCACTCTTATCAGCGAACTGGCGAGTCCCCTTCGCTTTCTTTTCCATCGTAAGTTATACTCGCACGTTCCGGCTTGGGATTGATGGTATCGAAATTCAAATTTCAACTTCAGAAGGAGATACTATGCAACCGTCGACGTGAACGGTGCGTATAATCTGCATGCGATTTCCCCACCCCACGTCTGGATTCCGAGTCCCCGTCTACACGAAATTCATCTCATAATTCACGTCTTTATTCATGCATGCATGCATGCTACGAGCTTCCACGGTGTAATATGCTACATATACATACGTACGTACGGTACCAGTCTATTGAACTTGAGCTTGAGGGCCGAAATACCGCTCAATTAACTAATCGGCCTTGACCTCAGGCTCAAGTCTGTTGCGTGGATTGGATATTGTACTGTACTGTACTATGGCATAGTACTGCTTGGAAGGTCAAAATATGTCTACAGAGGCGGTATAGATCGGACTCAATGGTGAGGCACTTTCTTGACGTGATGCGTATCGTATGGGGGGTGCATGTGCAGTGATTTATCAATTTTGTTGTTAGGTTTTGGGTTTTGGGTTTTGGGCGGCATATACCGCGTGCATGTAATAGAAACCGATCCTAAATTACTTTGTTTATAATGACATACCGATTAAAAACTGGGATAGTAATATAGCGAGGTCATTTTGATGTCTGGTATATGGGCGATGACGGGTCTTCAGAACGTCATGGAGCTTTATATGTGGATGTATTCATTTCTCATATTATACCCCGGTCATATTATTAGAATCATCGTTGTGACAATCTTAAAACGACGCGAACCGCTCTGAGTTCGGGTGAAGAGGTGAAACGAGGCGGAATCGTCTCGGGGTTCTAAACCTCTTGGTGATGCCGTGGTTGGTAAGGAACGGAGGAGAAATGATAGTGGTATGACCGTGCGTGGCTGCAATGGTCAAAGCATAGTTTTCATTGCGTTCGATGCGAAATGGTTGCGTTGTGGCAGTGCAGTCTGACCGACTGCCCAATCCGTTGATTAGATCAGTTCATGACAGCGCGACGCGTCCATAGCCGAATACATCATCCTTTGACCACTACTGCCATCGTACGAGGCTGCTGGACGCGCTTCCGAGCCCAGCTACTCCACACAGCTGCATACTGGACTGCTCCAGCGTAGTGTATGAGAAGTGGTGAGACGGATCCTATTTTCTGCTCCAGGGAGTACAAAGCAAGTAGGACTACTGTTTTATAGGTAATTCTACTGGTAGCGGTACACAGGAGGCAAGATATGAGATAAAACCAAATGGGGAAGGTTTATCTAGGCAAAAAAAAAATTTCCAATAGAAATTAAACAAGCGACGGTGAACCCTAAGGAACCCTCGTATGCGAAATAAAATCTAGACTAAAGGGAAATTTAAGATAATATAAACTGATGCAAAACAAAAAAATACTGAAAGTGGTCCTATGCTCGAAAATAGTGATAAAAAAAGAAGGAAGATTATGGGGATGTGATACGACGATACTAAGGATGAGGGAAAATGACCAACTCCGCTAAATATATATGATGCATCACGAACGTGGGAATGCACACTTGGGTGTGCGTCAAGACGGCGTGTTTGTGTCGGTTTCGGGCGTAGACAAGGTGCGTACCTTACAATCTAGCAACGGAGGGAGCTTGGATATCGTCGTCAAATGACCCCATGGGTCCAAATTTACTGCACAGACCGCCAAGACATCAATGCGAATGAGAAGAAAACACTAGGTAATCAAACATTTCATAAATACGTAGCAACTGTTAGATTGTAACAATGCTTTTGCTTGCTTCTGTCTCCGGTAGAGCCCACGACAGTTAGGATGTCATAGGGCCTAGTAGGAGGCGAGCTTCTATACGTGTGATTTATGTTTCATAAATGTACGATTAAGCCTAATTGCATAGCAAGAAATGTGTATTGGTGGGATCTATTGTCTTCCAAAGCCCGAATGTCACTCTCACGTTGTCGGTCGAAGCCCAGATATTCAAAAGTGCTAATCAGTATATCAGACACCTTGCCAATCCATGATACACATGGAAGTATGAACTGATGGCGACAATGCAGTATTGATTGATTGTCAGAATCATTATCGACGATATTTTGGAATTTCTAATCTAAAAATTCAGGTTATATAGATTAATTACATATACATGTCCTACAGGCATTTATATTATGAATTAAGCTGGATATTGCACTCACCAACATTTTTTTGGTGCTATGTATCACTGATGAACGCAACGTAGACTCAAATGTGCGACATTTGAGTGTCGACAAAACTTGTAGGTACTTGTGGTATAAATAGATAATCTGGCGGACATTCGAGCGGGATTTCGAAATGTGAAAGTCTCGATCGGGTGATTAAATTTACTAATGCCGTGATCGGCCACTATGTCAGGCAGGCATTTCTGAGAAGTTATTGATCATTGATTATTTGAGCCGCTTGATACCTCCATATATGTCCATCATATATCAGCACCATTTGTCGGATTTAACTGGTGAACATCGCAAAATGCCTGTACCTTCCGCATCAGTTGTCATACACATGCATGAAGGCGTGTACGCTGTTTCCATCTACCCTGAGGTAATAGAGTAAACTTCATCCACAGGTTTATAAAGTCGAGTGTAATATCATCGTCTTATTCGCACCATTGTATCGTAATGTCCTCTTCTGTGGCTTCGTCAGTGCCTACTGGCATACAGAAAGCGATGATAAGCGCAAACCTAAATTCTACACTTTTACTCGTATTTCTGATAGGTATGTCATCGGAGTAACATATAAGTACCGAAGTTAATTTGTTGGAGTAGGGATATATACAGGATTATATATCGCTACACTTTACCTCTATCGTGCGTTTGATGCCATTAAAAATCACCGTAGGAAGCTAAGAATATTGTTTGTAGTTTCCAGTCATCGTTCTTCTGCATTGCACATATGTGCAATAACCACGGTTTTAACGACTTTATATGTCACAGTAGCTTCGCAGGCTGGCCTGAGTTGGTATTACCTGACCAACATATTTTGTACACTCGGAGATTCTAGACTTTCTATCTTCGTGGACAGCGTCATTGGTTCCTCTCCTTTACCTGCACTCAACATATTATCAATTGTATTTGAAAGCGTTGGATTTCTGCTGGCAGACGGTCTCATGGTACGATCCACATGAATCATGTGTTTCTATTATTTACGCTCATATATCATTAGGTGTGGAGATGCTTTCACATGTGTGGAAGATCACTCCTCCGTTTTATGATCCCTATCGTATTTTATTTTGCCGAAATTGGTTAGTATTCTCAAATGTTCTCGTGCTGTATCCCAATTTTTCTGACCGGCTTTGAAGCTCTCGTTGTTGTTGTTATTATATTCTACGCTCTCCTCTACTTTAGACCAAGCTTTCGGACACTAGAAAGAGCTTACCAAGCTGACCGACTAGGTGGTGCTATGTACGCCTCGGTAGGGGCAACCAGTCTCACGGCCACCCTCATGATATGTCTTTGCATCTATACAAAGACGGCATATAACAAGCACTCCAGGCGGAGGTACAAACATATTATAGATATCTTGATCCAGTCGTCCGCACTCTATACCGCCTTAGCAATTGCTACAACCATCTGTTCATTTATCGAAACCAAAAACATTCAAACATCGCTAGTGATAACCATAGTCGGCAACTATTTCGAATCATTGTCAATAGTCATGACGGTAAGCTAACATTTCAGTCTAAGAATCGAATAATGATGTGATTGCATCTATAATAGGGACTTGCACCGACACTTATGGTGGCCCGATTAGTTCTTTTTTCTGGAGATGAGACCGACGAGGAATTCTCCCTTGTGATTCCATCTGAGATTCACATAGAAGCTGCATTGAGCCAGTCCAATAGTATTTCTAGCATGCTTCTTAAATAAGAAGCGGCAAATGAATGATGTAAAATATTATATTGTTCATGCACTATCGAGTGTTCTAAGTCAGACCAAACCCCCACAAACAAAAAACTCTATATTTCCGAGTGATGCCATGATGTCGGCATAGGTCAGTCAGCATCTATGTTTTTGTGATCCTATTGGACGTAGCTATACTTACCTCTTCTTCTCTAGACCAGTAATTACATTATGGAATATTACTGGGTCGACATATTTAAATGATCTAAACTCGTTTGAGTTCTAAATAAAGAGTGAGACGAGTCGGAATAGTCTCAGGGGTCCAAACCAAGAAAGTAAAATAAAAGAGTGATTTATGGAGGTGTATAAGGAGGATATAAGTCAGAACGATGATATAATCGTTCTGGACAGCGAGTGAAGTAAAACGAGCGGCGATGGTGATAGTGTAGACGTTGGCCTTGCTAGCCTTCGATGCTGTACCGAACTGAGAAGGTAAATGGGTGGTATTTTCGCTGAGAAGGTCACAGACAGTCCTCGAGTATCAAAAATAATTCTACCTGTCCGCAATGAGATTACTTTGAGTAGACTATGGTGCGAAACGACTAGTCACCGACTATTTTGTGCAGTGGCCAATTTGGTTGGCGAAAAAATTGAAGTGTTATCTTATCTTATCTATCTCAGAAATGAGGATCTTGCTAACAAATTTTTTGACATTAGCTCGAATTAGCTGCATTTTGCAAAGGAAGCCCAGCTGCGAGTGCAATCCTTTAGCTACATCTCATCGCCGTGTTTCAACCGTGTTCTGGCACACGGTGCAGCGGTGTTTGATTAGATTAGATTAGGTGTACCTTCCATATATATGGATAGTATTATATAAGCTGGCCAATTTTGGCTTGGTCGGATTTTATAACTCGCTGAGTTTTTATCCTATCGAAATTCTGTTTAGATGATCGATTGATAATGGTAATTGAAAGCTTTCATCTAAAGGAATAAAAATTCCAAGGTTTTTTTTGGGACCCTTATATTTTTTGCACAAAATAGTCGGTGACCAGTCGTTTCGCACCATACGTTGTTCTGACTGCAGTGGTCACGTTAAGATAAACTATTTTAAAATTCTTGGGACGGCAATGAATTGCGTGTGAATAAATTTATAAATATCAACCGTGAGAATATCGGCGATAAAGGCCAAGCGGATACACTGTAAAAGATTCAATTGTAGAGTTAGGCTGCTTTATATTCTTATATCACAATTACAGGAAAGGCGACACTAGTTTCCTTATTATTAATACAAGATTGATGCGGGGGCGATGCGTCTTAACTTAAGTCTTCTTACAGTACTTTGTAATCATATCAATGACCGTATCAGACAGATGTTCTTATAAGACGTTGATTCAGTCCGAGCGTACCCATTGAAGCCTTCATTCGCTACCTCCGTATACAGCCAACCACTACCATCATCATCTAACATTTGCATGCTGGTAGTAATGCTACTTTCAAATGTCACGACAGCCATTCAGCTCTTACCCCTGCATAATGGGGGGTTCGATCAGAGGACATTGTGGGAGATCATCAGGGGGTGCATCGCTACGTTATTGGCGTGTACATGGGCATCAATCCACCCAAATATGTTATCCACATACGATGGGCCGGTTAGAGCGATACTCCTACGTGTTGAGCTCATGATCTGGTCTTTGTTAGTTCCAGAAATGGTCATTTTTTGGGCGCTCAGGCAATGGATGGGCGCTCGTGCTCTAGCAAATGCTTACAAAGGTTTCCCAATCTTATCTGTATCCTTTTCTGTATCCTGTAAACTGACGCAAAAACCATTTATTACTTCCTAGAATTTGGTTGGGAGAATACGCACGGCTTCTTCGCTCAGATGGGAGGTTTCGTCATAAAAAGCGGACACGGCAAAATCAAATTTCTTCAACCATACCAATTGGAAGTCTTGCGCATAAACAAACAGATTGACTTCCCAACAATATCCTCAAAGAAGATATCATGCAGAAGCAGTGGGGACGGATTCTCGAAGACACTTATCCTCGGACAAACTTCATGGTTTATCGCCCAATGCTTAATCCGCCACATACGTGGATTGACGATCACTCAGCTGGAGATATCAACACTGTCTTTCTGTGCATTGAATGGAGCGATGTATTTCCTATGGTGGGACAAGCCGCTGAATGCCAGTGTTCCTTTCCAAGTTCGCCCCTACAATTCCGTTGACACGATTTCCAACATCAGAATAGATGATGAAGTTATAGACAGACGCAGTCGACAATCTGACCCACTGCACTTCCCAAGTCGACCAGTTGGTCTATGCTCTACCATGGAGATCCCAGTTTCAACAAACGGAGAAGATATAAGAACTAGTACAGGCACCGATGAGGTCGCAAATTGTATGGAGCAGCCCACAGCATCGGCCCCCGGATGGCAAGAGCCAAGTGTGGATCCGCATTTAAAATATTCCTCGAGACGCACCACGTATGAAGATTACATTATTCCAGAATTTAATCAGTACCGAGTAATCGAAATTGACACAGAGAGCGCTCTCAAACGCGCTCTCATGTTCCCTTTTAGGCGGCTACAGGAAATGGATGCACCTCTTGTATATGTCGCAGACATGCGGGGATACACAGCCAGAATACCGACCTACTACGCCCATCCGCGGAGCACCCAAATTTTGAATAACGACATCTTATTTTTTCACGTCGTAACACTGCTTCTCAGCGGTGGATTTGGCGCTATTCATCTTGCCGCCTGGAATACGACTTTTCCAACTAGGGCAGAAACAAAATTATGGCGTGTGCCGACAATAATTATCATTGCTTGTCCGTTTCTCTACGGCGTCCCGATTGTTTTGGCTAGCACTCTATACTTTGGTATGGATAGGATAGAGCCAACAAAGTCCGACCAAAGGAAGGAATTAAGGCGTATATGGTACATCAACAAATTATTTTCAATTGTGAAGATGTCCATGGTTACTGTTCCTGCGATCTATATTATTGCACGAGTGGTTTTGCTGGTCGAGTCAGTCGCATCACTTCGAAGTTTACCAGCTTCAGCATTCCTTACGATTGCATGGACGAATTATGTACCACATATTTAGGAAGTAGTCGGTCCGCTCATGGTCGGTGGTAATACGATCTTTGGTTCCGTTGCACCTATATAGAATGAGTCATGTTTTCCACACCATGTCTCCGCTCAGATCGTATATGATTGCTTTGCGGTGTGACATGATAGATCAGTTGTGGGAAAGTAAAAGGCCCGTGGGAATAAAATCAATAAATTAACTCGGCATTTCACCGGCACCGGCACCACGCGTCAGGGCGAGCGTGCTGTTGTATTTATTTGTTTTCTGAATTAATTTTGAGAGCTATGGTACGTGCACATCATGTCCCGGACCCATACCTTGACTATTAGTGCTTATATACTCGTTCAATATCCTGTGTCCCGCCGCAGAGTGACAGTGATACGCGGGTACCAATATACTTCCCGGCACCTGGACAAGACCCGGACCATACATTGTACTTGATACCAATCTCATATCATGCTTGTAGTTATCTTTGGTAGACTCACCGCTCATCAGTTAGGTCTGAGGTAATCATAAGGTTATTAATATACTATTTTCTCGCTGAAGAACAATACATCCTATATGTGATGAAGTTAGTTACCTTGCGCACCTGAAATTTGGTATTTTTTCTCATGTACTTCATCTCACAGCTCACTAGTAACCACCTAGAACGTATCTCCACAAGACATTGGCAAAGTGTGATATGTTCATGCTTACAAAGCCTTAGTTCATATCCTCCGGTCGAGGCTTCTTCGCAAGTCGAGGCGTCTTTGGCGGAGTTGAAGAAGAAGGATGTTTACCAGTCAGGTTCTGGTCGAAAAATAGCGGCACGCAGAGGTTCACGTATTACGCCCGGGGTCTTCGCCTGACGTACGCTAATTTACCTGAGTAAAATTGAAGAGGTGTTGATGTGATAGGGGACGTGTATCCTGGATGCAGAACCTGCTCGAGTCTCTCATGACTTCCACCCAATTCGAACACCCTCCCCATAGATTCTCCTACGCATGGTACTTCCCCACCGCATTATTCAGTATTCAGTACTCAGGTCTCTTGGGTTGCTGCTTATATCATAATATTAATAGTATTATATGGGATGTATTGCTCTTTGTTTGAAATGATGAAATAGATAGCCATCGTGGTACAAAGGCACGGGTCTAAGAAGGACCGTGAAGGCCGCGACATCAATTATTGAAGATTGAATTTAGATATCATGTTGATTGGAGAACCGAAGGCGTTCGAAAAACGCAATGGTAGGACGACGGACCTCATGCGCTCAAATTTACTGGCTTAACCTCATTTCTTCTGTCAACTTGAAATATCTCTTTTGTTGCTGACAGGTGTGGAATTGTAATTGATGGCATTATCATTGTCTATGAGAAAACCGAACCCTGCTATTATTTGTATGAGCGAAAAAACTTATCGGCACTACCATGTATTACTCTCCGCCTTGAAGGCCGGGACTGTAATTATAGCAAGATGTTATACTGCTTACGGTGAAACAATAGAATCCGAGGCCGTGCGGCGGTGAAAGAAAGGATTAGAAGCGCTCATCGCTACGAATGGGGTTATAGAAGAATTGACTTGTACAGCAGAGCGCTAGCTGGTCTAATATTACACTGATGGCCTGAAGAAAATGGCTCGAACTCCAGAGGGAAGTTCTCTTTACAAAACGTATAAATACCAGTACCTCTGAATCCCTGTTCATTCAGCTCCTCTTCCTACATTCAATCAGGTTAGCTTCTATTCATCGTCACTTGTATAAACCTCAACTCACTTCATTTTTTTCCCCAGCATTCAGAAGATACACTACCTCAGCAGCAGCCATGCAATTCAACGTTGTCTTCCTTTCCAGCGCTCTGCTCGCTTCCGCCTCTCTGGCAATGTCAGCCACGATCACAGGCTTTGCTGGGGCTGACTGCACTGGCAGTAAAACCCCTGACTTCAATGTGCCTTCTCGTGAATGTTTGACCTTTGGAGGCGGATCGGCGAAATCCATCAGGTATTCTGGTGTCCCTAGTCAGATCCAGTTCTTCGAATCTGGGGGTCCCCACGACTCGTGCACCAATGGCGCCACCTTAGTCCTCGGTGGAGGGTCTGGATGCGCAACTGCGCCTCCAGGGTAAGCATTCTCCTTGAATCAAAAGCTTAGATGGGGTCAAACTGATTATTTAAATTGGTGTAGCTTCAACTGGGAGAGTGTTTCGGTATTCTAATTCTCTCCCGTTACTCGCAAGCGGCAAGAGGGATACTAGTTCTCTGTTCCATCAATCGTGATATGTCATTACATGTAAAATTCCACAATAAAAATAGCTTCTTTGAGATATGTTACGTATAAAGTGCTTCATTTTGGTCCAATGGAAAGTATAAATAAACGGGCAGCAATAATACAGAGAACCCAGATCTCCACCATATAACTGTTCTGATAGCCATTCAGTCTTCATTTTTCGATGCCATTTATCGCTCTTCATCATAATAATTCACAATTTATTGAAGTAAATTAAGAAGTGACATGAAAAATTGCTCATCGGCACGCCTTACGTCTCCAGTTTATGCGTAACATTTTCTGGAAAACAAGTTTTGAGTCTGCCGTCAGATTTAAACTCCACCGGATTTCGTTGATCCAAAAATTGAACATCATGATATGTATCATGTGCCAGGCGTCGTCGTGACACGTACATATCCGTCCACCTTCCTCCAAGCAGACCCTATACTCCATATCCAACCCGACCGACGATGGCGATGAAAACGACCCCAACAATGACGACGCCCCTGAGTAGCAGTAACCTACCCCTCGAACAACACGGACGACAACAATTTCTCTCTGACAGATGGACCGTCCGCGCCATTCCCAACATGAGTGCGAGCGCGAGCAGCTCGGGTGCCAATGAGAACGCAGACCTACCGACACAAACATACGATGGCGCGTTAGGCCCAAGCAAAGCAGCGTTCTATCCCACAGCGCATCCAGAACTGGGGGTATGTGCGTTGTGCTTTCCTTCCTTTCCTCTATTCCTTTCAGGTCCAATACCACACAGATATCCAGTACCTGATCCCCAATACCCAATACTTGACAATGCAGCTAACTAACATAACCCACCCGATGAACGACCAAAGGTTCCTACACATCGCATTCAGCCCCCCGATCCATTCCATACACCCGCGGCGCTTCGCGCTCGCATGGGCGATTATCAGGAGGCACCCGCTTTCGTGTATTTTTCGTGGGTATCAGCATTTTTCAATTTTTTTAAATTTCGTTGATCGTTTATACGGCAGGTTAATGCGGCTTCACACCGACAAGGAACGCCCGAGAAGCGCTGGAAGACGCGCAGAGAGCGTGGGTTTTTAATCTAAAGATGATGTGTACGCCCTCTATCCTTCCCTAATTTCCTTGTCCTTATCCTTCTTGTCCTTGTCCTCCTAATTTTTGCTCCATGCCCTCTTCTTTTTCGCCAAACGTTCCATCCACAAACAGAGCTAATATTCGTATACATGAACGGCCCACGGACGCTCTCGGACGGCCTTTTGTCGTATATCGTCGTGTCCTCGAATGCGAAGGCGGTGAGAAGGGTGGATTTTGCGAGGGTTTGGTAGAGGGAGATCGTGAGTGCCGCTTACTTGTTCTACTGTGTTTATTTTCGTTTTTTTGTTTCGTTCTCATTTTCGTGATCCCTTTTTTCGTTTAGTATTGATGTTCGTCCTTGGGTTGAAATGGGGATGTTGCGTTACATTGTCATTGCAATTACGCTCAACGTCCGTTTATCCTTTCATCCCTCCATCTATTCTTCTGTCGGTATATGACATGATTTTTTATCATATATCACCAACCTATGCATAACAGCACCTCGTTTTTATCTTTGAATCTTATCACCTCGGACATTTTCGCCCATCCTTGTCCTAATTGACATCTCTATTTTTGTCCCTCGTTAAACACTTACTGACGTCACTTAAATCCAATCCAGCGCGCCCACTCCCTCCCGCGTCCCCCTTGCTCACCACAAGGCACGAAAAAGGGTTCACGAAACACGCAACGGCGTTCATACTCCGAAAGTGTAAATCTCGAGGAGTGACGATCAACCATGCGATCGTCGTGCTTTGTGATGTCGTTTGATCGAGGGAGTTTGTGAGAAGCGAGGGGAATGGGTTCCTTCTCATTCTTATTTTTAATTTCAATTTTAATTTTTGACTCAGAATGATGTACACAGCAATGAACCTCCGGCCTTACCTCTCCCATCTCCCGTCCTCCCCAGCCCCAGTCCCTCCCCCACACACAAACACCAGTACTAGTGAAAGTACGACCACAACCACCCTCGCACTAGGACGCCCTGCACCAAGCGCCGCCGCCCTCGTCCTCTCGCTAATAGGGAACCTAAACGCTCTATACACGCGCGATTCTTACCCTTCGTCCACCCTCCGCTCGATGACGCCGCGAGCCGTCAAAGATAGCTTGTTGTTGGAACATACGTTTGGACGAAGCTCAATTTGCATTTGTGTTGAAACCAGAATGGTTTTGAGACAGGTGCAAGTGAGAGGTTTTGGGAGGCGTTGGGGTAGGAGGTGCGGGAGTATTTGATGTGATGTGATGTGATGGTATGGCAATGGGATTTGTTTTTTTGTGCGTGTGGGGGCAGGTAATTTTTTGGTATATTGGGATTTTGGCATTGGATTTTGGCATTTGGAGAGACGATGGATGGATGAATTCGATAACGAATGCTACGTGCTATATAAATGCATCTTATGTAGCTAATCAACTATCTTGTTGTCGCAACTTCGTCTCACTACTCTTTTAACCAGTGGAGCCAGTGCAAACATGTACGCCAAAGCTATGGGAACTTCATCTAATGAGTTGGGAGGACCTCGAAATTAAGTCAGAATCGCTAGCCGCTCGTCTAATTCTGCATATCATTACCATGAATGATGACACCATCAAAATAGCCCATAGCACATCGTCGTTAAGATCGTAAATCGTATATCGAGGGAGAATTGCGAAAACTAATAACTATCAACCGTGGGAAGATCAGCGATGAAATCATAAATGGCGGGCTGGGCTTGAAAATTCCAAGATCGGGATGTCTGAAGTGTAAATTTCTAACATCAGCACTAGTTCGCAGGTTAAAATATGGCCAGAATCCGGATTTGTAGTTGCCGATACGGAAATTCGGGCATGGAAAAACATGTAGTTAAGGAATTTTCTACTAATTAGGCCTAAGAATTTAGAACTACACATTAATTGAAAGCTATGTTACTATATATATGCGGTACCACACGATTGATACTATCAGATAGGAACAGTGGTACGTGTGTGCTACTTGTCCTGGGACTAGACACATGAGCTTGATACGAATCTCATATCTTCTTCGTACGTACACGGTATACGCCGCGCGGCCGCCTGATATACTCACTCACGCACCATCGTTCAAGCTGGAAGTTATGGGTGTCTCATGTGAGGAAATGTAATATTGTAGAACAAAAAATTGGCACTGCTCTATCATGCCTCGTAGCTTGGGATGGAACCGTGTATACCACGTCTCAAAGCCTGGGGAACGTACTACGTATGCAACATGAACCCAATGTTCTATTTACAGTAGGTCTATACTTGTTCAAAATCGGAGGCACGCCAACGTTCTCGTGGTCGGTCTTTTCTTTCTTGTGCACAATTATACCTGCTTGTTGCTATTTTTAGATGTGCTTCCACAATGAGATACTAGGATGGTCCTGCAGAATGCAAAACGTTGTATGAACGTGCTAGATTCAGACATGCTTATTAATAACAAACTCAAATACACCGAAATTCCTGCTACTCCACACCTGCTTACGTCGTAATGTTTGTAGTGGCAGGTGAGCCTGCCGAAGTAGAGGTAATGTTGCCGCGGTTCGGCTTCCGCAGAATAGGCGTTGCAGCGGAGTCAAAATCGGTAAAACGGAGGTCAATCCCGCATACACTGCTGGCTCTGATAGCTATATGTCCGATATATACCTATCAGAGCCAGCAGTGATAGTTAAGTCGAACGGAGTTTAACCGCGGGGACACTAGTTGAAAGTCAGATCGTCGGGCTGTGTAATGTCTTCCGAGTTTCTCGGCCGATGTGCGGTAATTTACCTGTTTGTCGTTATTTTGAGACAAGTTCTGCCACAATATACTGCATCGTGAGTGAAGAGTATTGGGGGAGCCTGGCATGAGGTTTTTCTAATTCCAAAATTTATCCATCGGGTCTCATGGATCCCTAAGTGCATCGTAATATTCCCAGTGATGCAGATATTACTCATCACTTGGGCATGCCGAAGCAGATAGGCATCGCATTTATAAAGATCACTCCAAGGGCGCACTTCAAATATGATGGCCAGAGACCGTGGAGGCCGGCCTATGAGGGCTATGAATTTGAGATAGTTTTCAGTGGGGAAACGAAGGCGCTCAATAAACAATTGGCAAGGTGACAAGCCCCAAGCGGCCAAATTCACCAGCCTAACCTTTACTCCTCAGTATATCCCGAATGGCTCTCTCTTGTCTGAATTTTTTAGCATCTCTCTATGTTCGGTGGCATTGGCATTGTCTGTAGTAACAAATCCTGTTACTATTTATACAACCTGGGAAATGCCCTCACTGTACTTTTTGAACGCCGGAGCGGTATTTATAGCAATATTTCTCACAGAGAACGGTGAAACAATATGAACTGACCTTTATTTATTTTTGAAGGAAATGCAGCGGCGAAAGAAAGGATAAGAAGCGCCCATCAGAACATATGGGGTTGTAGCAGGATATATTTATGTGTAGGCCGTTTTCTGGTCTATCAATAGATTATTAGCTGCAAGGAAATTCAGAGGTAAGATCCTTCAAAAAACGTATAAGTACCTGGCTTTCGTAGGCCTTTTCATTCAGCTCCTCTTTCTACATTCAATCAGGTTAGCCTCTATTCATCGTCACTTCTTTTAACATTCAACTCACCTCATTGTTTCTGGGTGATTCAGAAGCTACACCATTTCAACTCCGAATCATGCAATTCAACGTTGTCTTCATCGCCACTGCTCTCCTCGCCTCTGCCTCTCTGGGCATGTCGGCCACGATCACCGGCTTTGCTGGTGCTGACTGCACTGGCACTCAGGGCGAGAGCTTCAACATACCTTCCAACGAATGCTTCAGCCTCGGAGGCGGCTCGACAAAATCGATCCGTTATTCCGGTGTCCCCAGTCAAATCCAGTTCTTCATTTCTGGAGGTGGCCACGACTCCTGCACCAATGGCGCAAGCTTGGTGCTTGGTGGCGGCTCTGGATGTGCAACTGCGCCTGCCGGGTGAGCACGACTGATTATTTTATAGATTTAAGCTAATTATGTTTATCGATGATAGTGTTAACTGGGAGAGTGTTGCAGTGTTTTAAATGTCCAGTGATATTACCCACACAGGTGGTTCACGCGGTCGCAACAGCCCTAATTTGTGATTATATTTGAAATTGTATGAAAATATTAAATAAAGTTTTTTTGTTGGTCGTATCACTTGTCTGCACTCTAGTCAAATGAGAGGTGACACTCAGTGCAAGGGAATTAGTACCATGTTGCTGTACGCGGCGCCTGCCCTCAGTAGTTTCACACTTTACTTTTGTGGTGTTGTGCAACCCAAAAAGTGGCTAGTACAAGCGTCAAAACAACAAGCTAAGAGACCCAGGTGCCTGAAATCAAAAAGTTGATTCCTGGCTGAAACAATAGGAAATAAATTGCACAGATTTAGGAATGAAATGATGATAAAATAGCGCAACTTTTTACCCTTTTTCAGCTAGTAGCTTTTCGATACCGAGAAATGAGCTAGTAAAAGCGGCCAAAAGCGGATAAGTATATTTTAAATTTGAGGTTGCTCATGTGCCAGCATACATATTATGAGCCACCAATAAAATGATTGAAACTTGGTCATCTGGCTGAGAGAACTTGCAGAATGCTCACATGTCCATGTCAGCGATCGTGCATGCGTACATATAGGTCCATATGCCGCGCCAGGGAGCGTGAATCTAATCTTATCAGATACACCAGGAACCATTTTTTTATCCATTTCGAGTCTAGCGCTCCCCATGAATCGTGATCGTGGTCGGTATTATGTCATATATATTTAGAACGTACGTAGTGTGGTGATCCTTGGACGTAGTTTCTCGCCATCGTTATAAGTCAGTCGACAGTTGTATAATGCGAAATGCGTTGTAAATGGGTCGAACGAGGTTGGAACGAGGTCTCGTCTCAGCCAGCTCCGCTTGGCCCATAACCAACAAGTCTCATGAGTGCTGGTTACTCGGTATTGATGCACGGTGTACTATATCATTGCACTTGGATGAATAAGGCTTGGTACCCATATAACATCCCTGCTAATGGCCCGCTGGGTACGAACGTGCCCCAACATTCATAAGGATGCGACTTCCTATGCTGTCTCTCCCAGGCCTGAGCTCTGTCTATACTTATTTACCAGTGCCATTCCTGACGGGAATTATGTTACTGCTTTGTAGCTTAGTGGGATGATCTGGGCTTTGTTTCGGTGTACAATTAACAATGGAGTCTTCCCTTCCCAGAGCTAGTAGTATGTTGCTCTAAATCGATAAAGTACCATACGGATGATTTACTCGGAGATGGGATGCTAATACTACAAAGGACATAATCTTTTTTTGGCAGTATGTGAATGCGATGATATTCTTGTTCTTTTCCATGTTGTGCTTGTCATCATCCCTGCCAAGCTCGAACCCATTATTACTATTTAAGCTGTGTCGAGTTGTCCCACCGCCTCGAAGCCTGAGTACTGGAGTCCTCATCATCCTCCAACTGTCGTCCATAGGACAGTCTTCTACAATCGTATCACGATGATAACTCCAATTTCAATTTCAAACCTCACGTGGGTGCATTCGACCAGCGGATCCTGTGGGACATTGTCAAGGGGAGCATGGGCCCGGCACGGTATTGGAATGCACCTGAGCATCAGCTTACCCTAATATGTTATCCGTAGAAGATGGAGTTCTGTGCATGATTCTGATGTGCGTAAGACTCATGATATATATATATGGTCATTTTTGGTTCTCGAAATAGTTATATTTTGGGATCTAAGATCGCATCTATGATGGCCTTGACACCTTAATGAACAAGGATATGGTGTGGGCTATAAATGTGCAGTTTCGTGGAAGTAGATTGGCCTCATGAGGCCCTCACATAGATTTGGATTCCGTAAGTGAACACACGCCAAGGAATCCAGCGTTGGGCTACGAAGTTATAATGATACAAAGACCAAAAGCTACGCTCAAATTGAACCCCGTATACCCCGGCTCCGACTCTCAGTCTCACGCGATATATATAACTGACCAACAGAAGGCATGTCGACGCGGACGCAGCAGTCAGTCAGACATATGGGATATGCGTATTCCATTGACGCCCCACGGAATGAAAAGTGGTAAAAAGTGGCGGTCAGATCTGCCCTGCTGTATCCATAGTACAGACGACTACGTGGGATGCGAGAACCTGTTGTATGTATCAGTAGTATAGAGAAAATCACAAAGTATATACCGTTCTACTACGCCAATCCTAAGGCATAGGGATGCAGATATGATTTTTTTGCATCGGGCCAGCCTACCTTTCCATATTGTCGCCAGCAGCGGGCTTGGTGCTACCCATGTTACCGCCTGGCATACTACGTTTCCAGCCGTGATTGATAGAACCTTATGGAGAGCAACGACGATAATCATCATCGCCGCCCCTTCATTCCAAGACGTACTGTGAATTGGCGCTTGTCGATTATTCTTCATGGATCCAAGACGGACTATAACACCCATATCAATAGTTCATGACGTATTGCTGGCATTATGAAGATTCTCCCTATTTTTTCGATATCCGAGCATATCGTATCCGCCATCTGCATTATTGCGCGACTGATTCTGCTGGTCGAGAGCATTGTATCACTTCAGAGTCTACCGGCTTCAGCATTTCTTGGATAAGTTACGCACCACATATCTGAGGACTATCCAACCGATACTAATGAGCAAGAGGATCGACACGGGGAGAGGAAAGATATTGATTTGGGAGAGGTGTTCCAAGGACTTTTTTTGCGGGATGAACCACTCTCCCGTCGCCCGAATGAATGGTGGGTTTATATTGACTGTCGGTGGATTAATCTTCGAACAGTGAACTCTAAAAACTCACATACTCCATCATCCTTATATCCTAGTGTGGCTGTGCACAGACCATGATTGATTGTTGAAAAATGGTGCTCAACTTTGTCATTCTAGTATCTCAAACGCATGAATCCAACAGGAAGAATGTGGGACGCAATGACCATGGCATCGTCCTGTATTTAAGTTGTCATGGGAACTTGTCAGGAGAAATGGTTTCAAGGAGCTTTGAGGGGTGAATTTCTGGTACTTGCGCCGATTTCAGACAATCATGTGGACGAAGGTACGTGATAGGAGGATGATGCGGGAGGTTGTTCGCTTCAGGGAGGGGCTAAATTGCAATGTAAAAAATCTTCTCACGCTAGGAATGCATCGAGGAATAGGAACGGAGTTTCAAATCCCATCAATTACATACATATCGATCAGAATTAGATGCCCGTTCTGGCACCGATCCTGCGGTGCAAGGTCGAACCACGACTGGTCTGATTGCCATCCTTCATACTTCAACGCCGTCTGTCACCCTTCCTCCTCCTCAATTTCCGCCCTAAGTACCTCAACTTGCGCAATGAGTTGCAATTGAAAGCCATATCCTTACTCTTTCCTCATCCTTAATTCTACCCACTTTCAACGGTTGGATTCTCCCCTTCCTTACGCACCCCTATGGCAGCATTCTTGGCCTCGTCACGGCTACGCTTGGTAGTCTGCGCCTTTTTCTTCATTTTCTTATTTGGGTTTTGGGTTAATTTATCTGGGCACGACTACAAAACATACATTCCTCCACTCAAGTCTCTTGCCGGTCAGAAACGTCCGAACGCGGCTATATTCATTCTCCTGGCGCCTTCGCGCATCACACAGGCACTGGTTGCACTGCAGAATGTAGAGGACAGGTTTAATCGAAGGCTGAAGTACCCTATTGTATTGTTCACGGCGGAGGATGAGGTTGGATACATCACGGACGAGGTGCGCACGAAGGCAGCGTGGATAACAGAGGGAAGGGTGTCGTTTGGTACGTCGCTCTCTGATACTTGGAGGTTCTGTTCTTTGCATGTTGTCATTACTAATTCTGAGCCCCTCAGCAACGACAACGAAGGAGTCCTGGGACGTGCCATCTTGGATGGATGATGCACGCGTCAAGAGCTCGATGGAGAACATCGGGTACGTTGTGATTCTATCATTTATCATTTCCACTATGACCATCATTGTTGAAAATCTCGACTTACTCGTTGCCTGAACGTACAGGTTCTCCTTTGGTTACCGCGCGATGTGCAGGTACTATTCTGGTACGTACTAACTCCGTTTTCTTCTCCCCTCGTTTGCCTCTGTGGAGCTGTATCTGTACGACTGATGTTAATGAATCAATTAGGTTTCTTTTGGAAACATCCCGCTTTAGCCAAATACGACTGGCTGTGGCGGTTGGACACGGACATCCAGTTCCACTGTGACATCGTATGTGGGTTTTTTACATCACGGGAACATTGAGTGAATTGACGTGTTCTATCAGCCATACGACCCTATTGAGGAACTTATCAAAAAGAATGCCCTTTACGGTATGGACCTTCGCCCAACCCTTTCGTAGGTACCTATCTAATGCTTAAGCAGGCTTTGTTCAAATAAACTACGACGCGACGTGGGTCCAGCCATCGCTTGCTTCCAACGTTTCCCAGTTTATGCACGAGAATCGCGCTCAAATACCGTCAGATGCGAATTTGAAGTTCGCTTGGAAGGATGATGTTAGTGTTTCGAAGGCTATGGCAGGGGTGGGGGGTAACGACGATTGGACAGGGGCGTGTATGTATGTGAGTGTTAAGCATTTCGGGGTTTTCCTGGGATAGTTTAGCAGAATGGAGGAACTAATACTAACATCCTTGTTCTTTACGTGTTGGATAGAACAACTTTGAGATATCCCATCGGAGCGTATGGGAGAATGCACTATATACGAAATTCTTTGATTTTTTGGATGCGGCTGGAGGTATGTATTTTTGGGTTTTTGGGTTTTTTATATCTCGTTTTCTTTTCCATTCTTTCTACCTGGTATTTAAGCTTCTAAGCTTTTGGGTTGGACGATGCGTAGCTCCAGAATTCGACTCTGGCTCGAACCTCTATCGATTAACGCTTGTTATAAATGCAAGCTATGCGCGAACATTTGGTTTCTATCGTCTTCCTTTTCTTCTTTCGCATCCCTTTTTGTCAAATCTTGTATTGCGTTCTTTATGATTTACGACCTTTCTGATTCACTTTCGTGATATTTACTTACCTCAATTCTGATAGGCTTCTTTTACGAACGATGGGGTGATTCTCCGATTCACTCTTACGGACTTGCGATGTCGCTGAGGAAGGACCAGGTGGTTCAGTTCGGTGATATGGGGTGCGTACGGCCGCGTCTTATGTTTTGTTTTTATTTCCTCTCGTACGAGCTTTAACTGAATATTTATTACATTTTCCTCGAATCGTCAACGACCCGATCACTGATATTCTAAAAATAGATACCAGCACCAATCGTGGTCGTACGAGTGCCCTGCGAATCTGGCTCGATGTGCGTGTATGAAGGACGACGAGGCGTCGAGAGATTTCAGTGATAATGCACATGCGTGAGTTATTCTCTTTGTTGGAACAAATTATTCTTCGTCTCGTTCCTTTGGGATCTGCTCAACGATGTGTTTTGTTTTCATTTCTGTTTCTACTTCTCGACGTTGATTTTTCTCGCTTCTGTCTTCGTTTCGTATGGCTCGATCATTACAAAGTGGACGCTTGTTTCTTTTCTCTTTTTTCGTGTCTTCTATATTGGGTGGTAATTCAAAGCTCCCATTCCCTAATGTTGTATTTTGCTTTCCGCTTTACCCCTTTTTCTTTTCTTTAGCCTTTCCATTTTCTTCCTCTCCTACCGTCACGCATAATTATACTGACTCTACATGTTAAATAGATGGTTTAATTAAGAAACTTTGGCCCTCGGGGGAAAGGAGAGCGGTTGATAGTACCATAGGTGAGACTCAAGACGAGACGGGAGGCGATTCAAACAAAAGATGTGACCATATGGAAGGAAGACGGGACGATGGTTTCTAGAAATGATATATAGGGATACTATTCTACCAGAGCGTAGTTGTATGTATTTAATTTCTTGGGTACCGATGCTAGTAAGATTTCGATCGAGTGATCGATAATTTATGTAGCTCCTATTTACGGTTCGCTCACGTTATGTAAAAGAGTTTTATGGGAAGTCGATGTTGACTATTAAAGTCTAGGGTTGCTCTGGGGCTAAGTTCGATGTCTAACGGGAAAACACGAAACCAAGGGCATGAAAATTGTCCCATTCCTGATATTTATAGGTCACCAAGGCCGTTGCCACAAACGTATAATCTTTGCTGTTTTCCTGATTCTAGGATCTCGATTTCAAGCCCCACAAAAGCATCGAAGAGGGTAGGGATTATATTCACTTCTTCTCCGTGCAAGACCAGGAGGTTGACAGGAGTTCCGGCATCTCGTCGGGAAGACAAGAAAGCACGCACTGCGGTTACGTGATGAAAAGTCGCAAGTCTTTCTTCTAGACTCAGACGTAATGTCTTGACCAGAGGTTGACCGGTTTTGCATATGTTTAATTTAGTCAAAATCCACATTGTCATGAGATGTTCCGACTATGTAAAGCATTGAAGTTATGATTGAGCGGCCTTCAAGGATAATTAGAGAACAGATATACACGACACATCATTTGAGGCTGTTATCATCACATTGATAACACTGCCAATTACGATCTAGATATATAAACCATGTATTCTCGGGCCAGTTTTTTTCCTACCTTGCTTTCCAAGCCCACGGTCACTCCCTCATTATCAAGCGAGCTCTCCTACCGATGTCAGTTTTAAACGGCACCGCGCTTTGTCATTTACTCCTGGCGACAGATGGTAATGCGTTCGAGGAACGGACCTTGTGGGATATCATCAAAGGATGCATGGCAACGTTATTTGCGTGCATATGGGTATCTATCCATCCAAATATGATGGGTCTAAGAGATGGAGCAGTCCAAACGATGCTGGTACGCGTGGAGCTCATGATCTGGTCACTGTTGGTCCCGGAGATGGTTTTATTTTGAGCGCTTAGGCAGTGGCTGGGCGCTTATACTTTGTCGCAATTATATCATGGTCAGCACACTCTTCCAGCTGTCCTTTACTAAATAATTAATCTTGTGAACCGTTATATACTCTCCACAAGACCTTGGATGGAAAATGATACATGGCTTTTTCGCTCAGATGGGAGGTTTCGTGGATGGGAGGTTTCGTGGTAACAGGGAAAAATGGAGAAGTCAGAGTTTTGCAACCACAGATCCTCAGTTTACTGCACTACAGTGATATAATACATTTTCCAACGGTACCCATAAAAGAAATTTCGGACAGGAGTCAAGGAGACGGGTTCTCTAAGATCCTTGTCTTAGCGCAGACGTCATGGTTCATTGTCCAGTGTATCGCACGGCACGTTAAAGGGATGGCAATTACACAGCTGGAGATATCGACAGCCTCATTTTGTGCCATCAACTTTGTTTTGTACCTTTTGTGGTGGGAGAAGCCACTCAACGCACGCGTCCCTATTTATATCCGCTATTGTAGTGATGCCAAAACAATTTCGGGCAAAGACCTACATCAGGCCATATTTTTATCCCTTCCCTTGCGGCGTATACCGTCGATCCCAAGCCGCCATCTGGATTTTTCGGACCATGAAGTAAATATTGAAACCATCATCACTGAAGCTCATCTTGATACTTCTACCTCTCAACTCTCCATGGATACGCAACCAGTTGGGAATTATCACGCGAACATCTCGTATAATAGCAGCGTTCAGGTAGCACTGCCAGGGGGGCTTATCTCTCCATATCTCAAGACCGCTCTTCGACGCTCTTTTATGTTTCCATACAGACGACTCCAAGAAATGATTTCATACGGGGACCGTGAGTTCTCAAATCCGCAGGGATACCAAAATCGCATACCGACATACTATGCACTGTGAGCCCAGGAGGGGGTTAAAATTACTGGGTAATTGACACGGAAAAGGGAGCAAGTAGTCCGGAAGAACCGGAAAAAAATACCGGATACACTGGACACAACCCGTTAAACAGGTAGGGACAAACGGGCAGAAAGTACGAGATTACATGGTAAAAAAGAGCATGGTTATGTCCGAATTGCCTATGCAAACCGGGTGATTCCACAACCAGGTTAGAGTAGAAATATGACCGTTTTAACGAGTCATTAAAAAGCATAGAAAGGGTGGTAATTTTAAGTTGTTGTGATAGGCAAAATAACCATTGAGAATTACTGGGTAAACTGGGTACAGGAAAGACCAGGTAGACAAGGGAATCAAGTAGGGATAAAGCACCCAATATTCGAGTAATTAATGCCATTCAGAAAGGAGGGTATTATAACCATGAAAGAACGAGTATATTTCACTGTTTTATGAGAGTACATATACAGGTAATTATGTCTATGCGCGAAAAAGCTATGTATTCCGAAATTCGAGGGTTAAAAAATCTTACGTTGGTTGAAACGGTTGCTGAGCGTGACTAGTGGGTGATATAACAGTTAAGTATATGCGGCAACTCATATATGGAGGTGACTTACGGGCGTGGTGCCAGGTGGGAGAAGCTGGTTGGATTGAGACATGGTCAGAGGTGCTTGATTTCGCTGTAGCGGGGCAGAAAAACATACATTGGTTAAGCGTACTGGGCGAGACTTCTAAATGAGTAAATGAGTAAGTGTAAGTAAGTGAATGTGTATCGACAGTCAAGCTGAAGCACAAGGTCACGTACCTTTCCAGAACTTGTACTGTTCGAGCAATTAGCTCCCTTTTGAGACTGAATATGATAGCGGAAGTGTAAGCGGCAGAAAAATTCTCAAGAGGGTATGGTGTTGTAGTGTCGCAGAAAAGGAGTGAATGGAAAGGAAGAAAGAGTGATGATGTCGTTGTGCGCGCTATATTTATAACCCAAGTGAACAGGTCACACGACTCAGAACATATGACGCGTCTTTGGACTTGTAGATATTTCCAAATTCCGCCTCAATTATCACTGCATATTACTGTATTTCTAATGTATTCCGAGCTTATTCTAAATGAACCACATTCTTTTATATCAATAACAGCCTCCCTATTTGGGTTTTCATTTGTCCGTGTATCTCAACTCTCCAGATTCCTGCGCTGAAATTGCCTTGATGTTTCGGCTTGATTTCGGCCTCGATTTCCCTGGCTATTGTGCCCTCTGAGGGTCGGCCGGTAAACCGGTGTAAAATACCCTTCAATATATTGTCCCGATTTTCGTGGTTTTTTAGGCCTGTTGTACTTAGTGTTTTTACCTTGATATTCCGGCAATAATATAACACGGTTTCCTTTCTATTTTGGATGGTTTTACGTGGTAAAATGCTCCGCTTCATAGAGTACTAAATACTCGACGAAATGACCCGCTAAATGCAACTTCTTACCAGGTATTATTTTTACTAGAATTTCACCTGTTTTGAATGGGGTTAAAATGCTTCGTCAAACTGTGCATATTACCCCTGCCGCGTTTTCCGGGATATTTTACTTAGTTTAACTTTCCACTGGTAAATATATGGTATTAATACCTAGGTGTGACAAAAAATGAACGATTGCCATTTATGAGCTCGTTAACATGGTCTTTTTCTTTTTCTACCCTATTACATGGTACATTTACCCGGGCTCGGGGTTCACAGTGATGCTTATTGGCATCCCAAGGGAACTTGGCCAAAAATGGACCACTATATCCTACTTTCACACATCATTATCATGATGATAGGCAGTGGGTTCGGTTTCATCCACCTTGCCTCTTGGCGTACACCTTTTCCGACCCGGTTGGAGGCACAATTTTGGCGGGCGGCGACACTGACCATTATCGCTGCACCAGTAACTTATGTTTTCCCCAGGATTTTGTGGCTTATTTTAGTAGTTTGCCTCCCACGTGGATCATGACACAGTCCCTTAGAGTGGGGCCTTGTAGGGAAGAGAAGTTTAGACTTGATTTGGTGGATCTCCAAAGTTATTGTGCCTGCAATTTACATCATTGCACGGTTGGTTTTGCTTGTCGAGGCTGTCACATCCCTCCGTGCTCTCCCTCCTTCGGCACTCGTCACCATTCCATGGACGAAGTACTTCCCACACATCTGATGGTTAGCTATCTACTCCACATTCTGCGGGAGGCTGGTCTGCTTTTGGGAAATTGGACACAGACAATATAGATTTTCGTATATAATGGACCAAAGTTGGGACACACTGGATCGTATACGAGCCTGTGTTAAAAGGACTCATAGGACATTAAAATATGACTTGGCTCGAATCAAGCTCGAATACGATCTTTAAAATGACAAAATATCGCCGGTAGAATGTTTCCTATACATTATGAAGAAATTCGCGGCTAACATTTCGGCATGATGGATTATGCGCCGTAAAAGATCATCATCGCGCGCGAATGATGACGTAAATGCAGACACTGCTCGTATATATTGGATCAACAGAACAAGAGAATCAACAGAGAATCAAATCTTACGCGTCGGATGCGACCTTCAAAATGGCATTATATCGATTGGCAACAACTCTGTGATGATGCGATAGCCCATTACGATGTTTTGGAGCTGCCGTTCTCGTGAGCTCTGTATATCCGAAAACATCAAAACTATAAAAAGAGGTCACATCAATGAATGTCAGAATACGCATGGTTACCGTATATGTGATGCAGCATGAATCTTACTATAGGAATCTATAAGTAAATTCCATCATGATCGTGATGAAATCACTTCGGTCCTCGAGCATGTGAGATGAAGGCAGCGCAAGGTATGAATTCATTTCCGACGTCATGATTCTCGACGGAACGAATGTTTTTTTGGGTCTTCATGTTATTAACATCTAGGCTATGAGTATTCGCAATGAGCAGGCAAAAGTAAAAAGAACAGTCAGCTATCCTTAGTAAGCCTAAACATAGCAGAAGAGGCTTTTAAACATGACAGACCACGAACAAATTACATCGAATATTGGTGTACTGCATTCACCCTCGATGCTCTGAATGATGCATATGATGATGGCCTTGTGAATTTGCGTCCGAGGGTCAGGGTACTTACTTTTGATGATCTTTCATCTAGGTCCCCGTATGATGCCCCCCTGAGAGTACGGCTTTTCTTGAGTGGTCACTACTCGAAGACTGATTGACGGATCGAATGGTGAATGGGATGAAACGACGATGCAGAACGGTATTCTCAGGAAGAACATATGCCGCATTCTTGACGGATTCAGCTGTGTATGTTGTAACTAGGTCAACCACACACCATGACTGTACGAGACTTTTTTTGTTTTTTGTTTTTTGTTTTTTGTTTTGTTAACGTACGATATTTTTACAGGTACCGAGTTCGCCGTTCGGTATGTCGTACGAGGTACACGATGTCATGCTGCAGTTCAGGGGAGTGATAGGAGCTCATCGAGTCACTGTTTGCATTTGTAGTGAGCTATTTCAGCCAGCTTTAGGACGGAGAAAATAGGAGAAAACAAAAACAAAAAGGACTTGCGATCCAGTCGAGTCGGGACGAGTCCAAAAAACAGAACCGGAAGCCGGACCGGGTTTACACGACCACGTTGTTTCGATTTATTTATCAAAGACCTCCGAGAAAAAGAAACAATGAGTCCAAATTAACACACGCGCAGGGTTGTGCCGTGCCTCGTTTTCCAGCGATCATCATCCTTCCACTCGTTACGCTTCCAGGAACCTGGAACTCATTCGTCTCCGGGTGCGTCCCTGAGGTACATTCTTTCTGTTCGTTCTACAGTCGTTTTTCTCAACGTTGATTTGTTCTTTGCGCGCTTCTCACCAGTCATAGTGACGATACCTCCCGACGGATACCCTCTTTAGTGGGAGAGAATTCGTGAAGAAAGAGGAGCTGGAGCCTGGAAAAGCTGTGCGTTGGTTGGGTTAGGTCGCCTCGTGGTGATCTAGTACATACCACGGTACTAATAGAGCGGCGTGATTGGGTATGTTTTTTCTTTCATTTTTTCTTTTCTTCTCTATCTTCGCATTCATATTGTTCGGTGCTCAATCGTCGATTTTTTTCTTCGATTTTAGAGAGCATTACCCAGGATACCATTTACCCCCTTATTCACGCAACGTACAAGCACGGAATATTCTTGGATTAGAAGCACATGGGTTTGGAAGCGGCAGAGCTAGCACGATGGACGCGGTTTGCCGCGAAGGGAGGAATTGGGAAGGGTACAGCGCTGTGCGATTGTGTTGCTGAGAGCCCCGACGATCTTATGTTTCTCAAGGTGAGTTGCTATTTTGCTCTTCGTATAATTAACTTCCTTAACAAAAAATAGGATGACGAAATTACGGTACTGTACCAAATACCAGACCAGGACGGAGTCTTCCTCGTACGTGCCATATTGTGCTACATATACCTTTCGTATCTTGATACTTTTTTCTATTTATTTCTGTAATTCAAGGGATACTGCGAAGGGGTTGTCGGTCGATTCAACGGTGGTGATGTTCAAATTCACGGAAGGCTCAAAAAACCGGTCATGGCCAAACGTTCGTCGGTGTCCGCTTCAAGTACGATAGCCAAGTCTCCTTCTCCGTCTAACATGGCCAAAATGTCTGCGTCGTCGCCTTCGCCTGCACCGAGTCCAAGGCCGCCATCCGTGTCCACGAGAAGAAGTTCGGCTGCGTCGAGGAGAGATTCAGATGGGGCTGGGATTAGTGTTGGTGGCGGAGGCATGGGGTCTATGGAAAGAAGAGGATCCACGACTGGCTTAGGAGCGAGGAGGTTAATGTCGCCTCTCTCGTCAGCGGTATTGAATTTAGACGACGAAGACCAATATCGACCCACCACCGCGAATCTGCCTCACATGAGCCGTTCCTCCACTTCCACTGTGGCAGATTCGGTTGGTATCAATACTCCTGCTCACACTTACTTCCCTTCGAGTCAGAATGAGAAGCAGAGCCCCAAGGAATTCCATTTTCCTCGACCACCACAACAACCTCCATTATTTTCACCGTCACCGTCATCATCATCTCGACCAACGAGCCCGCCAACATTTTCCGTATCGCACTCTGAAAATATGCCGCACTCGCCCATCCACCGGTATAACTCAACGAGCTCGTCACAACCAATTCCATCAACTCTCAATTTATTACCCGACAGCTACAGTAGCGATACATTGTCGGGAACGTCACCTTTGAGGATATCAAAAAAATCACCCACGTCGCCCACGGTTCCATCGATGCAGGCGCAAATTTTATCACCACCGCAACCTCATGCTTCATTACCCAATTCCTCTCCATCGTTCGCTCCCACATTGAACAGCAATTTACCTGAGAATTCGATATCTTCAACGAGTTCGTCGCCTTCGTTCCTAACAGAGGAACACGGTGATAGGCTCCGGCTCGAGAATGACATAGGCGCTGGCGGTGAGGGCGACGATGCACATGGGATTGGATTGTCGTTGCTGAGGGGTTTGTCGGGAGGACTGGACTCGGACTCGGATGATGACGATGACGATAGGTGGTCGAGGAGTAGTGCTGGACAACCACAAAGAGAAGCTGGCCATGGAGGAGTACACCAAGAGGACGACGAAGCATACGCTGAGGCGTTAAGTCGCGTCGGCAGGAGGGATAGTTTGGATGAGAGTACGGTCGAAGGGTTGGGGTATGCGCGTTCCGAAGATTCCCATCATTATCCTCAGCACCAGCAGGCAACGCTAGTATCCAATGTTCCAAATCAACATCTATCGCCCACTCAGTCGCCCACATCTCCTAGTTTCCCTCCTCAGCAACCGCACCGACAATCACAACATTCACAGCACTCGCAATACTCACAAAACCAAAACCACCAGCAGCATCAGCAGCCACGCGAACGCCGTCCGTCGATGACACCCTCTGCTACGTCTAATGGCTCCGGATCTGGGTCGCAAGCTGGAACAATAGGCGAATGGGAAGGATATTCAGATATCTATGACGATTATAGATATTCGCGCTATTCCCTCGCGAGCAAGCTATCATTTGGACTTGGGTCGTCGAGGGCGTCGGTTGGTCCTGGGAGTTCGTTGGGCCAGGAGGGTACTTATCCGCCACCTGTGCCGGACGCGAGTTCAAGGCCGAGTGTGGATGGGTTTCGACCGAGTTTGGATGGGAGTGTGAGGCAGAGAGTTGGGTCTGGGACGGATAGGGATAGAGAAAGGGTCGAGAGAGGGTCGATACGCTCGAGGACGGATTCGTTGAATCAGAATGCGAATCAACATCAAGGGAAGGCGAGCTCTGCTGCGGAAGGACAAGGACCAGTACAAGGTCAAGGTCAAGCGACCCAACCCGCTCCAGCGTTCTCTCGTCGGTCGTTATTCAAGGATAGAACGATGTCGACCGAATCGGACGCTTCTGTTTACACCCAGAATAGCAGGTTATCGACGTTGAGTCAAGACGCGGTGGCATTGATGTCCAACAACATCCTTGTGTCATCAGGCCTCAGTCTCGAGCCTACTGATGCTAATGTTAATCATTCGGGCGGTAACGACGTTGACGAGCATACTGCTACATCCACAACAAAACGCGCGCCATCGGTTTCCAATTCTTCCTATCATAATCAACGACCTGCCCCTCTGAACCTCATCCAATCGAATACTCGCGAACGAGGACCTGAACACCAGCAAAATCAGTCAACGACACAACCGCAACCGCTGCTGAATACCACATGGGGTTCTCCACTGTCCTCACCTGGAATGGATTCTCCGAAATCATCGTCTGTGCTTTATACGCCGCTGCCGGGTATCGTTGCACAGGGTAACGCGCGGGATTCAGTCGTTGGCCTTGGAGCTTTAGCTGCGGGTACGGGAGGATTAGGAGGGATGCAAGCGGCGGTGGTGTCACCTACTTTTGGTGGTGGATTTGCTAGTGCGATGAGGCAGAGGTTGGAGGAAGCGGATAGGGATAGGAGGGAAGAAGGAGCGCCAAATTCGCATTCCAACTCCGATGGTGCTGGAGATACGACCACGAGCACTATCGTTTCTGGTGCTGGGCTAGGCAACAGGATCGTGGTGGAAGACGAAGAAGAGCTGCCATCGAGGGCCATGATGGCGGATGGTAGTATGTTTGATACCACGCAAGATATTTCCTCCTCGTCGGTGTTCTTGGAAAGTAGTACCTCCACGCCAAATTCAATGTCGACCCCCAATTCAGCATCCCCTGATCGAGACTTGTTAATTGGACAGCACCTCGGGCCACTTGTAGTTGCGAAGAGGACACCGTCGCCGTCGATTTTGGAAGGAACGTCGAATGAGGGTGCTCTGTTCGTGTCAAGCAAAGAAGGTCCAGACGCAAGCGAAGCGGAATCACGAGGCGCAGAAAGAGAAGCAGAGGAAGGTGGAGAAGGAAGGATGTCACCTTCGCCATTACCTCCTAGTCATCTCCGCCCTTCACTCGCACAGCTACGCGAAGGCGCGGGCGAACTCGTTCCAGGCACGAACCAGCGAAGGAGTCTTTTCCTTCCTCATCCAAATGCACCCAAATCCCCACCCGCAGGCGTAGCTACGAATGGGCCAATGTTTATTGCTGCCCAACAAGGTTCTCTCCCTCCTCATCAACATCCACCACCACATCCGATGAACATGCAGCAACATCTTCAAAGCTTCAATTTACAGCCTGGGCAGGTCCTTCCGCCTCAGTTTAACCAGCAACAACGGCCTCCACGTCCACACCTATTTGGTGTCATACGACAGGCGTTGTCGATGCCTCCACGTCCACCAGCACCTCCCAGTGGCCCTCCAGGACCGAACGGCATTCGTCCACCCGTCTTGCCTCGCGGACCGACAATATATGGGCGGACGGAGGGCGATTTAGCCAGTGCGAATGGACCTATACCGATGATTTGGAGTGTGGATCCTCCACCGGCGACCGCCCCTCCTCATGCGAATGTGAAAGTTAGTGCGGGTGTAAAAGGTGTTCCTGCAGGCATGGCATCTCCGCCCCGAGTGCAGATGATGGCAAACAGGCCGCCGAGGAGCATGTCGTTGGGCCCTGGATCTGCTGGTGTGAGTCCTTCTGGTAATGCTGGAGTTGGGGCCGGAGGAGGAGGTTCGATTGCTGGTTCTCCTGTCAGTGTTCCGTCCGTCATTGAAGGTTCGGGTAAGACTAGTAGTTCGGAAGGAACTTCTGAGGTTGCAAAGAATAGCGGTGAGGAGCAACCACCTGCGAGCAGTGGCGTAATTCCTAGAGCAAATTTCACGCCGAAAGCTCCTGGTTTGCGACCGCGCTCGAGGAGTTTCTCGGGTTTCAACTCGGCAAGTTCGGAGGTTTCTATACCTCTTCAACGGAGGTGCGTTTTTGTACCTTTTGAGTTTTCATTCTCTATTCATGTTTTATTTTATTTCCACTTTTCTTTTTCTAAAGCAGAGAAGACGGCGAAACGATATCCTCAAGAGACGTCAAGCGTTCGCTGACGACTGCTAGTCTGACTGTACCTTCATCATCATCTATACCATCTCCATCATCCACGAAACCTATCCTTGGATCGTCGCCGCTTAGGCCTTCGCCCCTATCCCTAAATGCATCCTCGAGATCGTCGGAGAATCTATCCGTCAATCTGCCACCAGGGTCGCCTTTGATGAAACCCCCTAGCAGCCCACTAGCAACGCAGTCGGTGGTTTCATCGCTACCTCCGACATCGAGAACGACTCCTTCCTCGCCAACAATAGCATCAGCACCATCTTCGCCTGCTTTCGGTTCTTTCAATACGAAGCAGTTGAGACAATCTGCTTCGAGGTCGACACTTGGAGACCCATCACCATCATCATTGAATTGGCTCGGACCAGGAGCTGTATCGAGGTCCAATACTGGTGACGGTGGTGTTAGCGGTGCGCAGGCGAGCTTACCTAGCCGCGTGGCTTCTCTCCAACTCCCACCCCTTCGTCATGAGGCAAGAAACTTTGACAATAACGATGCCATTTCCATTCACAGCACCCGTTCTCAAGTCGTTTCGCAGACTCCGGGCCAGAGTGTAGTTCGACAGACATCGCTTCGGTCAAAGTTATCCTTGCCCAACCTTCGTCGCAAACAAGCTCGTGGTGTGGATGACGACTTGACACCCAGCTCGCCTATTGCACCGCACGGAATGAACGTGGATCCACATTACGCTGAGATGCTGCAAGTCCAAGACATGGAATTTGAGCTTGTCAGGCCCAATCTCTCTCATTTCAATTCACACAACTTTAATGGTGCCGCACGGGCGAGTGAGGATTCAGGAGTGTTAGGAAGGGAGCATTCTGTGTCGTTGGATGGTGGCGGCAGTGGAAGTGGCGGCGGTGGAGGAGGGTTTTTGCGCGCCGAAAGTCCAGCGATGTCCATTTCGTCTTCTGGTGTTGGGAATGGCAGGTTTTCCGAACAGCGTTCACCAATCGGGGAACTTGGTACAGGATCCAATTGGCCTCCGGCATCATCCTCACGGCCAACGACAGACAATGAATCATTGTCTGCCTCGTCATCGATGGACGCTCATCGTCAACGTGAATTAAAGTGGATGGGATTGATGCAAACTAACCCAGCCTCTCAAGCGCGCAAGTCGAAGAAGGTCCGCAAACTTGTTGTGGACGGCGTTCCTTCGTCTGTACGATACCTCGTCTGGTCGCACCTTACTGACGGCAAAGCTCGCTGTGTTCCTGGCGTGTATGGGCAGCTCGGAAAGCGGGGCAAGGTTGCGAGTTCGGCGGAGATCGAGAGGGATATCAGGGTTTTGTTTGATGACGATAAGGAGCGGACAGGACATCTGCAGGGTACCCAGGGCCCTGTGCTGGGTTTGCTGCAGGCATATTTGAGTATGGTGCCAGACGTTGTTTATTCTAAAGGTATGTTTCTGGTATATATCTTGTTACGACATCGTGTTGACGTTCCGTTACCCAGGACTTACACTTATTGTTGGTCAATTGCTCTTGCTTTCTCCTGAGGAAGACGCGTTCTGGATCTTCGTGTCCATCATGGACACTCATATACGACCATATTTTGCCTCGTCGACAACCCAGATGGAGGTTGACTCGGCCCTTTTCAGTCGTGCGCTGGAGGTAAACGATCCTGTCATCGCGAAGAAACTATTCGTTGATATGGGTATTTTACCGAGCACTATATGTCAACCCTGGTATGTCTTTTCTCTTTCCATTTTTTGTTATGTTTTGCCGCTATGTTTGTACTCATGAACGAATCCTTCACCCAGGTTCTCGACGCTTTTTGTCAACGTTTTACCACCGGAGTATGTCAATCGCGTGTGGGATCTTTTCCTGTACGAAGGTATGTGCTTCGAATCCTCATAACGGAAACTCTGATCATAATTCTTATCTAAGGTGTCCCCTTCCTAATCCGCGTTGCTCTCGCAGTAATCACTTGTTGTAAACGCGACGTTTTATTGTCCACGTCCGAAACCTTCATCCTTACTCTCCTTTCGCACCCCCCTCAATCGTTCTTGCCTTCTTCGCCAGACGCGTTCCTCGCACTTGCGTTTGGTGTCAAATTGAAAGATGATGATGTGAAGAAGCAAAGAGTCAAGATGGAGGCGCAGGTGAAGAGACAAACGCAGCATAGCCAAGCGCCTCCCAGGGCTTCGTCTGGGTTGATCAGTTTACCTCGGTCGTCGTAACTCGCAGTAATGGATTGGCGTTAATTTTGTTGTTTTTTTCCCTCTGCTTTGTTCAACTGCTGTCCGCCTTCTTTTTTTGTTACATGTGAGTCGTTATCTTTATTTTACCATCCCCATTTTCATCTTTTTTTTTCGTATCTATACACTTTATAGTCTTTATATTTTACCCTTTCTGCCGCATTTTTATCGTCTTCATCGTCATGCCAGGATCAAACTTCATTTTCTTTTCTTTCTTGGGACATCATTTCTTATTTCTTCAATCACTATTCATCCATTCATCCATGACGCATGCAATATACCTTCTTACATATTTACATACATACTTATACGACGATATACGTTTCCATCTGTCGGTTCTCATTTTATTCATACGTTCGCTTTCTGGTTTTACGAACCAAAAACATAGTCTATATGCTCTCAATTTAGACGCTTTCATGATAAGTACTTACTCCAAATCCTGGCGCTTCTTCCTCGGCTTCACTTTGTCCTAGTGGATAGTAAATGAAGAGGTGCGAAAGAGAAATCGAACGTCACGAGCGTGATCATTGATATGTCTCGGTAGATGTTAGCAACAGGTCGATTTATAATATGTTTGAAATCAAACTTTCAAAGTCCACGTCTGTTACTACCTGGTGAGTATGGTTTATACTGATTCTTGCACTGCTTACCTCTCTTTCTTCCCTTTATTGTTATCCTTGCTTTTCTTCGATCGCTTCCGTACTTCTGTCGTTTCTTGGTAGCTGCCTGGTCTTCCAATACCGAGCGCGATTCGATTCTTTCTGTAGTCGCGAAGAAGCTTCGCAAGAGGTGTTCCTTTATATTTGAATGCAGGAAAGGACTGTTCCTCAGGCAGATAACGGCTTTCGATCCGATTGCCGCTCATATCTGGATACAATCCTGACAGACAAGACTGCAAAGACGATACGGCCTCCGAAGGGCAGGGCACTGTTGACGTAGAAGAAATGTATGTCGATGTAAAAGACGTGGACGGGAAAAGAGCAGGATAGGAGACTGTGACTGGGGAGTATCCTGGCGATACGGAGTCAGAGCTCAGTGAAGTAAGTGAAATCCCCCGTAGGAGGGCCCCGTTCGTTCTTCCACCCGGTTCTGGAGATATGATTGGGATGATCATCGTCAAAAAGAGTACGGTACGCACCTTCATGTATCCATGCATCACTTCCCCAGCGGTCCAAATTATGTATCTCTGGCTTGATACCGATGCGCATTCTACCATCATCTTGGCAATAGCCGAATCTTACCATTTGGTTCTCAGCGAGCTCCATATGAGAAGGAGACTGGTCGAAAGTTATGGTTTTACGTTTCTTCGGAGTCGTTTCTTCTGAAGCGTCATCTCTGGGCCTTTTTGTGTTAGCAGGTGATGCCACTCGAAGTGTCGCATAGGATGCTGGCTGAGCGCGAGGACAATGCCCGCTAGGCACTTCAACTCCCAGCGTTCTCGAATCAATTATAGGGTGATCGATGTTGTATGACGATATAGACGCGTGTAAATTCGAGTTCTGCGCGATTGCCTGCTGGACTTCCAACAGCTCGTCATTCCAGGCCCATGTCGGCGTGTTGATCTCTGCCGCCGCTTCTGCACATGCGGCGAAATTGGACGAACATGCTGTCATATCGGAAGGCCATGATAGGGAAGAAGCGTCTAATTCATAGCCACTGTATGATGGTATGGGAAGAATTGGTGGAACGTCAACAGCCTGTGCGCCAGTGACATCCATCACGGCCACGGATGGCAAAGGATGGTCTTTTTCGTCATACGATGGTGACGACGATAAATCATCCAATGGTTGCGCAAATAGCGACGATAAGTCGTCTGGACATACTTCAATGACACATGTGAAGGAGGCCGGCGAAGGGAAAGTAGGTGAAGATGACAATGCAGGCGCGAGAGGGCTTATAGGCTGCTGAGGTCGAGGAGAACATGGCGGCATTTGGTGTGCCAGGTTGGTGGTACTATCGTCAGATGCAAGCAAATTTTCAAGATACAAGACCCATTCGGAAAGGGCCAAGTCTGTGCACGCTAAATTCGCAGTCATGAGTGGTGCCGGTGAGTGGTTGCAATGGGTAGGGAAGACGAAAACTTACAGCCCATACCTCACACATACAGGTATATATATCAAACAGGACTCGACTCGCCGTATTTTTTCCATCGCTTCTCCGCAGGGTCCTGTTGGTATGGTATTCTTTCGAAAGCTGTACGTTATCTTCCATTTATGGTTATGTTCTCCTAATATGGACAGCTAAAAATAGTCACAGGAACGTACCTTGACGTGAGGAGGACACGAGGAAATTGTAAAGTATATGTCTTCCCATCGACTCTACTAAATTACCGATTTTCTGGATCTCGTTCTCCTTTCTGGTTGAACTCAGAGGCAATGACCTAGTCAAAATTCGAATACTCATCAGTGATATTCTAGTCTAAGTTCATTTTGCAGACCAGGGATCGCAGGCGGCCTCTGACTTAAAAATTCAGATGCAGATTTAATATGTAGAATAACGACGATATCAGGTATTTCCATTGTAGATCAATGTGTTCTACGTTGAATAGAGAGAGGGCAAACCGAATCTACATTTGTGTCTCTACTGTCGGACGCTACAACCAATCGCGCGACCATGAGCGTACGGACCAGTCCATGTAATAGAAGGTTAAACGCGGTACTCGCTCGAAAACATAAACGAAATACGTCAAAATTCATTCGAGAATCGGAGAAAGGGTAACAGCTGCTTAATTCAAAAAGAAAAAAAGAATTGGAATATTGTGAGGAGTACCATTAGTTTCGGGGATGGAGGACTGGAGAGTCACAAAGAGAGGTCAGACAGGAACAAATGACTTCGCCGATCTGCTTGAGTATATAGTAATATAGAAACAGCATCATTCTCCCAGGTTTTTTTCTCTTCTGAGTTGATGCTTGCAAGCCGCTACAATTATTCTATAGAGATATCCCAAACAGAGTAGAATATAAAATCAATTACAACAAGAGAGGCAAGGAGTGATCATTAGTAGTATCCTACATACCCGCACCTTCAGCCGGCTGCCGCCACACACTGTCTTACAGTAGGCAACGTTGAACACCTAGGCTTCAGCCATTCCGTTGATAGTCAACCATAGGAAGACCCCGCATCTCCATAGTTTGACTGCAGGAAGAATTCAACGAATTCCCTGAGCGAATGAAAATAGGTTTTTTCGGATATTGCTTTGCCGAGTAGTTTCTCATAATGAATGTTTATAGGTGCATCGTACGTACGAAGTGATCCTCCATATTCATTATATCTCAACCGCACACCAACGACAAATGGATCGGCCTCGGGCGCTGTGCTTCTGGGAAAAACCATCTATTCTGACCTAGGTATGAAATCAGTGACGGATATTTGATGAATGATGGCGGGGCATAGCAACATACAGTGGGAAAAGATGGACCAGATAGAGAGCGACGGCACAGAACCCTTCTAGACACGCACAGCCTCTATGACCGATCTTTGGAAGGCTCGGGAACGGAGCAAAGCGCTTGCAGATGAGCGGCGTGATCGTAGTGGTACCTCTGAGGGAAGGTAAGATGTCCACAAGGCGGGGTTTGTTTTTTGATGCGTGCGGCAGAGCGAGCCGACAGTTTGTACTCAAAGGCATTGCATCACAACGCAGAGAAACTCAGCAGAACTTGAAAATTTGACTCAGTCGAACGTGAGCGTCGCGAATTTGAGAGCGGAAGTTGATCGATGATCCCTTGGTCTTCAATTTGGCGGGATGTGCTGTAAGCGCAGCCTGAGACGATAATAATAACGGACCTAGAATATGCACCCAGCTGCATCATAAAAGTATTGCTCCATCGCATCGAATCCGACCATTCCAACTGCAGATACCTCCCCTCTCGAGCACGCACCGGAGTTGCGTAAGTTTCATATACAGATAATGTCCAGACATGTATGAACAAGTTTTGAGAACGCCAATGTGCCGCAGAAATCTCGTCGAGCTTTACAGACAGAGAGGGGGGGGAAATCAATGGCGTCGCCAGCAGCATTAAGTAGAGGGGTTGGAAACCTGGAAATAGATTTATGGGCTCCGACCGACTCCGACGTACCTGATTCGGAATTCGAACGCATCACATGATTTCATTTATGCGAACCGATCAGTGATTCGATTTTCGTGAAGTTTAATAGGTATACTATCGAGCATTACAGGCAGTTTCTACCATAAAAAATAGGCCGCGGATGCTATTTTTTTTATTACGGGGAGGTTTTGGATGTTCGACTATTGACTCAATCATGCATTCTCGATTAGGCGCTCGATAGACGCCCTGGACGATTGTTACCATCCTACGAGACGTTGTAGCTTGCTTAAAATATTACTCATTCCATCAAATTCAAAAATAGCTAGTTGTGAAAAAGCTTTGAAGCTCGAGTAATGGACCATGGTGGTACATAGATGTCCGTTTCCACGTAATTTATAGTAAATTTATGGAGTGTCAACAGACTACTTTGCTATGTCTAATATCCAGACATCCCTCTCTTCGGTACTTCTTGCTAGGCCTCTCCACATGAGACCTCCAGAACCTGGGCTATGGTGGGAGATGTTGAAGTAATTTCTTGTAAATCCGCGAAGGTAGGTGAGAACAAATGTATTGATCGCCCGCAGAACATCGGCGATCGACACCGTCATGCGATATTCAGATGTTGGGAATATTACAATAGGCGGTAAAGATAGATCTACTCCATCCTGGTAAACACGTATTGTCATTGATGCGCACCGATCGCCGGTTGCGGATTGTTCTGCCCAGTTATCGGGGTACGATTGACGAGAATGACTGGTTAATCTGGCCGTCGCGGGTAGGGAGCAAAGATCGTATATGATTGACGGCCTCCTATTGCCTCTGCATCGTAGTAGTGGGTGAAGGCCTATTGGGTGCTCGGAAAGAGGTGGTAGTGGGATTGTTCTTCTGGGGAGCAGAGTAGGCGGTGACCGACTATCGTTTGACGCTCCCGATACTGCGGTGTGCTGCCCCAAATGGATTTTGTCCGGAGACTCATTCTTGGTACAGTGGGCAGAGAGGCTAGGTGCAGTACTCTGACACCGGCATGAATCGTTTACTATCGAGGTATGGATCAATAATCAGTCAATAAGCTTGTCAGCTGTCAAAGCCTGACGAGCGCACCACTGTGGATGGACGATGTGTCGCATGTACACTGTGAGAGGGAATGAAAGGACATAATGATGTGGGGGAAACTAAATGTTTGTACCTATGAGTGCCGGATTGTACAAAAATTAAATGTAGATTTACAACCAACTTCGGTGTATTATCCACCAAGTCGGTCGCATTATCCACCAACTGACGTCGATTATCCACTTCAATTTAGCATTATCCATCAACTTTATGTATTATCCACTAACTTTATGTATTATCCACCAACTTTATGTATTATCCACCAAGTGTCATCCGTTATCCACCAACTCAGCATTTATTATCCACCAAGTCCGGTGATTTAATTTTTCGTCATGCCGTCCCTGCCGGGCTCATTCGATGGCCGTTATGATCCCTAAATCAGCCTTTCGGCACTTGTTACATATACACGGCACTCATGCCAGGTATTCGGCATGAACTTAGTAAGCCATGCATACATTAAACGGGTGTATTATTGAGGTAAATAATGGGTGTAAAGAGTAGTGTATATTATTATGTAATAATGGTATTTCGAAACAAAAAACCGACGCCAGGTCCTCTTGAGACCTGGAAATTTATTCAACTGTTCTCTGCTGTTCCCACGGTTCATCAGCTCTCAGGAGGACCTGGCGTCGGTTTTTTTTTTGGCGGAATGCCCTTATTGCACAATAATCTACATATCTACAGAGTTTCAAATAATACTGGTTGATTTGAGAAGCTCTACGAGTAGATTCAGCAACAAGCGGCTGATGTGCGTGTTGCGCGCATACCGCGTTCCCACGGTTCATCAGCACGGCAGAATAAGCGATCCGGCGTGCATTTAGTGTCTCCATGGTATTCATATATAACTAGTAGATAAGAGCCTTATACGTGCACATCAAATATATTCCATACATACTTGAGGATATATAGTACATATACACTCAGAAATAAGAAGTACAATGGTCAGCTTACCAGTAATCGGCAAAGGAATGCCACTGCGCATCAAATCAAAAATGTTTTGATTAGAGCTTGTGGGTCTTTTCAATGCCCGCCTATCGTTATATCCAATGCCATGTATCACTTATTGATGCGCGTGAGGTGCCGAACGGCTTATTTAGAGATCATAACGGCCATCGAACGAGCCCGGCAGGGACGGCATGACGAAAAATTAAATCACCGGACTTGGTGGATAATAAATGTTGAGTTGGTGGATAACGGACGACACTTGGTGGATAATACATAAAGTTGGTGGATAATGCGAAATTGAAGTGGATAATTGATCAAGTTGGTGGATAATCGACGTCAGTTGGTGGATAATGTGACCGACTTGGTGGATAATACACCGAAGTTGGTTGTCAATCTACATTTAATTTTTGTACAATCCGGCACTCATATGTACCGGTTAAACAGGGCTTATATGTCTCACCGGGAAAAGCTCCTCGAGGATACGTGGGGTCGATGTTCTCATTCCCGATGTGGATCGGGCAGTGCACGTTCCCGACAAAGCTCTCAACAAGAATGAAGCACATGTGGACATACTCGCCAATTTTGAGCCGTACAATTAACATTGGCAGATGCTGTCAGTCAAAGATAATAACTAGACCGAATTGCCTGATGACGACTTCTATGTTTAACCCTCAGTCACACGTGTCTAATTTAAATGCATTTGTACCTTGTTTTTGATTGTGCGGGGGCCGCGTAAAGCTAGATAGAGCACATTTGGGCCGTTTGGTGTGCAATTTAGCTAAAGATTGCCTCTTCTTCGCAGTAAGATCATATTACTAAAAATAGAGTTTTTTTCACTGACGTCGGCGAACCTGAATATCAGATATATTAGCTCACTGTCACTGTCAACACATCCCTGTCACTGTTAACACATCCCTGTCACTGTCAAGACGTCAAAGTGTCAACGTCAACGTTGTACGTCTGTCAATTACCCATGTGTTGTATTCAAAAAAGTAACCCTTCGATTGAGATATGTCCTAGTACTAGAATGACTCTACTGCGCACACAGCTTACTGATCATCTGTCTCACATATATTTCCGGTAAGGGGTTAGAGCTAATTAAGGACAATAGCCTGATGGAGGCGAGCCTGCAACGAGCGGTTAAATGCCCTATAACTATCTTCACTTAATCTGTTTCTAAGCTTCTGAGCGATATACATGCGCACGATGCCAAACTCCCGTTTACATTCACTAGGACCACCGAAGGACGTTGTTTATCGGAGGCACCGCGGAGTGAAACAGTCTCTGATGATATTGTTTTTCTCTCACTTAAATAGACGCCTATCCCGACACATTGGTAAGAGGAATACAATTCCGAAAGGTATAGGATATTTGAAGGACAGTAGATTGATTCTGCCAGTACTCTGGCTCAGTCGTAGTCACATGCTCATCAATTTCTATTGAGTTAAAAATATCAAGAAAATTTACCCTGTTCTCTGATATGATCACCCAAAGGTACATAATAATAGGGTCACGAGACCTTACAATAGGGACTCCGAGTCTTGACCCGACGAACTTGAATTTCCCTTATTACCCGGTGACGCGTTCAAAGGATTAGCCACAAAACAAGTCATTATATGGCTATCAGCTCCGCAAATTCTATACGTACATCAGAATCGTTAGTGGTTCTACTAAGTCACAGGTGATACAGCCCTAGTGCGCTGTAGCTTGCCGTCGTTTACGCCGGGATAGATACTCTAACGCAAACCGTCATTTCGGTGATTAGTATAAGCACGAGTGCACTTGCTCTCGAATGTTCATTATGATGCACGAGTACTCATTTTGCGATTAGCGGTCAAATTCCAGTGTTGAGCTATTTCCAAAATGTGGAATAAGGACACATTGTTGGCCTATTCAAGTGTATAACTGCCCGCATCAGCAGTAAACGCTCGTCAGCTCATACTTTAAAAGCCCATCAGGTGTTCTTTGAACGTGTAAATATCCATATCTGATTTTCGAGAGATGTGCTGATAATCGAGCGAGCTTGGAGACATTTAGAGAATGGATTTAGAAAGGGAGGCTCTGTGAATGTGTTGTCGATTACGCAGTACCGAGGTGCGTAACTTTGCATCATATCATTGTTAACAGCTCTATCTCGACGGTTGCAACCTGATCCCAGATGCCAGTGCCGACGTGAGCGGGAGATTATGGCATCAGCAATTTATATTGGGCTGTGAGTTATGTAGTACAGGAAATATCATTATTTTTAGACCCGCGTAAGTGCGCTGGTTGTTCTATATTAAGGACACCGAGCAAAAATAGATCTCGCGTAGGTAGCCAGTTGTACCAAAGTTATACATTGTAATTTAATAAAGTCGCGTACATATCATTCTTCTTCCTCTACTATACATAGATTCCTGTCTCTTGCTCTTCGGATATTATCAGTATCCAGACATCTCTTTCGTCTTGGCTAGGATACAAGCCCTTCCACCAAATCTTCTTCCCGCCACATGTGGGAGAATTTCCGTTAAAATGACGCTGCAAGCTATGGGGCTTCGAGAACAGGGAAAACCTTTCAAGACTGTTTGGTGTGCTATGGGTGAACCCATGCACTGCATGAAGAACATCGGTGATCCTCACACCGTCGGAGTCTATCAAAGAAGGCAACACAACCAGAGGTCGAAGTTCACATTCTGCACCATTGCGATATACTCGAAGAGTCAATGAACTCGTGTCTCCTGAGAATATCGCTGGCTGACTCTCCCAATCGATTGGCCCAGAATAACGTGCAGGTATATTGAGCGTCGCCGAGCTCGGTGGAGACCTTAGGTTATAATGAATAGGGGGTGTTGTATTCTCCTCGAACCAAAGGAGTGGATTTAGGGTGACGGGGATATTGGAGAGACCTGGAAGAGGTATGTTTCGTCGAAGAGGGGCAGGAGGTGGCGACTCCATATTCCTCACTGTAATCTGAGGTGTTGTTAAGCACTCTTTGATATATCCTCCGGGCCCCGACGAGCAGACTTCTTCGGGTTCAGGGCTATCTGGATGAGGTGGAAGTTAGCTATCTATAAAAATCTAATGTTAGTACATCGTGATGGAGGCTCACCACGGCTATCTCGACAATGAGTCGTACACATAGAGCTCGTACAAAAATACATGGTAAGTTGGGGAAGGAAAGTGTGTATTAGTGTCCGTTGTATTTTATATTTAGCATTCCCTACTAGTATCCAGTGAGTAAGCGGTTCGCTAATGGCGAATACCATCACTTCGGAAGGAGCGTGCTGGTTCGGCATTCCACAAACCGCTGTGCTCTTCCCCTTCAATGTGGGTGTGATGTCGTAATATATGCGGTTGCCATCTATCTTTAGCTGCGGATTTCTCCCACCATCCAGCCCGGGGTAATGAACTGGCAGTGTGTGTCATCTAATGAAATCTAGGTGTTGAAATGCACGCCTTGTGTCCGGGTTTCCACCCGTACATATTTTAACAATAAGAGCGCACATAAAGTCCGAACGTTATTTGGCTACAAGCGAACACACTACTAATGGGAAGTATGGTAAATGCCGGACTGAATGTTGAAATCAACATTCTGACACACGGCGCTGTTGCAATGTTCTGATTGATCCTTCTAAATGGCCAGCAGGTGTGTTGGGACTCTGCTCCTCATACCGAATCAATTAGACACTCGCAGGAGCCCCTTATCCCCGACCGAGGTCTACGACTTCAATCCTTCTGGGCCGTCGGAAGAAGCAAACCTCAATTGAACGGCATCCAGTCTGCGGTCATTCAGAAGATTGCGAGATACCAAATACCTTCCGCTGTTTGCTCACACATTAGTTACTGACATATGTAAGCCAGATAAAATTCTCTATGCAATGGTGTAAAGCATACACGAGGACTCCACGGGCCATCGGATGTCAGACGTAGCTCAGAAGGTGTCAAATTTTTGAGTATCTGTACGGTAAAAGAGCCTCACCTGAGCGATTCGAACACTCGCAGTCGAAGACCAATCGCTGGAGTACTACTGATGGTAGCAGGCTATCCAGTTGATCACGGCGGCAAAGTGGCCGACACTCACGAGGGCGAGTATACGCTATTAATACGGCGTATTGGCTCTGATAGCTTCACAACATCCTTCCAATACTTTGATAAGCTCGCCTTTGAGCCAATCGTACACGTAAGGGCTTTTATTGTTGTACTAAGGCTGGAAAGTGCAGAACCTGTGACAACGTCTGCTTGCTTGGAATACCGTCGTTATGAAAGCCCCTCTGCTAAAACGAGAGACCTTCCCTTTGCTGATATCCGCGACGTGGACATTATAATACATTTGACCCAGGAGCTCTTGTAGCCATCGCCTGCAGCCGGGAAAGGCTGTTCTTCTACATCCTTTTGTTTCGCCTCACTTACCAGTATCCAAAAGACTGTGGTTACAAATCTTCACAATTAGGTTCTCCACTCCCGACATATCTGATTTGTTCTTCAGGAGAAAGGCGATTCTCTCCAATCTGAATCCACTCCGTGTATACATGAAATACGAATCAGCAAGTAAGCCTTGCCTCGTTTTGCCATCCAAAGTCCACACACTGTGTATCAGGCTGTTATCATCATTACTTCTACATATTCCCCGCTCGGTTTAGCTCGTAGTTGGTGACTTTTCATTCGTGTAGGTCATTATTTTAGCTGTCAATGCTATCTCACATTACCATGGCACCTCTACAGACTACAAATTTGTAACGCTAACTGCACCACAAGAAATTCGCGCTCAGACTTCAGTATCACCTTTCTCTCTTCCCGATATTATTAGATCGAGTCAGTGCTTGTACTTCAGAACAAGGGAGCAGCGCGACACCATGGTTTAACCGCTTCAGACACGAAATTATGTTGTATAACCATTTAGACGATGAAGCTATACATAGTATACTGTATGAGTACATTAAAATGTGAAAAATAAAGCAGGAATAAAATATGGAGCTAAGGATGACGAAACTGAGGGAAAACGACAAAAAAGGGGAAGGGGTGCGTTGTTAGGTGTATCTATGCATACAGTGCATGTAAGTGGAAGAAAGACATTCAAGTGACCACAGAAGCTGGATAAGGAAGGATCACTTGAAGAGTCACAGGGCATATACAAATAAAGTAATTTCCTACCCACAGGCAAATTTCGACAGTCCACAATTTATACATCGCCGAATCTTCAAATCATCTAAATCCTGAATCAGTAGTTATTTGGCCGGGTTTGATTGCACCGCATCGTGAGCAATACCCACAGTAGGCCTATCATTCTGCGATCCGTAGAGGCTCTCCAAGTCTTCTTTTGCATTCGACTCAAATAAATTTCGTCATCGAGGGAGACAGGTTTCAGAGACGCTATTGGTTTACCTTGGGTCTACCTCTAGCGCAGTAGAGAACATATGAGCATGCTATCTGAGCGCGCTGTTTTTTCTTCAATGCCGGGCTCCCATGGGGTAACTCGTTTGAAACGCGTTACTCTTGCAGGAGTCATTACCGTGCTTGCCGATGATGGCGTACATAATAGCATACATAGCCATCTGATCTATTTTTGTCCCCGTACATATCATCGCGTTTCTGAATATGAGGTGTTGGTGGACGAGCGAGGGAAGGGAATGATAGAAATGCTGGCGGAAAAACAGAAATAAATAAGAGTTATTCAAAGGTAGGCAGCGATAAAATTATAAGGAGAAGGGAATATAAATGCGAAATTTATAGGATTCCACGACAGATGAGGGCATACACGGGCTATTGTTGGGAAGAAAAGGGGGAAGGAGTATCTTCTATATTTTTGGTATATCATTTTGAAGCGGGGATGGTATTACAAACGAGGAGAAGGAAGGCGAGATGTAAAGGGTACAGAGTTGCACGACGAAGAAGAAACTAAGAGGGCATACTTGATAGCTTGAAAATATCATTTTGCAGGAGACAGCTTACGGTAATGATAACTGCCGGTGCGGTTGTATGGTGGTGTCAATCGTTCTTGTTAAAGGTAAGGGACAAAAAAGGCGGACAATTTGTTGATGCAAAGGAAACCTAATCCAGGAGAACAAACCATGAACGCATTAACACGTACGAGAGGGAGTGAGAAGATTCGAGGGAGGGACACAACCGACGACACCAAAGAAGGGAGGGAAAGGAAGAAATAAGGACAGATAGAAGCAAGCGTATAGGTAGTGTCTGTGTCTGTCTGTGTTTGTGTTGGGTTGAGTAAGGATAAACGAAGGATGGTCGATGGGTTTGAACGAGGAGAGCGTTGATATGTATAAGGAAAGTAAGGGTAAGCTAACGGTAATGTTTAGACGTCAATGTAAAGATTTAGAACAGGAGCAATTAGTCAAAAGGGCCACCGAGGACTACGATGTGCGCGGATTTTAGTCAGCCGTGCGTCGCATGTGCTGTGTCTTCTCCCTTTCTGCGTGTTATATTTCTCCCTTTCTTCCTCATCGACATGCCTATAGTTATCGAGCGGGACTCAAACCCAGAAGATGGAATTTGTGAGTTACTACGCCCCATGCGAGCACTCCACGCTCATATCAGACCGAAAAAGAAATGAACATGACAATACTAGTATTGACTGTGTCAGCGATTCTCGCGCTCGTCGACGGCCGCCGTACTTCAAATGAATTAAGAGACATTTGAAAGTAATAACTAGATGAAGGGGATACATGGTACATAAAAAGTGGTAAGTTCGAAGGTTTTGAAGTTTGAACGGGAGGGAAAAGAAAGAGGGAAAGAGAAAGAGATAGGCAGAGAGAAAAAAAGAATGAGGATAGAGAGGAAGAGAAGGTTAACGCGTTGCATAGGGCGGAGAGTCACAGTAAGAGTTGGTTGAACAACTCAGAAGAATAGATACAATCGAAAGTACGTACTTATTACCATACAATGAACAATGTTGGAATTCGTCCGTTCGTTTCAAGACAAGGACGAGGATAGAAAACTGTCCACAGTGTTCGCGCTCGTAGTTCGTTCGCTCGTTCGTCGCAGGAGCGTTCGCGTTGCTAGTTATAGTGTCAGTGCTGTACGCTGCACGCTGCACGTTGACGAGACTGACGAGGAAGCGACGGGAGCGAAGAAGACAGACGTCAGCTTTCAACCTGAGCATGAGCATAGATGCCGAAGGTAAAAGGTGATGGAGGAGGGAGGGGGAGGACATGCGGTGGGTAACGGTGCCGGCGAGGGCAAGATGGGGAGGGGGGTGTCTTCATCTGATTCATTGTTTAACCATCCAAATCACAAATCTGACCCGTCCTCGCTGACCATCCTATCAATCTGAGTAGGTAGGGTATTTATACTCATGAACTTGGAGGGCCTGGGGCGGGTCGACGGTGATACATGAGCCTGCGGGAGCGGAGCATCACAATAAGTTTGATGGGGATGCCAGAAGGGAGAAGAAAAACGAGAAACAGAAATAGAATAGTGGGAATGAGGATGGTTGAATATTAATGCCAATGGGATAAAAGAGAGAGGTGAGAGAGGGAGGGAGAACCCAGTGGATTATTGATGAGACGCGGATGAGGATGACAGCAACGATGAGCAACCTATGAAACCCCAGTCGTTCATGATGGTGGTCGTCGCATTCATTCGCGTTTGCATGCGGGGTCATAGTCGTATTGGCGAGAGGCAGGCCAGAGTAAGTGGTACCGACAGCAGGCGCGAAGAGGAAAATGAGCGTGTCATTCCAATGGATATACCAGCGTCTGCCGTTCTGAATGAGAGCGTGGAAGCCTGAGTAGCGCTGAATGGACGAAGAACAAGATATATATGGTAAAGACGCCGAAGATAAGGAAATAATCGATGGCGGGTCATGGATCCAGACAAAGAGGCGAGGGGGCAAGGGAGGTTGTATAATATATGTTTGTCGCCGGCAAGGGTACCCATAAAATTGGATGCTTTGTAACGTATCTCCTTTCCGGCGAAGGGGATGATACTTCGCAGCCTCCTTTGCCCACGCAACTCAATCCAATTTCCCCCAGGCTCGAACACCGCCCGTCCGTCCGCAGAGAATCTCGATCACTTCCTGTTAGATCCTACATGTTCGCGCCTATCCAAGTAGAATAAATGGACTTCAATTCTAATGAAGGGAATAAAAAAAGCAATAAAAGAAAAATTATCACCCATGCGGATGGTGAGTTGGGGATTGATCACGGCGGAGAGTGCGTAGTTGACATCGGAGAAGCTGATGAGAGACCAGATACCCTCTGCGTATTCAGAATGTAATCAATACTCCTTACGCAAGGACGCGCCAAGTAACTAAGTTGCAAAGGAGGAAAGAGAATCTAGAAGAGAGGACGTGGAACGAATGAAAAATAACTCACATTAAGAACGCAAAATTTTTGACCAATGTGAGAAAATAGACATCCAGAGTTCTGAGAGGAGCAAAAACCTCAACAAATACATAGATGGAGTAAAAAGAGAGACTTGAACGTTTGAACGTCGAGGGGGAATAAGTGAAAGGGAGTCGTGAACCAGAAAGCAAACCCCCTAGGTCGTGAAATGGAATTTCCCACCCCACCTTAAGCATAGATAGCAACAACAACAGTGTGAATGAGCCGGCGGCATACATTTCACCTGCTCGTCGATGAATATGGCGTGTACAGTCTTGTTGTAACAGTCGATCGATCGAGCTTTCATGGAAAGCGAACAGAACATCGAGGGAGACGAGGTTGAATTTCGAATGGAGATTGATCCGTGCCGGCGTTCCGGGCATCGCCGCATAGACCAAATTTGGCGTGTTATCATTCTCATTTTCCAACCACAACGGTCAACCATCCTGGCCTGCTTTCGTCTTGAAATTCTTTCGATGTGTACTTCTGACCGATGTTCTGTAAGGTATGCACTTTGCCTACGCCCGAAACCGACACAAACACGCCATCTCGACGCACAGCCAACATTTCGGACCGAAGCCATTCCCCTTTCTTTAGCTTAACTCCCTTTCTGCCAGCGAGGCACCCTTAAGGGTTCTCCGTCGCTTGTTTAATTAGTCTTATAAATTTTCTTTTCGCCTAGATAAACCTTCCCCATTCGATTTATTTCAGATTCTGCCCCCTGAGTATCATTACAAGTAGAATTATATATACGCAACGTCCCACAACCATCCTTTTCGTTCCCTACCCATAACATCATCACCAAGAGGTTTAGGACCCCCGAGACGATTCTGCCTCGTCTCCCCTCTTCACCCGAACTCACAACGATCCCCATCGTTTCAGTTCACTGGGTAGACGTGTCGTTGGGTTTGGGCTTGGGTGGGGCGGAAACAGGTGAATGTGTGGGATTTCGCTGGCTGAGGTACGCTGGTTCCATCCACCATTGGGTTTCGATTAGACGCACCGAATGTCCGTCGAACTCAAGCTTTTTTGCGTACTCACATCGCTCTCCTCTATCAATATCACTCGATCCATAGCTCTGCTCATCCCCACCAACGCTCATCGCACCCCCATGTTTCAAGTCTCAAGTCTCAACGCTCAGCGCTACGCGCTTCTTTCAAACGACGATCATATGCTCTCACCAAAAAACACCTCTTCTGTCCGTTCCCCTCGGCCTTGCCATTCTCTACCTCCTCTTCCGCGCGCGTTCCTCATCAGCTGAAGACGAGCTGAGGAAATACGATAGGCTTTCGGACTTGTTCTATTTTAAAGAGAGGAAACCGTCGTACCTCCACTCGCGACCGTCGCCTTTGCCAGTTGTTATTCACCTCACCATCATGCTCCCCGTAGACGAGTTCGAGCGCTGGCATGCGCTGAGAGGCAATGTTTGGGGTGTCCCAGGAGAGTATGCGAGTTTGACGTATAGGTTTTTCGTGGGCTGGGAATTAAATGAGTGCGGTGTGTAGTGAGTAAGGAAACGAGGGAGGGAGGGCTGGGGCTGGAGGAGAAGGAGAAGGAGTTTTGGGGATATTATAGTGCTTGAGAACATCCTTGATATTCCAGAGAGGATATCTGAGAAGAGATTTTGGGCTGTTAAATGGGTGCGTACCTTTCTTTCTCATCTCTACCCCTCTCACCACCCAATTTTCTATGTAACATCTATAGAAAGTACAAGTTCCCCCGTCGCGATACGACCACTCAATGAGGCTCTACTCGGACACTTCTGTCGTTTCTCCGTGTTCATCCAGCGGCCGCAGCACGTATACCCCTCGTTAACCATGAACATGGGGGACTAGCACATACCTGGACAACAGCTATCCCTCTCACGGAGCCTATCGTCATCGGAAGGAAGAGCGTGCACCATTCGTGGTTCGCGCATGAGGTGGAGGGTGGGAATCCGGACGAGAAACTGGAAGATCCACATACTATGGGGCCGTGGCTCAAGTATCCGGTTGGGTTTGAGTATTTGTTGAGGTGCGTATTTCTTTACTTTCGTTCTCCAATACCGAGTTCTTACCGCTCGCTTCCAACTCAAATATCACAGCGACGCCGATGAACCTCGACCCACCCGTTCCACACCACATCTACTATCCCTCCGACGATGTAATGCGGGTCGTAGGTCTCTACCAACCGAATCTCTCTGTACATGTCCTGCCCAACGGGAACGTGAACAGCACACTCGAATGCCAGAGAGCCAGTGAAGTGGCACGCGCTGAATTTTGCACAACCGATTGATTCACTGGGTGGACGACTAGCATGGGTGGCACAGCCATCAACGCCATGGGATGAAGGACGCGCTGACGGGGTGGGATACGGCGTGTGTGCATCGTATGAGTGCGATGGAGTTGAGGACGTTTAGGAGGGAGGAGGAGGTCAGTGGGAAGTGGGATGTTTGAGTGGTTGGGTGTACGGGACGTACATCACCAAAGAGAACAAGCTATAATTCTCACCAGCGACCAAAACACCGCATTGAAGTACGCCGCGCGCCCACACCCTTCTGCACGGACGCGGCGGGGATGATATACCCAATGAACGAGACCAGACAGGGTGCCACGATGTGGTGCCGTCCGTCGCGCGTGTGGTCGCTGTGCATGAAAACACCGCGAACCTTTCGTACCACCACGTTCGTTGATTGCCGCATCGCCCTCCCTCAGGCCCAAACGCAGTGCACTGGCACGTCTGAAAACTGGAGAATATGCAGGTGTAGTGGAGGGCTTCCAACGCGCATTGTACTAGGGCATATTCCCAAAGGCGCACTTCAGTGGCTCATAAATTTGGATCCTCTAGCATCTAAACGACCCTCTGGAAAATTACCCGCGCCTCCGTTCCTTGACGCGTTGGTTACCCCTACCAATCTCGTCACTACTCAAAAGGCCCGCTGGGATGCGCAGATGCGCAAGGCGTTGATGGATCAATCGTAATGACACCCCAACGTCCTTCCTCTTCCCTGCCGCCTCTTATCCCTGCCTTCCTCTCGTCAACACCACTATCACCACCACTACGAACGCGAACAAGACCACGGCCATTATCACCTGCATGAATACGAATATCACGAACACCGGTTCTCCTCGTCCTCGACTCCATACTCCTCACATACATTCAAAAAGAAAACCATTGCACCTCGTCTTCACTCCGTCGCTTCTCCTCATATATGTATATGTCCCTCTGCGTGGAAGGTACCGTCCAAGATGTTTTTCCCCTCAGGCTCTCGTCCTCTTTTTTTCTTCTGCTTTTTTCAATTAGCATGTTCTCCCCCCCTCCCCCCCTTTCTCCGCTTTACTTGCCTGCTTGTATTGTATTGATACTATCAGGTATGTTCCCTTCGTTTCGTCTCCTTTCATCTTGACTTAACGGAGTACTCGTACGCTCGCCGATATAGGTCATTTCTCCCTTCCTTCCTTCCATCCACCCTTGGGTAGCGTACCGTACGCTTTTATGGCTCTTCTCCTGGTTTGGCTTTGCTTTGACGAGGTGCCGATGAGCGATACACAGATGGAGGGTTGGTCGAACGAAGGTGTAGTAGGAAATTCTACTGCACGACCTTTTCGCTTTTATAGCTCTTCAGGTCCTATATTTCTCTATAGCTAGATCGGTTAGATCTGTTAACCATCGCGCTTACCGATCTCATTGGTAAGTCTGATTACGATGTTCTATAACAATTAGTAGCTGTGAAGTCTTACATCCCGCGGGATCGCTGACCAAGCACGGGCAGAAGCACTGGCTCAGTCATCGAAAACGGGGTTGTTCGAACGAAGCGCCGAAGTGAGGCCGTAGGCCGAACGAAGGTGCTGAGTGAGAAAGGACAAAGGTGTAGTAGGGAATTCTACTGCACGACCTTTTCGCTTTTATAGCTCTTCAGGTCCTATTTTTCTCGATAGCTAGATCGGTTAGATCTGTTAACCATCGTGCTTACCGATCTCATTGGTAAGTCTGATTACGATGTTCTATAACAATTAGTAGCTGTGAAGTCTTACATCCCGCGGGATCGCTGACCAATGATCGGCCAGAAGCACGATATCAATCAGCGAAACGCCGCAGTATCAGTAAGCTGTCAGTTCCAGCGACAACGACCAAAGTAGATCGATGGATATAAATACTTAGCGTAGTGGCCCAATGCGGAAGGTAAGGGATCACGTGATGATGGGCGATTGTTACGCGCTTATGTAATCCGCAGTATAGCGCCAACTCGACGCTATTATTATACCTACGCTTAGGTTAGGTTCGGGTTAGAGGTTAGGCTACCGAACCGTTCGATAAGTAGTTAGCTACTGTATTTCCGATTAAGGAATCAACTTACGTTAGAGTTAGAGTTAGGAAAGCGTTTTTCCAATAGATTAGATTTCTCTAAAGCGAACTTGTTATGTTCAGACTGGGTTTGCTAAGGCTATAATCAATAAAGATAACCAGTCAATTACGAAAGTCCTTTTGTTATATAATTAAATAACTTAGGGTTTTATTTGTTAAACGCAAAGGGCGTTACTAGGATATGTTAGACTCGACGACGAGATGCGTGCATCAATCAAGTGTTTGTTGCGGCTAAAAGCAACTAACTACCCGAACAGAAGTAAGGGCTAACGTTCGAACGAGGCTGTGGGCAAAGGGACCACCGAGGCCGGTCAATAACCAGCCAAGCTTATACCTGCTATCTGTCGCGGGTTCTGCGCAGGTCAGGTAACGTCTCGCATTATCTCGCGATTAACCGTAATCCTTCCCCGACGAGGCATGGCCTTTGAGTGGTTTGCTTTGGCACGGGCGCTACTAGTCTATACTGTTGGTTGTCTTTGGCCAATTAAATCGGCTACCAAGCAGTTAAATAGTCTATGCAATGGGTGAATATCGCAGGGGTTTTAATGCCGAGCAATTTAGACACGTCGCGCGTACTCGAGATCGATCCGAATCAATCTGAAGTCGTTCTACAGTTTTTATTATACCACACATTCGACCACCGCCAACGCCTTCTGAGTTCTTACGGGATCAGGGAATCGGTCGTATCTAGTAGCACAGTTTTTTATTATCTGCCATATCCGCCACCTAGGTTGGCGAAGAGAGTATCTTCCAGTCTTGGGCGCCATTCCAGATCGCCAGCTTCAGCAGGTTCTTCGCGAACCCGGCCGGGTTCGTTTGGAGCTTCTGCAAAGCCGAACGGAAGGACGGCAATCGGTGGATGATCCGCCAGTTCTCTCTCGTAAACATTCAATACTTCTTGTTTCCAAGAACTTGTTAAGTCGAACAGGTTTTGTGTACGCTTTCGCGATACGATCAGTCGACGATTCAATATATCGGTTTTAGTAACATCCGGGACAAGGGTCTGCCAGCCTGGCCGCACATATAAGGAAGTGTTAACCTCCGAATACATGTCAGTGTACTGTTTAGGCCAATGATCGATATGATTCTCGTAGCGGTAGTGACCTGTTTCCAGGGTTAACGCGCCATCACGCTGACCTCTGTTGAGGTATTCGCGCCAATAATCGAAGATAGTATTGATATATCCTTTTGCGTTGAAATAGTTCCATGCTGTATTAAAGCTGCCTTTAAGTACCAAAACGCCCGCGTCGTTATCGCGATGTTGAGAGTTAACGCTTAAGCGATTATCCCATCGTTTTGAAATGTCAGACTTAAGCCAGCCATATATCATATCCTGCGGATAGCCGCGTGCGATGTACAGGCCTGCTAAGGAATGTAAAGCATCTCGGTAGTCGCTAAATTTACTACTTAGCACGGCTAAACGAGCCATCTCACCCCAGAACGTACCACGTTTGACGTCGTAGGGTTAGGGTTATTGGTCCAAATTTTTTGAGAACCCTAGAAAAACCCTAGAGCCATATTTGGTGGACCCTACAGGTCTTGGAGGGAGAACCCTACAGGTTTAGAGAGAGAACCCTGGGCGCTTCTGGCTGAGCCCTACAGATTTTGGAGTGAACGCCTTGCACACTTTTGTGTCATCATGTGACTGGTCATTTCTGATACAAAGACGAGTGTGGAAGGCATTCCTGGATGGCCGAGAATTGGACATATGATTTATGTCCACACCTCTGACCAATCAAAAAACAATGCTTTGCCGAACACTGATTTTTTCGCGAAAAAGAAATAGAAGAAACACTTAATCTCAGGCATTAGCATCATTCGAAATTCGAAAGAATAAACCAATGACATTGAGATAAGAGCTCCCAGTTAATTTTCGCCGACACTCAGCATTTCACAAGGGAGTTCAATGATTGAACGGAATAAAAATAAAGAGCGCAAGAATGTACTTTGAACTTTTGGGCTTTGCCAAATACTGATTGATGGCAAGAACGCTCCAAGAAGCGTCAGACTCAATGCATGATACTCACTCAAAATACAATTGAATGAAGCAACGACATCGAGATACGAAGCTTGGAGTATTTCTCGCCAACATACATGATTTCAAAAAGTAAACATAAAAGCGGAAGAATACTTTTGGACTTTGTCAAATACTAATTGATGGGAAAAATTACAATACGGAAACTCAAAGACACTGTGTGGTTCTCACTCGAAATGCAATTGAATGAGCCGCCACATTGCATCATGAACCGTACAATAATTGTTGCCAACATTCAGCATTTCACAAACGACCTCAAGTTATCAAAGAGAAAAACAGTCAGATGTGACACGTATATACCACACAATGGAAAGAGTCCATAACTCATATGTGGTACAATAGAAAATTAGTCAGACGTAACACATATATGGCACAATAGAAATATAAAGAGAGTAATATGTGACATGATTAAAACGAAAGCTCTGCGTTTGACCACTACACATGGAAAGATAACATAACTACAAGGAATATCGCATAAGCAACACTGGTTCGAAAACCCAAAAGGAACAGGAAGAAAAAGAAGGGATGAAAGCGAGGCGGCGAAAAGATGGCAGCAGAAAGGCGCAGATTGGGCGTCAGAAAGGCTCAGGAAAAGCAGGTTTATGATTCGTATAAGCACAGCTTGTACGATGACTAACAGGTGAAAGGAAGGTAGGAAAAAAATTATACATGGTGGAGGGTGGAAGAAGAATAACACAGGTTGGGTAGAAAAATCAAAGAAGAATTTGGCAGGTTGACGCTCGGCGAGCGTCAGGAAAGAGAAGAGATCATTGGGGAGACTGTGTTAGGAGTAAGCTTGTAGATGAGACTCATGTATAAAATTGAACGTACCGAGTTGAATATAGATCAGGAAGGTTATCGCATAAGCATTGCTAGTATGATAACCAAAGGCGAAAGCAAAACGAAAACAAAGGCGGTGGAAGAATGCAGGAAGCAGCGAGCAGCGAGCAGGCTGGCCGTCGGCGAGCGTCAGGAAAGAGACGAAATCGGCGTCGAGGCTGTGTGAGGAGTCAGCTCGCAATTTAGAATCATATATCAAGTTGAACATGCTGAGTATAATATAGGTCACCGAAAGTATCGTATAAGCAGAGCTAGTACGAAAAGTGAAAGATGAAACGAAGACGAGTAGAGGAAACACAGGTAATGTAAATATGGAAGGAGAATAGTGCAGGTTGGCGCTCGGCGAGCGTCAAGTAGGAGACGAGATCGTCGTCGAAGCTGTAGAAGCAGTCAGCTAGCCGTTGCGAAATATATATAAAATTGAACTTACCTAGTTCGACGGAAATCAACCAAAATATCGTATAAGCAAAGCTAGTACGGTAGGGTTAACGCTATAAATATGGATGTAAAATCCAGATGCGGAAATAAAATCAGTATCACGAAAGTACACAGGTCAGACTCAGAAGGAAAGAAACAAAGAAGCCAAGGAAGGGCCATGGCACAGCGAAATGTGCGGCATAGCAACGTCTCAACCAACAAGCACGGTCGGAGACAATGCAATTGCCGTGGCCAGCTGAGGGCCTTCATATGATCATACGAAACAAGGAAGAATGAGGATCGTCGTATAAGCAATACTAGTACGACGATCTGAAGTTTACAGCGACCGCAAGGAGCAAGGTAGACCAGGCGGAAAGAAGGATAGAGGAAAGAAGAAGCATGGAGCATGGCCCTCGGAGAGCGTCAAAGAAAGGGATTACGTGGTCAGGAAAAGTATGACATGTATCAGGATTAAATCATGGGTCTAAAGTGAAGTACGCATACCAAGATAGCTGGTACGAAACCCAGGGGCAAAGAGAAGTAAAAAAAAAAAGGCGCACAGAGGGAAGAAGATCCACGAAGCCTGACGCTCGGCGAGCGCCACGGAAAAGCATGAGACGGTCTTTTGAGACTATCGTATAACCAAAGCAAGAGAAAGTTTCTCCATCTGCCAAAACATCGTATAAGCAAAGCTAGTACGACGACTAAAGGCGGAAATAAATGAAAACATAGGCGGTGGAAAGATGCAAAGAGCAGTGGGTGTGTTGACGCTCAGCATGCATCAAGTAAGGGACGAGATTCACGTTGTGACTGTGCGAGGAGTAAGTTTGAAGGTCAGAAGCACATTTCAAATTACACATACCGAAAGACAGTAGGCGGTGGAAAGATAAAAGAAGCAGCAGGCAGGCAGGCCCTCGGCGAGCGTCAGGAAAAGAGAAAAGATTAGTGTCGAGCCTGTGGAAGGAGTCAGCTCATAGTTAACAATCAGAAATTAAATTACACTTACTAAATCCAATATAAATCCACCAAAATATCGTATAAGCAGAGATAGAACGAGTGTCGCCCAGGTTGAGCCTCGGCGAGCGTCAGAAAAAAACGAGGAGATCGTCGTTGAGACTTTGGAAAGAGTAAGGTCGTGGTTTGGAATCATATATTAAATTGAACATACCGAGTCCAATATCCAAAAACCAAAGGATCGTCTAAGTAGAGCTAGTAGGAAAACCAGTGGAAGAAAGAAATAAAAAAGACAGAAAGAGAATCATGTAGGCGGACCCTCGGCGAGCGCCAGGAAAAGAGAGAAGATCTTCTCGAAGACTGGTCGGAGTGATACTGAATCCCACATGCGCAGCCCAAAGGATCGTATAAGTAGAGCTAGTACGAAAACCAAAGGCGACCGAAAGAAAACATAGGCCGTGCGCAGGTACAAGAACAGCGGGCAGGCTGACGCTCGGAGAGCGTCAGACAAAGAGAAGAGATCGGCGTCAAGACTGTGGAAGGAGTCAACTCGTACTAGATGGGAATCATATAGTAAATTACAGTGAGATACCGAGTGCAATATAAATAGGGCAAAATATCGGATAAGCATGATACCCAAAGGCGAAATAAAAACAAACATAGGCACTGGGAAGATGGAAGAAGCAGCTTAAGGCTGACGCAAGGCGAGGGCCAGGTAAGAGACGAGATCGTCGTAAATTAAACGCCCAGTCGAATATAGATCATCCAAAATATCGTATAAGCAGAGCTAGTACGATAAGTAGAAGAGGCGGCCAGGTTGATGCTCGGCGGGGATCAGGGAAGAGGATCCAGGTATATATGACCCATATAAGAAAAGGTAGTACGACAACCAAAGGCTGATAGGAAGAACATGGAAGAGGCAACCAGGAGGTTGATGCTACGAAAATAAATCCAGAGCCGAAGGTTAAATCAATACCACGAAATTACACAACTGAGAAGGAAAGAAACAAAGAAGCCAAGGAAGGACCAGGGCACAGCGAAATGTGCGGCTTAGCAACGTCTAACCAACAAGCACAGTCGGAGACGATGCAATTGCCGTGGCCAACTGGGGGCCTTAATATGATCATACGAGACAAGGAAGCAACAGCATCATCGTATAAGCAATGCTAGTACGACGATCCGAAAATATTAACATAATGAAGCAAGAAGGATAGACCTTGTGCCAGGCGGCGGTTTAGATGGAGGTCAGTGAAATCGCCGCATAAGCAAAGCTAGTACAGCGACCGCAAGGAGCAAGGTAGACCAGGTGGAAGGAAGACTAGAGGAAAGAAGAAGCGTGAAGCATGGCCCTCGGAGAGCGCCAGAGAAAGGGATTACGTGGTCTGGAAAAGTGTGCAAAGGATCAGAATTAGATCGTGGGTGTAAAGTGAAGTACACATACCGAGTCGAATATATAAGCAGAGCTGGTGCGAAGCACAGTGCCAAAAGAGATGTAACAAAAAGTACAGGCGGTGGACAGAGGAAAGGAAACCCATGAGGGTTGATGCTCGACAAGCGACCGAGTTGATTATACTCCGGCCAACGTATCGTATAGTACGAAACCGGTGGAAAAAATAAAACCAAAATGACGCGAAAGGCAATCAAGCAGGTCGACCGTCGGCGAGCGTCTGGAAAATACACAAGATCGTCTTCGAGACTGTGGACGGCGTAAGTGTGTAGTTGAGAATCGTATATAACCTTGAACGTACTGAGTCAAGTATCCAACACCCAAAGTATCGTATAAGCAGAGCTAGTACGATAAGGGCGAAAGTAAACTAAAACACGAGCGGTGGAAATATGAAACAAGCAGCAGGCAGGTTGACAGTCGGCGAGCGCCAGGTAAGAGACGAGATCATCGGCGAGACTGGAAGGAGTCAGCTCGTAGTTGAGAATCATATATTGAATTACACTTACAGAGCCCAATGTAGACCAGTCAAAATGTCGTATAAGCAGAGCTAACCCGATAACCAAAGGTCAAAGTCCAAAAAAAAAGGCGGTAGGAAGACGCAAGAAGCAGCAGGCAGGCTGACACTCAGCGTGCGTCAGGAAAGGGAAGAGATCGTCGTTGAAACTGTGGATGTAATCAGCTCGTAGTTAACAATTCGATATTAAATTACATATACTGAGTCCAATATGGATCAATCAAAATATCGTATAAGCAGGGCTAGTACGATAAGAAAAGGTGAAAGGAAGACCAGAAAAAAAACACAGGTGGTGGAAAGATGAAGGAAGTATCAGGCAGTCATCATTGAAGAAATACATACGAAGATGGCCAAGGCCTAGAAAAGTTAATAACAATTTTAATAACAGAGTATGACACGTAGTATTCAAACATCGACCCATTCAGGCTTGTTGCGAACAAGAACTCGAGGACACGCCTGTGGATCGCCTGTCTGGGTGTATAGATCAGGGTTATTTGTATCAAGCTTGGTCCACCAAATCCTGTCGGTCTGCGCGTGAGGTATCCAAAACAGTCGGTTGAAGCGCTTCCTCAGTGCTCGTCTGACGTTTACGACCGTTTCTTCGTCCTGCATACAGTCGAGAAGCTGTCCCCATTCCGCGTAGTATCGGCAGTTTTTATAATTCTGGGCATCGTACTTCACTTCTCCTTTTTTCGGCCATAAGTTGTTGAACGCATTTCGAAATTCCTGTTCAGTCCCGATTCTCCATTGACAACGGACGAAATAATTTGAAAGACATCTGTCTTGGTACGTGGCTTCATTGACCTCTAGGCGATGTTCCCGATCGAGGACACAATACGAGGGCCTTCCTGCAGAGCTCATGTTGGGCGCCTTTTCTGTCAAATCGAGAAGGAATTGTTTCCATAATCTCGTGAGTTCCTTGTCGATATCCTTGGGAAGATTATCATTGACCACCTCATCATCCTCATCCTCGTTGTCGGAGCCCACATCTACTGGCGGTGCAACGAGCTCAAACCCCCGAGCACCAAGGTGGAATAGCTGTTGCTCGTTATCGGCTGGTAAATAAGCCGTGGTTCTACGGACTTTGTTTTTAACTCGATCTGGGTTGGAGTGCTGAAACATGTCGTTGGTATACATGGCCTGCTCTATATCCTCGCGATTCTTGCCGAAGATAAACTCGAATGTTGTGTCTTTGATGGAAATTTTGGGATTGGAGCGGAATCGAGGGGAAGGATACTCCGGACCATATCTTATCTCGCGAAGGAAGACTAGCCCATGTATGATAGCAGGGACGGTATCACCACGTGGAGGTACATTTTGAGCTGTATTCGAGTCGTCCGAGTCTCCTGATTCGTCGTCCAAGTCAGAATCAGACTCGGAATGTCCTTGGCGTCGACGAGTTGACACCAAGAAAGGTAAGACGTCGAGGTCGGCACCAACTCTTTCAATATGGGGGAGTATGGCAGTGAGGAGATCGCGGCTTGACTGGCCAAGGTCGGGTGTCGAATGCAGGGAATTGAGGAACCACGGAGCAGAGGCAGCAAGAAGAAGAGCCTCGTCTTTGTAACGGTACCTAGTCGGTGCTGTTTCCATTGCATCGAGTATGTACTGGTATGCTAGAGCACGAAACGCTTTGAGTCCCCTATATATTGGCATGAGATTGAGGTAAAAAATGAATAAAAAATGTAGTCGACTTACCACCAAGAAACCTTTGAGACAGTTATAAGAGAACGCTGCAGCAAAGTCGGGCTCACTTGCATGAAGGGTTTAGCGAAGTGTTCAACTGGTACGCGTACTTCGGCTCGAGCGTTCGATTGCATGACGAGGCTAGACGTGGAATAGAGATCGTACAAATTTGTTATGTAGTCGACGGACTTTTTATTCAAGATATCCTTGCCGCTAATGAATTTAGCGTGATGTACGTTCTCCTTGTGCGCAGTGGCCGATTTGTCAGTGAGATAAAGCTGCAGGTAACGAGCTTTCATGTCTCCTTCGCTTCTGGCCCCTGGTGTAATTCGACATCCAGAAACCGCAGGCATATGAGCGGTCATATCGCGAGTATACTTGCTGCTCGAAATGCGAGTTATTTTGTCTGCTCGGACGTCCGTAATCCCGAGAGTCCTGCCAACAATGTGAGGATGAGAATCGGTCCTCCAGGCCAGACAATCTCCGGCGCGAGAGGACACCTGAAGCCCAACGTCAACCCACCAGTTCCCACGTTGCATAACCTCATCAATCTCGAGGTCGTTGTCATCTAAAAAATGCATGAATGCCCGTTCCGATGGATGACCAGACAGTGGATGGGTTGTGCTGTTTTTTGTCCCGCGAATTTGGTGTAAGAAAACGAGGCTTTCACCCCATAATACTCCGTTCGTAACCAATTTTTCGCGAATTCTGTTTCCTAACCGTGAGACCATGTGCGCTGGAAATTCCTTGGTTTGAAGTGCCAGCCGACCATTCGAACCCCTCGCGCGAAAGAGCTCTGCATCCACCGTTGCTGGCCATTCGGACCTGTGTCCCATCAAAGAACGTACGGCAGGATACAATCCTTTTTCGTAGAATACAGTCAGGTCCTCCTTGCTAATAGAGGGGTTTCCGGCCTCGGTATAAAGACCGGGAATGAGAACCCGAAGAAGGGAATGGATGGTCCATTTTCCGAGGCATATATTGGGTATTTTGTGGACCGGAACCGTGTTTGTTCCCTGCACAGGAATTCATGGTTGATTAGAAAATTAAAAACACTGAGCTTTGATCGACGTACCCAGCTATATGTAATATGAATATTTTTCCTGAGGACGTCCTCTGCTTTCCCAACGACATACAGCGTCAGTGCACTACGAACGCGAATATGTTCATCGATTCCCAGGATGGAATCATAGTCCCTCGTACACTGAAGATCTTGTGCTTGACTGACGCGATTTCGTAAGGGATCTAGAACTGCAGAATGTCCATCCGCACGCTGACCGCACAGTACAAATTGTACAAATTGAGGTTTCGTTGCTAGCAAGGTATCGGCTTTCTTAACAAAGTCGTCTACGCTGTAAACAACAAGAGGGCGATCCATTATACTGAAAATGTGTCGAATGCAACAAGAGGACGGTGTTGTTGGCGTTGAGGACTTAGTTGGTCTGGAAAGAGGGTTAGGGAAGAGACCCAAATTACGGAGGTTAAATTAGGCGGCGTGTTTCGTGAAACAATATTCCCGTACAGGCATCTTCAAAGCCATACACCCAAAAGTCGGTGGCACGGGAAAGGGGATTGAATTGGATGAGGTGATTGAGCAGCTCCATTCCATGCACAGAGATAACCACCGAACGTGGCGGGATCTAGTCTGATGTTGGAGAAAATGGAAGACATTTAATTTCGAGGAGATTGTGCTCGATATCGCTTAGCACAGCTCAAAGCGAAGGACCCATGACAAAAGATTGATCGATAAAGATATGAATAAGATAAACAGGGAGATGCGGTTGAAGAGGACGAGAACAAGACTACGAGGCAGGTGTTAATCCTCAGAGAACATAGATCGAATTAGACAGTAAGGGAAACGGTAGATTTGAGATAGACACATATTGGTAGCCGTATGAATTCGTAACCGCAACCTTCGGATTGTAAAATGAGAAAATGTAATTGAGGATATACGGAGAAACTCACTGCTTCGGGTTGGAAGGGAAATTTTTCGCTAATAAAAACGAATGGATTCGTACTCCAGCAGGGCTTCCGCCAAGAGTGTGTCGCGTTTGGTTTTCGGCCTATCTGGGTACAGAGAGAAAGGATAACGAGAGTGAATGCGTACCCGCAACCTTTGAATTGTGAAATGAGAAAATGTAATTGAGGATATACGGAGAAACTCACTGCTTCGGGTTGGGAGGGAAATTTTCGCTAATAAAAATCGGATGAATTCGTCCTCCATCAAGGCTTCCGTCCAGAGTGCGTCGCGTTTGGGTTTCGGCCTATCTGGGTACAGAGAGAAAGGATAACGAGAGTAGAGTGTAGGCGATCGAGTTGTTTTCGCAGGGAGATGGAAAAGGACAGTCCGATGAATAGAATTGAGGTTTGACAGAACAGGCGGTCAGGGCTTGCAATTTTATACTATCCCAGAAAAGGAATAATAAGGACGTTCATGGTAGATTGACACTTGGATAGAGAAATAGTGGCGGTTGTCCAAAGGTGCTTGGGTAACGGCGATAGATATGCCATGTACTTGGGTTGTGACGGAAATTGACGAATGCTTAGTCCCATCGGATAATTTGAAATAAGATGGCGGAATTCTAGCGTATAACCGTTTCTAGTACGCAGAAAAGGAAATCGTGGATGACAGTAACAATCGCGATCGCGGAAAGTACTTGAGGAGCAGGGATGGATAAGCCACGTTTCGGTTTCGTTAGAAATCGATGGATGCTTAGTCCCATCGGATGCGTTGAAAAAGATAGCTGTATTCCTGCGTATAAGCACAGCTAGTACGCAGGAAAGAGAATGTTGGACAAACAACGACGTATAAGCAAAGCTCGTACGTCGCTGAAAGTCGAAGAAGAAAGGAGAGGTTGAAGGCGGTGCATAGATACAGTGGCGGGATTTGCCGAACATCACGAGACTTCGGCAAACGTGGCCAAATCTGGCGACTGGCAGTCGTGATCCATTTCCTTTACTGTTCAAACCTCCACTACGATCCTGCTAAGTAGGCGCTTTGCACCTACGTAGCGGTGGTCGTATGTCAGAAGTAGGCGCTTTGCGCCTGCGTCTGCCCTCCTCTACCCCTCCTCATCCTCTCCTTCAAGTCCAATACAAAATCTCGTTCTGGCCCAGAAAACCCTAATCGCTTATACATTTGCGAAATATCCACGAGAGTTCCACTTTCTCCAAGCCCAGGCTACTCCGTACCTCCTTTCATCTCCATTCTACCGAAGTTCAGGTTTTACTCCGGTCTTACTTCCAATCTCATCGCCGCATGACTACCGACGATCCACTCGCTCTTGCTCTGACCCTGAAATCTCAATTTTCATCGTTCTCAGATGAAGCCCATCTGGCACTAAGACATGGGCGCATGCTGGTCCCGATCTTCCTTCAAATTTTAATGCCCTAATCGGCTTCTCTCTACCGACCACCGTAATATATAAACCCAACGAAGGACCTTCGCATTGTTATTTATCTCCCCCCTGTTCTTTACATCCCCGACTCCATTGGAATCCCAGCTGAATGCCGAGTCAAACCGCCAGCGGTGCTTTGACAGATTTTTACCTTGCTGGTGGAGCCCCATGGAACTTCCAAGTTTGGCAGGACATAACTGAAGTTCGACATGGTCTTTTTCCGGCCGACGATGCGCTGCTGCCTTCTGGGTGGACCCGAACGGATGCTGACAATGTCGCGGCCTACTTTGCGAGGTACAATAACATTGTGGGCGAGGAGGCTAAAATCAGGTTTGCTGCCTCGAAAACAGCAGGAGGGGAAATTCCCGGCCGTCTGTTTTGGCGCTCCTGGGTGAATGACAATTTGCCCAAATGGAAGATTCACCCTATTATTATCGAAATCTTTACTCGCACCAAAACCCATCCTATCACAATATATAAAATGAATAACATTTCAAACAAATCGGTGCGTTAAATTTTGTTTCGTGAGCGAAACTGTTCTTACCCTTACTTCATAGGTTGCCGCGAGTTACTTACCCGGAATCCTGGACCAGATAGCTCTCGCTTTATTCGGAGAGGACGCTATCGATGACATAGATCACGTTAAATATGAATTACGCGGACCGCTTCAGGCGCTTGCCCAACTAACATGGGCGAATCAGGTCAGAAAACTTGGACGTTCGAAAAAGAGACTTGCTGCCCTTGAAGCATCTACTCGAGTCGCTTTCGAAGGTACGCTGCTGCTTTCTTCGTTTCTTCTCTACGTCATCTTACCGTTCTTCAGACCTTGACCGGGATCACCTTACGAAGCAGAAGATTACTTCTGTAATTTCCAGTGTTCGTCGGTGGAAGAATATTGCTGACTTATTCGAGAATGAAGAAAATCAAGACGCCGTCGCAGAGATTATGGACGAGCTCAACACTCTGATGGCTGGACTTGGAGCTCGCATTAAAACCAAGGCCGTGCGCCAAAATAAACCAGAGAAAGTAGGCCAGAAAAGTACGTTACGACCATCTTGCCGTCTTTCATTATTGTTGACCACTCCCAAAAGAGTTATGCAACGTCAAGCGGGAGGCACTTCAGCTTTTGGCAAAGCAAGAAGATGTACAGGAAATCTTGAACTTATACCACGATTTCTTCGTCAATTCGGCAGACGACGATGACGACGTAGGGCCGATTATTGATTCTCAACCCACGTTGCATATTCCCTTTGCCGACAACGGGGATTCCGGTGTCGATGTCGAGGCGTCTATGCCATATGACCAGTTAACTCGCGCCTTGGGCTTTCGCCAAGGAATTCCCATTATATTCAACAAATTCCGTCACGCTCATAGCTTGAACGCCTGGACACCGGAAACGCAACAACTTTTCAAGGAGAAGGACCCACAGAGACTGGATCCCAACCTTTTCCCTTTGAAGTTGCACTGGCATCAACTTGCAGGCATCCATGCCATTATTCGCAAACTTTTCTCGGAGCAACCTGCTGAACACACTCTCGGCGTATTGCTGGCCGACGAAGTCGGTCTCGGAAAAACATATCAAATAATCACCACAATTGCCTTTTTAATGGACCTTGTAATGCGTCAACAACAGAAACTGCCACTTCCACCTATAATTCGTAAGTTTGATAAGAGCTTTCTTCAGACTCTGTCCTCACCGATGTTATAGAATCTCGACCTTTCCTTCGAGACCTTAAGGTTCTGCCGAACCTTCCTCATCTCATCGTTGTCCCCGGAACCCTTCTCGGTCAATGGGAATCGGAGCTCCGAGTTTTATTCAAGCCAGGTGCCGCTGATATCTTCACTTATTCGTCCGGGAAAGATGCAAAATCTACTTTTTGGGAACCTTTCAAAGCATCACTCCATTCAACTAATAGAATCATCCTTGCCCCACATTCGGTATGTCCAATTATATATATTATGTCGATCACAATACTTATGTTTGAATATTCAGGCTATCCGCAGCGATTATGCGAAGCTTCATCGTGCCCCAAAAGTTACTCGCGGAAGATTGCCTTGGGCGCCGCGTCCGAAGACAGCCAAGCACAATACCAACCTTCCAACAACACTTTTTTCGCTCAAATTCCTCTCTGTCACCATAGATGAGGCCCATGAATTTAGAAACGATACAAAACATGCTGCTGCGCTCGCATTGGGAGAACTTTGTTATGCTCGAATTATTGCAACTGCGACGCCCCTTCTAACTTCGAACCAGGTATGACATTGGTTTCTTTTCTTGGATCTCATTCTCATGTTCGTCTAGGATAGTGCGGCCATGGGGCGTTTGTGTGCAATCCCACATTTTTTGAGCGAAGCCGCATATTCGGAACAGAAAGTAGATGCTACGAATCTCCGTAAGGCTAGGAAGGAACTCCAGGGCTTGAAGGCTGAGAAGGCAGACGGCGAAGGTCGGGCCAGCAGTGACATCGAAAACGAAGATGTCGAAGAGAATCCATTGAAGCGCTGTCAGATTGACATATCACTCCGTCATCAGAAACAATTCGGCGACCAAATCATCCGACGCACAATCAAGAGTGTAGACTTTGATGAGAAGGCCATTCTCGACTTGCCTGACTGCGTCAACATTCTAGGTATCGTCAAGTTGACTGACAGAGAAACCGCCCTTATTACGGAGTTATCGAATGAAGTTGTCGACGAGTACGTTTTCAATCTCTGCTGGTTTAGCATCAGGCTGACACATCTTGAACAGGGTTTCTTTCGTAAATGGAACGAAAAAAATTTCTTCCAAGTCATTCTATATCGAATACAGGATGGCCGTTGGGTATGCGACGGAGAAGAAGGACTCGGACAAACAAAAATCCAAGGATTCGGAAAAAAAGAAAAAGTCCAAGGTCTTAGAAATTCCACAATTCGACAACCTTCAGCAATGGGAACCCATCAAGTCTACGAAAATGGATGTCACTGCACAAATCGTCAAATACATCCTTAGCTCGGATAGGGCACCTCCCATAAAATTCGTCGACGGCATGCCTGTCTTTTCACCTATCCCGCCATTGTTAAATGGTGAAATACGGTCCAAGAAGATTGTTATATATCAGGATTTCGTTTTTCTCTTTCCGATCCTTCTGAAGGTATGTTCGTTCGTTGCCTCTCTTGCGTTTATGTGGCTTATCATTTATGAAACTTAGGTGCTGAAGTTGTATGGCATTTCTGCTCTTCACATATCGGGCGCCGACCATTATCAGAAACGCACGAAAGTTATTCACCAATTTACCACTGATCCTAAGATGCGTGTCCTCATTTTTTCGCGTGTGGGTGGCATTGGCCTCAACCTTGCATGCGCCAATACCATCATCTTCCTTGTTTGTACTTTTTTTTTTCAACTGCCATGCAAGGAATACTCATCAAATCGTTGATGTTCTCATTCATAGGATCAGCCTTGGAGTGCTCAAGATGAACGCCAGATTAGGGGCAGGGTGCATCGCCAACCACAACAACATACTGTATACTCTTATCACATCCTCGCAAAAGATACAGCCGATATTATTCTTTGTTCGCAGGCTCGTGCAAAGAAGCATATGATGGAAGCGTTTCTTTCAGAAAAAAGGGGTCAACGTGAGGCTCTTTCCAATTTTATTTAAGCTTACTTACATCTTACTGGCATGTATTTCAGAACTTCTTGACCTTTTCTCCGGCCGACCAGTTTGTGATGAAGATGAAGACGAAGACGAAGACGAAGACGACGACGTACAGGAAGAAGCAGAGGTTGCAAAGAAGTCCAAAAAACCCAAGAAAACAAAAAAGCAAGCGGCGGACACGGCTAATGTCGATTCTCACTTGGAACCCACCAAACAAGACGTACAGGAAGAAGCAGAGGTTGCAAAGAAGTCCAAAAAACCCAAGAAAACAAAAAAGCAAGCGGCGGACACGGCTGATGTCGATTCTCACTTGGAACCCACCAAACAAAATGACAAACATCGAGAAACACAGGTACCTCCCATCACACGCCCAGCTACTGCAGATGAAGATGAAGTAGTCCCTCTTCCTTCTGTCTCACACCCAGCTGCTGCCAATGAAGACGAGGCAGACCTTCCTCCTCCTCCTTCTGCCTCGCGCCCAGCTGCCATCGAAGAAGAAGATGAGGATGGTGGGCTGCCTCCTCCTAGCTATCCTCCTAGCCGCGCTCCTAGCCGCGCTTCTCGGAATACCTCCAGTCAGCACGAATCTGACTTCTCAAGCTCGGAGTCTGACTATGGGATGCATGCCAGTGGGCCTCCCATTCCGCATTTTGAAGATGATGAGGATCCCAGTGGGCCCCCTCGCCGCGCCTCTCGGAAAACTGTCAGTCAGCAGGACGATGACCTCTCAGACTTATTCTCCTCCGAAGAAATGAATATAGACATGTCTGTTCGCTCCAATAGCTCAGGGCGTGCGTCAATGAAATCATCCACTTCCTCTCGAAGCTCTCGTAAGATGGTTGTTGATGAAGGTACGCCATTTTATTTTGTTTCGTTTAAAAAAATTATGTTGAAGCTAATAACCATTTTTTAGATGATGACACTCTGGGTCCCACTCCACCTCCTCCACGTACTCGAGGGCGCCAACCTAAGGTTCTTGTTGAAGGTATGACTCTCATACTTATCCTTCGTTTGTGACTCAGGTTAAATTTGCAGACACCCCCATCTCTGAGCATAGGGGAAAACACCCTCGGGATGAATCTATCTCTCCTACTAACCGCGCCTTATTCAAGCGCACGCAGGTGGCCAGTTCCACCAGTCAAAGCTCCGCTATATTCCGCCCCCTTTTCCCTCCCCCTCGCATGAGGCACAAACCGACGGCACTATTGACACCCGCAGCGGAGACGATAACCTCGGTTTTAGAGAGTGGCCGTACTTCACTTAGTCAAAGCACCAGTCGTCCATCTCACAATGCTTCAAACGGCAAACTTCCATGTAAGTTCACATCGATCTCTCACAACAAAACTTGAATATATGATTTACAGTGTTCAATCCTTTCCGGAGTGTTCACACACAACCTGTACCTGCTTCAGCGACGTCCTCTTCTGTCTCTGCTACATCGCAAGGTCTCTCTCATCAACGTAAGAATTTCATTTGCTCTACCAATCACCTCATCACACCTTTTGATTTCAGAAGCCGACTCGGACAAAGGATTAAGAGCGATACCTCACGACGCTGCCATCCGTCGTCGCTTGAAGCCGTCCACTAAAGGGAAGAAAAAGGTTTAAACAGAATATGGTGTGAACATTCGATAACATGTGTTTCGTCAAGTAAAGCTAGAGCATGCTCTTAAAGGCTCAACACCAATATTTCGTCATTTTGTATGTAGTACAGTTAGAGCTCATTTTTTTAAAATAATATCGTTATGACGTCGAAAGGTTTTGAAACCGTAACGTCCAATTGCCATTTAATATTACAGTGATCTTGGGTTCTACTCGAGGGATGTTTCTACTGACTCACCGGTGGCGAGACGGTGGCGCTATTTTACTTGTCTTCGATATTGAACAAATAGCCCTGACATATCAATGCCTTGTTACCTACTGCGTCCATATTACTCAGTTGTCATGTATAATTAACAGTCAGGGGTCAAGATATAATAATTGTATTAATGTATGGTGTGCAAAAAAAAAACTTTGGATACGACATTGTGATGGATTAAAATAACGGAAAGTCCAAAATGACCAACAAATGTTACAAAAAAAGATATTCCCAGCTCAACCCGTCAGTCCTTTGTCTGAGCATTTGATTTGGAAGCACGTTTCGAGACGGCAGCGCCGGTGGGCTTTTGTAAACCCTTCCTCGGACGGTAGACAATTACACCGTTGTCATCGTCCTCGTTTCTAATCGAGGTGGGCTTGCTGGCGGTGATTGTATTTTTCCTTTTCTTCTTTGTACTCTCAACAATCGCCTTTCTGTCGGTATGGTCGGCTTTTTCATCCATGTCTGAGACACGCTTGAGGGTGGCGCGGGTGGCGCGGGTGGAGCTACCAGCCCCGGGAATTGCGACTGGATTTTCCTCCACTGGAGCAACCTTGGAAGGAGAAGAAATGAGTATTTTGATTAAATATTGCGAATAAAATTGTGGATTCATACAGCACCATCCTCCTCAATTTTGCCCCGTTCTTTAGTGGGTGGTTGTTTTGGGCCGGCTTTCTTAGCAGTAGTGAAGGAAGATCTTCTACGTCGTCCGCGGCGCCCCTGGTTCTGGTCTACTAAGGACCCTCTTTGTTTTTCAGAGTCAGGAGCCGCGGAACGTAGCTTCATCTGCTGCAGACACGAGAGCTCAGCAACAATGCATATAAATTCTGTGTTAATGCAAGTGGAATGACTTACGGATTACTGTAGGGTGGGATGTCAAAGTTATGGGGAGGGTAGAATAAGAAACGAGGAAGTACGACCAGTATTTAAGCCATCCTTTATCCCTGGAGAGAAGTCTGCTGTGAGGACGCGGCGATTATTATGTCTCAAATACGCTTCAATGGAAGTGACCAAATCTGTAAATGTTCAAATAATCGGGCCGTCTGTTTTTATTCACTCGGCGTGAACATTCAGGTGCAAAGGCGAAAGTAAAATAAAAACATACGCGGGGCAAGAATGCAAACAGTAAAAGGGCAGACTGAGCCTCGGCGGGGGGCAGGAAAGATACGATATGGTCGTTGAGACTATAGAAACAGTCAGCTCGTAGATAACAATCACATTTTGAATTACACATACAGATTCCAATATAGATCGGCCATAAAAGCCCCCAAAAAAATACAGGCGGTGGAAAGATGCAAGAAGCAGCAGGGCTGACGCTCGGCGAGCGCCAGGAAAAGAGACAAGATCAGCGTCGAGACTGTAGAAGGAGTCAGCTCGTTATTGGGAAACATGTAAAATTGAACATAGCGAGTTTTCAAGTGAAACTCGATACCTCGGTCGAATATTCACATCTCATATTTATAGGTTGGAAGGCCATATTCACTGATTCTCTCTTCGTCGCTGGAAGACGACGTCAAGTAGGAGATGAGATCGTCGTCGAAGCTGTGGAAGCAGTCAGCTGGCTATTGGGGAAAATATATAAAATTAAACTTACCTAGTTCGATGGAAATCAACTAAAATATCGTATAAGCAAAGCTAGTACGGTAAGGTTGACGCTATGGATGTGGAAGTAAAATACAGAGGCGAAATAAAATCAGTATCAGGAAAGTACACAAGTCAGACTCAGAAGGAAAGAAACAAAGAATCCAAGGAAGGGCCATGGCACAGAGAAATGTGCGGCTTTGGCAACGTCTAACCAACAACCAACAAGCATGGTCGAAGACAATGCAACTGCCGTGGCCAGCTGGGGGCCTTATTATGATCGTACATACGATACAAGGAAGAAAAAAGGATCGTCGTATAAGCAATACTAGTACGACGATCCGAAGTTATGAACATAATGAAGCAAGGAGGATAGAGACATAGTAGTGGCAGTCGGTTTATATCGAGGCAAGCAGAATCACCGTATAAGCAAAGCTAGTACAACGACCGTCGCTAGTACGATAAAACAAAGTAACAAGTAAAAATTAAAATAAAATGGACGGTGCAAAGATGTAAGAAGCAGCGGGAGGGCTGGCGCTCGGCGAGGGCCAGGAAAGATACGATATGGTCGTTGAGACTATAGAAACAGTCAGCTCGTAGATAACAATCACATTTTAAATTACACATACAGATTCCAATATAGACCGGCCAAGAATATCGCATAAGCAGAGCTAGTACGATACCCAGAGGCCTAAAAAAGGAAAAAAAACGTGAGCGGTGGAAAAATGCACGAAGCAGACGGTAGGTTGACGCTCAGCGAGCGTCAGGTAAGAGACGAGATCGTTGCCGAGGCTGTAGAAGCAGTCAGCTCGTCGTGACGAAAGATATATGAAGTTCAACATACCTAGTCCAATAGTACGTTTTCCAAATGCGAAAGTCAAATGATAAAACAAGAAAACAAGAAGCAGTGGCCAGGTGGACGCTCGGCGAGCGTCAGGACAGAGAAGAGATCGTCGTTTAACTTGGGTTAAGAATAAGTTTGTAGTTGAGATTCCTAAATAAAATGGAACGTACTGAGCCCGTTAGAAATCACCCAGAATATCGTATAAGCAAAGCCAGTACGATAACCAAAGGCAAAAGGAGAACCAGTAAAAAAATAGGAGGTGTGATACAAGAAGCAGCGGGCAGGCTAACGCTCGCAGAGCGTCAGGAAGACACGAGATTCACGTCGAGACTGTGCAAGGAGTAAGTCTGTAGTTAAGAGTCACATAAAATTTGAACGTACCGAGTCCGTTAGAAATCACCGAGAATACCGTATAAGCAAAGCTAGTACGATAACCAAGGCGGTGGAAAGGTGTCAGGCGCATGGTGAAGCTCAGCGTGCGTCAGGTAACGGACGAGAATCTCGTTGAGACTGTGACAGGAGTAAGTTTGAAGATGAAAATCATCATTCAAATTACACATACCGAAAGACAGTAGGCGGTGCAAAGATGGAACAAGGAGCCGGCAGGTTGACGCTCGAGGAGTCTCAGAGAAGAGATGAGATTCTCATCGAGACTATGCAAGGAGTAAGTTCGAAGTTGAGAAACATATATCAATTTGAACGTACAGAGTTGAATTAACTCTGCCCCAAGTGTCGTATAAGCAGAGCTAGTACGACACCCGGCTGTAACAAAGAAGTCAAAAAATCCGGAAGGAAAGCGAATCAAGCAGGCTAACCGTCGGCGAGCGTCAGGTAAAAGAAGAGATCGTCGTCGAGACTGTGCAAAGAGTCAGAGTTAACGAGCATATATTAAATCACACATACCGAGTCGAACACAGATCAGCAAATTATCGTATAAGCATAGCTAGTACGATAATAGAAAGCGAAAGTAAAAAAAAAACATAAGGGTGGAAAGATGCGCCCAGCAGCGAGCTTCTGAACAAGACAATGCTGGGCGTAAGACTGAGTTGAATATAGGCCGCCAATAGTATCGTATAAGCATAGCTAGTACGAAAACCGGCGGAAGCAAAACATTACAAGACCAAAGTTCGAAACGAAGGGCGATTAGATGGCATGTAAAACGCCCCAAGTCCCGCGCGGAAGTTGCCGTGACGCGGAAGCCAATGCCAAACAAACGCAACCCTTTGACGAATTTGCTCCGACTCTTCCAAGTTGCCATTTCCCCCCGGTCATCCCCAGCGTCCCTGCTACGTAGGTGCTTTGCGCCTGCGTAGCGGGGGTCGTAAGGCAGAAGTAGGCGTATTGCGCCTACGTCTGTACCATCTCGCGTGGATTCCCGACTTTCATCGTTCATAGTCCTGAGAACGAACTCTTGCTAGTCTCCAACTCTTGCAGTGTATCGCCCCTTCTGTCTCATTCCAACAGCTCCAAATGCACATCTAATCGACCTTTACGACTTGGAGGAACGGCTAGGACGGACGATGCCTTCGTCTCCGACTCTGATCTTCACCGATGGTCATGATCTCATCCCTTGTGTGTATGATTCATTCCATTGGCATTTCGTGCTACTAACGGATTGCATTGCCAGCCTAACCTCTCATTCCAACAACTCCAAATGCCCATCTGGTCGACCTTTCCAACTTAGAGGAACGGCTAGGACGGACGACGCCTTCATCTCCGACTCTGATCTTCACTGATGGTCGTGATCGCATGCCTTGTGTGTCTGATTCATTTCACTGACCTTTCGTGCTACTAACTGATTGCACTTCCAGCTATCATGACATTCTATTCGGGTCGTGTTGCAGCAAAACCAAAACCTACTGACCCAAGCATGGCGCGTATTGCGAAACCGCCGTTGGAGGTTGTAAATCACTATGCAGCCATTATCAACCTTCCTATCCTCGGGCGCAGTTTATAAGTAGAGTATCTATCACTATAGCGTTTCTTTTCCTAATTTCATCAGTCGTATCACTATTAGTTGAACCTCCGTTGTTACACTTTCAATCTTTTGCGTTTGGGAGTATACTTGCTTTGCTTATTTAGCCCTCTTAGTATGATGTGCCGCGTCACCTTTAATTTCTTCCCGAATGCGTGCCTTACGGCCTTCATAACCGGGTTTTTTGTTTCTCTCTTTTTTCGTACGCCTTCGAACTTTCGTTTCAAACAAATAATTTAAAATAGCGGTATTCATTTTCATATTATACTTGACGTGCGACTTGGTATTTATTTAGCGTTTATCTTCTTCGGTGATGGCCGCTTTTTTTGGAAGGTTCTTTTCAAGTTCGCCTTATCTGTTCTCCGATTCTATCACCTCATTTCCCTCCCTCACAATTGTCCGAGAACAACTTGCTTCCTAAGTCAGCGCTCCTTCTCTCGACGCACATCCAAAGTTTTCAAATACCTTCTGCCAGAGTTGTACGTTATGTTAGCATTACTGCCTCCTCTCTCATTAGCTGACGTTATTTATCAGTTTCATGGAAGCCAACGACGAGAAGGTGGTCCTCACCGAACACAGAAAGCCCCGGAAATGCGCTCTTTGGACACCGGAAGAAGGGTTGATTGTATCGCCCAATGTTACTCGACTGCCCCCAAACCCACCGGTGGATTCAGCGCGTTGGGTTGACTTTACGCGGCCACGTCTCCTGCAGAACGAAATCGCATATCTGTCCTTTTACCCTCGAATCCCGCAAAATCATGGACCCATCCTTGGAGTTCTCGACGCTTCTGAACATACCCTCATCACAACTGCCTATGAAATGCGACCAGGCCAGGGTTATGGCCCCCAGAAACAACGCAAATTTTGCCTCAACCTGGGCCTTTTGCGTCGATGGACCGATCTCGAGAGCAATCTCACTCGCGTCGGCATGTTGCTGATCCAAAACTATTCCAACGTTCGTCACCTCCCCGAAGTCAAATTTCCGGACCTCCCTTCCTCTGCTGGATTCGCCATGTATCATGCGTCCCCACAGATCGTGGCTCGTTGTGCTCGGAAGTGTATTGAACTTTTTAACCAATGGGGTGCTCTCGTGTCGTTTGGCTTAACCCTTTGGCTAGGGAAATTCCGCGAGAATTGTTTTGACGCGGCATTTAATATGCTGCTCAATGTGTATCGAGAAGGAATCACGCGTGCATGGCTTTCAGACCTGAAGGAGACGTGGATTTGCGACCATACGTTGGGCACGCGTGCTGGAGGAATATTCGATGGGTACATGTTTCGTTTGGGTCCATGGGTTGATAAAATGGTAGCAGCGGGAGTTCCGTTGTGGTTTGCTTGGGGTCTCGATGTGAGGATGAACAACGCACTCGTCAACCGTGCCGAAGAAAGCTACTTCTACGCGCAATACATGCCTCCCGCTGCAACGATTGAGGCTGCAAAAGAACAGACACGTTTCCGACCAGCGCCTACCACCGAAATCCAGCCTGTTTACCCGGCTCTGTACGAGTCAAATCCCCAGTCACAGCAAGATGGTACTTTTCCTCGAGCTCCGTGGTTCCGAATCGCCTCCGTTGAACCGATGAACATGTCTTCCGATATAAATAACGGTTACGACATGCCTCCAGAACAGACCCCGTGGGCCGCCACTTCGGACAGTAACCCTGTTCCAGACACTATTCCGAAGGTTGATATCCGTGCTGTTGATTCAGGCAGCAGGCAAAGGTATGGCGAGCATTACACCGCCTTTTTTGAACGCATGCGAAATGGGAGGACACATTGGTTGTCAAGAGAAAAACCTCGAGAGAAGCAAAGTCGGGAAGCGAAGGAAGAAATCGCCGCGACAGGGCGATACTCCTCAAGCATGAGTGTCTTTTTATGGAGGCAGGTAGAGGATGATGAGGGGGAATTTTGGCGACGAGACAGGCTCGTCGACAAGGAAATCGATCTCCATTGGTCTGATTTTACACCGCATCAGAGAGTGTATACCGGTCATCTTCAAGAATGGGACTTGTGTCCAATGTTTCCAGAATTCCCGCCCGGTGTCGCTCTTCGTCCCCAACCTTTCAAGGATGGGCTTGACATGGATTCTGACTACGGGGATAATGATTACGATGCTCCTGATTACGACGTTCCTGTTGCAGCACCTGGAGGCTCCCACACTTCGCGTCGCCCTGGTGGAGTTGGCGATCCGGCTGGTGTCGTTTCTGCGCCTGCACGACAAACCCTGCCGAATATATTAGAGGACGAGTCAGATTATGGTGGTGAAGATGACTACAACGCCGGTGCACGTACATGGGACATGAATTCTACAGGTTCTCCTGTCCCAACCAGCGTCATCGAGAATGACGAGGCCATATCTGCGGGACAGCAGGACAGCATGTGTATCGACGACGACGAGCCTGCATCCGACTTCGTCGCTGAGATTGCTGAGGGTGCTAACACTTCGTACTTCGATCTTCTCTTCGGCTTCTTTGGTTTTCGAATGGAGGAACCTGTTGAGGAGGCTCCTCCATCGTCTCTGGAGCGTGCAAAGCAGGTTGCGGGTTGTATGGGATACCCATTCGATGCTATCCCCCTTCATTCCAAGCCGGCTGTCTTCACCTTCTTCCAACAGATCAACGCTGCTCCAGATGCTTCTTCCCTATCTTCGTTATGGGATATAAGCTCACCCGTCACTTCGCCCTTCCCTCTTCGTAAAGACGGATTCACTATTCATGTCATCCCGCAAGGATCGGACAAATTTTTATTTGTCATTTCACCTGAGAATTTCGTCAAGGGCAGTGATGAGTGGCTGGTTACAGTCAACTCGCCTCTAGTGTTCCTGTGCATTTGTCGTTGCGTAGACCTGTGGCACGACATGGATTCTCTTGTCCGTTTCTTGCTTGCACGACGTTTAGCGTTTGATATGCCGAAAACCATTTTGCTCAGCATGCGTCCTCCTACCAGAGCAGAACCGGCGAGCGACGGAATTGGCTCTCGATCATCCGGTTGGACAGCCACTACAGAGGACTATACTTTTTACAAGTCCATGATGAAGGGTATCGCGACATCTCCCATGGGCCGCTCTTTACGCATACAAGGCGGACTCGTCGCACGAATGTCGGAGCCATACGTTTCTTCCAATAGTGTTTTGGCAGGACCGTTCAAGTTGGATCGTATCGTCGGGAAGCTAGACGAGCAATACCTTCTCGTGGAAGACTCTGTGCCAGCAAGATACCTTTACATTTTTCATGGACTCCACCTTGTAGCAAACTATTCGGACGGCAAGGATTGTGGCTGGAAATCATTTTGGCCTTTGCCTAGGCGCTGGGAGCTGGGAGGCCTTGCTTTTGGACCATGGTCTCCAGCGGCAGAGATTTGGTATCAGCGTCAACTGCAGCGACTTGAAGGCGATTCGCCGGACGTCGTTCCCTCATCTAAATGGAAACAGGTGCTCAGGCAATCGCGTACGAGGGTCGAGGGCATCTATACCGCAGGCGAAAAGTTGGCCCTGAGCGCCATCCAAAGGTCGCGTGCTATTGTGGGTCCTTCGTCATCGAGCGCTAATGTGGGTTCTTCCTCGACAACTGTGCCACGCTCGCAACCCTCTGTCACCTCCGCATCCAGCCCGCCGCGTAAGAAACTTCGCAAGAATTAAGGTATGTTATCTATTGTGTTATTGAGTTAGGCATCACTAATAGTTGACTTAGAAATTTCGTATATTTTGCCGGTGGTTTCCTTTTTGTACTTTTACTTTTTTTTTGATCATCCGACCTGCTGCGCCGAGGGCCTTTTGTGTTCAACGTATAAACCTACAACGCTTCGCATTCTCTCCCTGTTTTTTTTTGCTAAGGAATATATGTCATTGGACGGCTCCCGATTGAATGTGTGAATCGTTGAATTGCAATTATCATGGTAAATCCTGCCGCATTTTTAGATTTTCTTTGTGCTTTGTGTGTCGTACTAGCTGTGCTTATACGTCATTTTGGATGATCTCTATTGCACTCGGTATATGTAATTTAAAATATTCTTCTCAACTACGAACTTACTCCTGTCACAGTCTCAACGAGATTCTCGCCCTTACCTGACGCACGCTGAGCTTCAACATGCGTCTGACACCTTTCCACCGCCTTGGTTATCGTACTAGCTTTGCTTATACGATATCTAATGGACTCGGTACGTTCGATTTTTATGTATGACTCTTAACTACAGACTTACTCCTTTCATAGTCTCGACGTGAATCTCGTGTCTTCCTGACGCTCTGCGAGCGTTAGCCTGCCCGCTGCTTCTTGTATCACACCTCCTATTTTTTTACTGGTTCTCCTTTTGCCTTTGGTTATCGTACTGGCTTTGCTTATACGATATTCTGGGTGATTTCTAACGGGCTCAGTACGTTCCATTTTATTTATGAATCTCAACTACAAACTTATTCTTAACACAAGTTAAACGACGATCTCTTCTCTTTCCTGACGCTCGCCGAGCGTCCACCTGGCCACTGCTTCTTGTTTTCTTCTTATTCTATCCGGTATCTTCCACCTGATACATTATTCCACAATGTGAGCTGACTCCTACCATAGCCTCGACGACGATCTCGTCTCTTTTCCTGACGCACGCTGAGCTTCAACATGCGTCTTACATCTTTCCACCACCTTTCACCTTTGGTTATCGTACTAGCTTTGCTTATACGATATTTGGGTGCTTTCTATTGGACTAGGTATGTTGAACTTCATATATCTTTCGTCACGACGAGCTGACTGCTTCTACAGCCTCAACGACGATCTCGTCTCTTACCTGACGCTCGCTGAGCGTCAACCTACCGTCTGCTTCGTGCATTTTTCCACCGCTCATGTTTTTTTTTTTTTTTTTTTTTTTCCTTTTCTTAGGCCTCTGGGTATCGTACTAGCTCTGCTTATGCGATATTCTTGGCCGGTCTATATTGGAATCTGTATGTGTAATTTAAAATGTGATTGTTATCTACGAGCTGACTGTTTCTATAGTCTCAACGACCATATCGTATCTTTCCTGGCCCTCGCCGAGCGCCAGCCCTCCCGCTGCTTCTTACATCTTTGCACCTTCCATTTTATTTTAATTTTTACTTGTTACTTTGTTTTATCGTACTAGCGACGGTCGTTGTACTAGCTTTGCTTATACGGTGATTCTGCTTGCCTCGATGTAAACCCACTGGCACTACTATGTCTCTATCCTCCTTGCTTTATTATGTTCATAACTTCGGATCGTCGTACTAGTCTCAACGTGAATATCGTCCCTTACTTGGCGCACGCTGAGCGTCAAGATGCCCACTGCTCCTTGCATTCTTTTCACCGCCTATTATTATTATTATTTACTTTCACCTCTCGTCTTCGTACAGCTTTGCTTATACGATATTTTAGCTCATGGATATTCATCTTGGTAGGTTCAATTTTATTTGAGATTCTCAACTAGAAACTTACTCCCAACACAGCCTCGACAATGATCTCGTCTCTTACCTCACGCTCGTCGAGCGTCAAACTGCTCCATGCTCCTTCCATCTTTGCACCACCACCACCTGTGTTTTTCTACTCATATTCCTTTCGCTTTTAATTTTTTGTACTATCTCGGCTTATACGATTTTTTGTGTGGTCTATATTACACCCGGTAAGTGTAATTCAATACATGAATCTCAACTACGAGCTGACTCCTTCCCCAGTCTGGACGACGAGCTCCTCTCTTACCCGGCGCTCGCCGACGGTCCACCTGCTTGATTGCCTTTCCTTCTGCGTTATCGGGTCATACTACTAGGTAGATTATATATGAATTGATTCTTATATATATCATTCAAGATATTAATAGATTCATGATGGAAGATAAACCAAAATCGGGTATATGAGGCTCAAATTGTATAAATCAGTAGAACGCAACCTTGGAAGGAGAAGAAATGAGTATTTTGATAAAATATTACGAATAATATTCAAAAAAGAACATAGGAGATGGAAAAATGGAAAGATGCAACGAGCACGCTGACGAACGCTCGGGTTATACCACGAAATTACACAACTCAAAAGGAAAGAAACAAAGAAGCCAAGGAAGGACCAGGGCACAGCGAAATGTGCGGCTTAGCAACGTTTAACCAACAAGCGGCGGTTTAGATGGAGGTCAGTGAAATCGCCGCATAAGCAAAGCTAGTACAGCGACCGCAAGGAGCAAGGTAGACCAGGTGGAAGGAAGACTAGAGGAAAGAAGAAGCGTGAAGCATGGCCCTCGGAGAGCGCCAGAGAAAGGGATTGCGTGGTCTGGAAAAGTGTGCAAAGGATCAGAATTAGATCGTGGGTGTAAAGTGAAGTACACATACCGAGTCGAATATATAAGCAGAGCTGGTGCGAGACACAGTGCCAAAAGAGATGTAACAAAAAGTACAGGTGGTGGACAGAGGGAAGGAAACCCATGAGGGTTGATGCTTGACAAGCGACCGAGTTGATTATACTCCGGCCAACGTATCGTATAGTACGAAACCGGTGGAAAAAATAAAACCAAAATGACGCGAAAGGCAATCAAGCAGGTCGACCGTCGGCGAGCGTCTGGAAAATACACGAGACCGTCTTCGAGACTGGACGGTGTAAGTGTGTAGTTGAGAATCATATATAACCTTGAACGCACCGAGTCAAATATCCAAAACCCAAGGTATCGTATAAGCAGAGCTAGTACGATAAGCAAGGCAAAGGTAAAATAAAGAAAGGAGGTGGAGAGATGAATCAAGCAGCGGGCAGGTTGACGGTCGGCGAGGTTCAGGTAAGAGACGAGATCGTTGCCCAGACTGTGAAAGGGATCAGATCATAGTTACACTCATATGTTAAATTACACTTACCGAGTCCCATATAGATCGCCCAAAATATCTTATAAGCAGAGCTAGTGCGACAAATCAAAGGCGAAACGAAGATGAGTAGAAAACACAAGGGGTGGAAGGATCGAATGAGACAGAGGCATGTTGGCGCTCGGCGAGCGTCAGGTAAGAGACGTAATTGTCCGCGAGACTATGCGAGGAGCTCGTACGATAATCCAAAGGCGAAAGGAAGGCAAGCAAAAAAAATGCAGCTGGTGGAGAGATGGAAGTACCATCGGGCAGGTTGACGGTCAGCGATCGTCAGGTAAGAGACGGGATCGTTGTCGAGCCTGTGTTAGGAGTAAGTGTGTAGTGGAGAATCCTGAATAAAATCTGAACATACCGAGGCGAATATCCCGGATATTCGCTGTATCCCTCTGAAAGCCTCGAATTCATTGTCCAATCGATACCGGACGTCTCGCTGAGCGATTTGGTACCAATTTTGCTGGAATTTGAACCGATGGACCGATGGATTGAAACTTGCGTTTTTGGATGACGATTGACTGAACACGCATTTATTCTTAGATGCGGGACGTCCTCAAGACAGAAGAACTCGAAATCCCTGCCGGCGTCGAAATCTCGGTCAAGTAGAGCCTGATCACTGTTACTGGATCCCGCGGAACCCTCACGAAGAATGTCCGCCATGTTGACATGGACATCCTTGTCATCAAGAGAAAGACCACAAAAGTTACCCTGGCTGTTTGGCAAGAAGGCAGGAAACATGTTGCATGCCTGCGAACCATTCGCAGCTTGATCAACAACATGGTTATTGGTGTCACCAAAGTGCGTATATTCGATACTTTCTTAGATATAAGGTTCTTATGTCTGTGCAGGGTTTCCGATACAAAATGGCCGCGTGCGCAAAATGGCCGCGTCTGCAAAATGGCCGCGTCCGCAACAAGGATATCCACAAGTTCTTGGACGGTGTATCGAATGTTTCCGATAAAAAATGGCCGCGTCTGCAAAATGGCCGCGTCTGTAAAATGGCCGCGTCCGCAACAAGGATATCCACAAGTTCTTGGACGGCGTATCGAATGTTTCCGAGACAAAATGGCCGCATGCGCAAAATGGCCGCGTCCGCAACAAGGATATCCACAAGTTCTTGGACGGCGTATTGAATGTTTCCGATACAAAATGGCCGCGTGCGCAAAATGGCTGCGTCTGCAAAATGGCCGCGTCTGCAAAATGGCCGCGTCTGTAAAATGGCCGCGTCCGCAACAAGGATATCCACAAGTTCTTGGACGGCGTATTGAATGTTTCCGATACAAAATGGCCGCGTGCGCAAAATGGCTGCGTCTGCAAAATGGCCGCGTCTGCAAAATGGCCGCGTCTGTAAAATGGCCGCGTCCGCAACAAGGATATCCACAAGTTCTTGGACGGCGTATCGAATGTTTCCGATACAAAATGGCCGCGTGCGCAAAATGGCCGCGTCTGCAAAATGGCCGCGTCTGCAAAATGGCCGCGTCTGTAAAATGGCCGCGTCCGCAACAAGGATATCCGCAAGTTCTTGGACGGCGTATATTCGATACTTTCTTAGATATAAGGTTCTTATATCTGTGCAGGGTTTCCGATACAAAATGGCCGCGTCCGCAACAGGGATATCCGCAAGTTCTTGGACGGTATCTACGTGTCTGACAAGGGCACTGTCGTTGAGGCTGATGCTTAGATGTAGTAGCTGTACTCGTCTCTTTTTTTAATATTTTTTTTACGTTGTATTTGCAAAAAATGGCCAGAGGTTTAAATTCCAAAAGTCCGGATGTGTCTGCGTACATGCTGATATTTTTAATTATGGTATAAAGGGTATCTTCGTTCCAACGCGACGCTTATACTCGACATAATCATTGCCAAAGAAATTGACCAGAGCTTTCTCCTCCGCTGTGGGTCGAACAGATCCATGCATGATCCATGCATGTTCGCTGGAAACTGGGACTGCATCGGGAGGGGTCAATGCTCGAGGAAGAGGAGCAATTGCGTGTGTTCCAGGGATCGAAGATGCCGCATCGTGATAGATCGTGCCTCCAGAGGTACCGCTGCGAGCGCTAACCCCTGAAGCAGGACGAAGGCCATCAGGTCCAGTTCCAACATTCGTAGCACGCGTTCGTTGACCAAAACTATCTGCAGGACGTATATCAGGACTGAGCAAGGACTTGCCACTCTCAACATCCTTTTCGGAAAGCCTTTCAGCAGAGCGATGAGTGCGTGTCGAACCGGAGTGGCGTGGTGAATCGAAATTTTTGAACCAGCTCATACGACCGAGGTTAGCCAATCCACTAAGTCCGAGGGCTGCAAGAAGTCCGCTGTTGGGTCTGTTGCTGGGTCCGGCGGTGGACTCTGATTGTTGCGAGAGCGAACGAGGACCTAGGTCTTCAGCCTTGACGCGACGAGCTACCATGAGGGTTGCATTTTCATGCTCAAAGGAGGATTTAGTAATGAAGATGAGAAACATAGTTTAAATTACACAAACCGAAAGACAGTAGACGGTGGAAAGATGAAAGAAGCAGCAGTCAGGCAGGCCCTCGGCGAGCGTCAGGGAAGGAGACGAGATCGGCATCGAGACTGTGGAAGGAGTCATCTCGTTGTCGACAAACATATATAAAAACAAAAGGCGAAGAAAAAAAGTAGGCGGTGCAAAGATGCAACAAGTAGTGGACAGGTTGACGCTCGCCGAGCCTCAGATAAGAGATGAGATTCTCCTCGAGACTATGCAAGGAGTAAGTTTGAAGTTAAGAAACATATATCAAATGAAACGTACCGAGTTGAATACACGCTGCCTCGATTATCGCATAAGCAGAGCTAGTACGAAAACCGGCGGAAATATATATATCACAATATCGCAGAAGCAATCAATCAGGTCGACACTCGGCGATCGTCAGGAAAAGACATGAGATGTTCTTTGAGACTGGACTGAGTAAGTTAGTAGTTAAGAATCATATATAACATTCAACGTAGCTAATCAAATATCCTAAACCCAAAGTATCGTATAAGCAGAGCTAGTACGATAACCAAAGGCGAAAATAGAATAAACACAGGCGTTGGAAAGATGAAACAGGCCAGCGGGGAGGTTGGCGCTCGGCGAGCGTCAGGTAAGAGACCAGGTCGTCGTCCAGACTGAAAGAAATTCAGCTCGTAGTTACAGTCATATATCACATTACACATACGAACTCGAATATACAGCACCCAACATGTCGTATAAGCAGAGCTAGTACAATAAACCCATGGCCAAAAGGATGACAAGTAGAAAGCACATGTGGTGGGGAGATGTAAAAGTATCACGCAGGTGGACGGTCGCCGAGCGTCAGAAAGGAGAGGAGATTATCTTCGAGACTGCGTTAGGAGTAAGTTTGTAGTCTAAAATAATGAATCAAATTGAACATACGTAGTCGAATATCCATCTCCAAAGTGTCCTATAAGCAGAGCTAGTGCGACAAACCGACGGCCGCCGGAAAGACCAAAAAACATAGATAGTGTAAAATTGGAAGGAGTCTCACGCAGGTTGAAAGGGACGAAGTCGTCGTCGAGACTATATTAGGAGTAAGTTTGTACTTTAGAATGATATGTTAAACTGAACATACCGAGTCGAACATCAATCACCCAAAGTATCCAGACATAGTACTATAAACAAAGGCCGAAGGAAAGACCACAGGCTGTGGGGGGATATAAGAAACATCGCCCAGTTTGACGCTCGTCGATCCTCAAGAAAGAGACAAAATCGTCGTCGAGACTGTGTGAGCAATTAGCTCGTGTTTAGAAATTATATGTTGACATGAACATACTGGGTTGTATGACCTTCTTCAAAGTATCGCATAAGCAGAGCTAGTACGATAATTTTGGGGAAAATCACATAAAGGCAGATGGTAGACAGATATACTGAGAACCACGAAGCCTGCCTCTCGGAGGGCGCCAGCCAAAGAGACACGAATTCTCTCCTGAGTTTCCGAATATAATTTTGCGTATAAGCAAAGCTAGTACGCAGAAGTATACTGGTGCAGAACAATAACGAAACGAAGGGCGATTAGATGGCAAGTAAAACGCCTCAAGTCCCGCGCGGAAGTTGCCGTGACGCGGAAGCCAATGCCAAACAAACACAGCCCTTTGACGAATTTGCTCCGACTCTTCCTTGCCATTTCCCCCCAGCGTCCCTGCTACGTAGGTGCTTTGCGCCTGCGTAGCAGGGATCGTGAGTCAGAAGTAGGCGTATTGCGCCTACGTCTGTACCATCTCGCGTGGATTCCCGACTTTCATCGTTCATAGTCCTGAGAACGAACCCTTGCTAGTCTCCAACTCTTGCAGTTGTATCGCCCCTTCTGTCTCTCATTCCAACGACTTCAAATGCCCATCTGGTCGACCTTTACGACTTGGAGGAACGGCTAGGGTGGACGACGCCTTCATCTCCGACTCTGAACTTCGCCGATGGTGATGATCGCATGCCTTGTGTGTCTGATACATTTCATTGGCCTTTCATGCTACTAACTAATTGCATTTCCAGCCTAATCTTTCATTCCAACGACTTCAAATGCCCATCTGGTCGAACTTTAAACTTCGCAAGAATTGAGGTATGTTGTCTATTGTGCTATTGAGTTAGGCGTCACTAATATCTGACCCAGGAATTTCGTATATTTTGCCGGTGGTTTCTTTTTTGTATTTTACATATAACTTTATCGATCATCCGACCTACCGCGCCGAGGGCCCTCCGTGTTCAACGTATAAACCTACATCGCTTTGTGATCCTTTCTTCGTATTTTTTGCTGAGGAATGTATGACAGTAGACGGCTCCTGATTTAATGTGTGAATTGTTGAATTGCAGTTATCACGGTAAAGCCAGCCGCATTTCTAGATTTTTATATTTTCGCCTTTGATTTATCGTATTAGCTGTGCATATACGTCATTTTCAGTGATCTCTATTGGACTCGGTACACGTAATTTAAAATATTCTTTTCAACTACGAACTTACTCTTCCACAGCTTCGACGACGGTCTCGTCTCTTTTCCTGGCGCTCGCCGAGCGTCAGCCTGCACGCTGCCTCTTACATCTTTCCACCGCCTTCCATCTTTGGTTATCGCACTAGCTTTGCTTATACGATATTTTGGGTGATTTCTATTGGACTTGGTACGTTCAGTTTTATATATCACTCTTAACCACAGACTTACTCCTTGCAGTCTCGACAAGAATCTTGCATCTTACCTGATGCTCGCCGAGCGTCAACATGTCCTAGTTTCCTTCCATTTTTCCGGTACCTACTACAAATTTACTGCTTCCAGTCTCGAAGCTGATATCGTCTCTTTGCCTGGCGCTCGCCGAGGGTTGGCCTGCTTGAATCCCTTTCCTCTTTTTTTTTTAATTGCCTTTTTAAAAAAATTTCGGTCGGTTGCCTACTGGCTCTGTTTATATGGTACTTTGTGTGGCGTACATTCAATTCGGTATTATGCCGAGTACATTCTCCAAGACGATCTCGTCTCTTTTCCTGACACTCGCCGAATTCCACCACCTGTGTTTCTTTTTTTTGCTTGCCTTCCTTTCGCCTCTGGGCTGTCGTACGAGCTTTGGTTATACGATAGTCTCAAAAGACCGTCTCATGCTTTTCCGTGGCGCTCGCCGAGCGTCAGGCTTCGTGGATCTTCTTCCCTCTGTGCGCCTTTTTTTTTTTACTTCTCTTTGCCCCTGGGTTTCGTACCAGCTATCTTGGTATGCGTACTTCACTTTAGACCCATGATTTAATCCTGATACATGTCATACTTTTCCTGACCACGTAATCCCTTTCTTTGACGCTCTCCGAGGGCCATGCTCCATGCTTCTTCTTTCCTCTATCCTTCTTTCCGCCTGGTCTACCTTGCTCCTTGCGGTCGCTGTAAACTTCAGATCGTCGTACTAGTATTGCTTATACGACGATCCTCAATCTTCCTTGTTTCGTATGATCATATGAAGGCCCCCAGCTGGCCACGGCAATTGCATTGTCTCCGACCGTGCTTGTTGGTTGA
>OZ024846.1:3615147-3782526 GCA_964017145.1 Agrocybe praecox | reverse complement strand
TAACCCTAACCCTAACCCTAACCCTAACCCTAACCCTAACCCTAACCCTAACCCTAACCCTAACCCTAACCCTAACCCTAACCCTAACCCTCTCTTCGCCAACCTAGGTGGCGGATATGGCAGATAATAAAAACTGTGCTACTAGATACGACTGATTCCCTGATCCCGTAAGAACTCAGAAGGCGTCGGCGGTGGTCGAATGTGTGGTATAATAAAACTGTAGAACGACTTCAGATTGATTCGGATCGATCTCGAGTACGCGCGACGTGTCTAAATTGTTCGGTATTCATGCCTTACGATATTCACCCATTGCATAGACTATGTAGCCGCTTGGTAGCCGATTCAATTGGCCAAAGACAACCAACGGCATAGACTAGTAGCGCTTGTGCCCAAAGCAAACCACTCAAAGGCCATGCCTTGTGTCGGGGAAGGATTGCGGTTAATCGCGAGATAATGCGAGACGCTACCTGACCTTGTGCAGAACCCGCGACAGATAGCAGGTATAAGCTTGGCTGGTTACGACCGGCCTCGGTGGTCCCTTTGCCCAAAGCCTTGAACGAACGTTAGCCCTTGCTTCGGCTTGGGTAGTTAGTTGCTTTTAGCCGCAACAAACACTTGATTGATGCACGCATCTCGTCGTCGAGTCTAACATTATCCTAGTAACGCCCTTTGCGTTTAACAAATAAAACCCTAAGTTATTTAATTATATAACAAATGGACTTTCGTAATTGACTGGTTATCTTTATTGATTATAGCCTTAGCAAATCCAGTCTGAACATAACAAGTTCGAGTTAAAGAAATCTAATCTACCGGTAAAACGCTTACCTAACTCTAACTCTAACGTAAGTCGATCCCTTAATCGGGAATACAGTAGCTAACTACTTAACGATCGGTTCGGCAGCCTAACCTCTAACCCGAACCTAACCTAAGCGTAGGTATAATAATAGCGTCGAGTTGGCGCTATACTGTGGATTACATAAGCGTGTAACAAGCGCCCATCATTACGTAATCCCTTACCTTCCGCATTTGGCCACTACGCTAAGTATTTATATCCATCGATCTACTTTGGTCGTTGTCGCTGGAAGTGACAGCTTACTGATACTGCGGCGTTTCGCTGATTGGTATCGTGCTTCTGGCCGATCATTGGTCAGCGATCCCGCGGGACGTAAGACTTCACAGCTACTAATTGTTATAGAACATCGTAATCAGACTTACCAATGAGATCGGTAAGCGCGATGGTTAACAGATCTAACCGATCTAGCTATAGAGAAAAATAGGACCTGAAGAGCTATAAAAGCGAAAAGGTCGTGCAGTAGAATTCCCTACTACACCTTCGTCCTTTCTCACTCAGCACCTTCGTTCGGCCTACGGCCTCACTTCGGCGCTTCGTTCGAACAACCCTAACCCCTAAATAAAAACTGTGCTACTAGATACGACTGGTTCCCCGATCCCGTAAGATCTCGGAAGGCGCTGGCGGTGGTCGAATGTGTGGTGTAATAAAACTGTAGAACGACTTCAGATTGATTCGGATCGATCTTAAGTACGCGCGACGTGTCTAAATTGCTCGGCATTAAAAACCTTGCGATATTCACCCATTGCATAGACTATGTAGCCGCTTGGTAGCCGATTTAATTGGCCAAAGACAACCAACGGCATAGGCTAGTAGCGCTTGTGCCTAAGCAAACCACTCAAAGGCCATGCCTTGTGTCGGGGAAGGATTGCAGTTAATCGCGAGATAATGCGAGATGCTACCCGACCTTGTGCAGAACCCGCGACAGATAGCAGGTATAAGCTTGGCTGGTCAATGACCGGCCTCGGTGGTCCCTTTGCCCAAGCCTTGAACGAACGCTAGCCCTTACTTTGGTTCGGGTAGTTAGTTGCTTTTAGCCGCAACAAACATTCGATTGATGCACGCATCTCGTCGTCGAGTCTAACATTATCCTAGTAACGCCCTTTGCGTTTAATAAATAAATCCCTAAGTTATTTAATTATATAACAATAGGACGCACGTAATTGACTGGTTATCTTTATTGATTATAGCCTTAGCAAACCCAGTCTGAACATAACAAGTTCGAGTTAAAGAATACTAATCTACCGGTAAAACGCTTACCTAACTCTAACTCTAACGTACGTCGATCCCTTAATCGGGAATACAGTAGCTAACTACTTAACTATCGGTTCGGCAGCCTAACCTCTAACCCGAACCTAACCTAAGCGTAGGTATAATAATAGCGTCGAGTTGGCGCTATACTGCGGATTACATAAGCGCGTAACAAGCGCCCATCATTACGTAACCCCTTACCTTCCGCATTTGGCCACTACGCTAAGTATTTATATCCATCGATCTACTTTGGTCGTTGTCGCTGGAACTGACAGCTTACTGATACTGCGGCGTTTCGCTGATTGATATCGTGCTTCTGGCCGATTATTGGTCAGCGATCCCGCGGGATGTAAGGCTTCACAGCTACTAATTGTTATAGAACATCGTAATCAGACTTACCAATGAGATCGGTAAGCGCGATGGTTAACAGATCTAACCGATCTAGCTATAGAGAAATATAGGACCTGAAGAGCTATAAAAGCGAAAAGGTCGTGCAGTAGAATTCCCTACTACACCTTTGTCCTTTCTCACTCAGCACCTTCGTTCGGCCTACGGCCTCACTTCGGCGCTTCGTTCGAACAACCCTAACCCTACATAGGAGCAATTAGAGACCTTAACGCTCTCTATATTCAGCGCGGTTATCCCGAAAAACTTGTCGCCGCTTGGTGTAAGAAGAACGTACAAGAACGCTGGGAAAAGCGTTTTGCACAACGCATTCGTGAGCATGACGAAGACGTTCTTGTACTTAAATCTCGCTTCGATGACGTATGGAACTGGTTCTCAGCTGCTGAACTTGGAAAAACCGTTACCGAGTATTGGGCGGAGTGGTACACTCGCGCTGAAGAGGGCCGTTATGGAATTAACGCTGCCCGTCCCTTCCCTTACGAAAGCTTGGACGATGAACATGACATAACCGACGTGAAAGCGGACCTGTACGCAGTAGTTCGTGGAAACGACGGCGAAGAAATGTTTGTCCCTGATCTACGTAAAATCGGACTACTCGGAAGTCGATGGATAGTCAGTCGGAAACGCAACACTAATCTATTCGACCTTGCAAATAATTGGAAGAAAACTGTATTTCGTAAACTGGATGAAGCCATCGCCCAAGAAGGCGGTGTCGTTCCAAAGTTTCAAAACGATGCTTTAGATAACTTACTTGATGCTGACAGAGCCGCCGCACAAGTCTTCGACGATCAATCGGACGAAGAAATTATACTACATCATCGCAGTTCGTCTGACGACGAGGAACATCCAGAATTCGGCAGAACCGGAAAATCTCACAATCGGTGAATTAAGCAATACATACTACTTACGGTAGTGCAATCTAACCCAAACCCTAACCGTAAGCGCTTAACGAGTTATATAGTCACGATATCGACTAACAAACTCCATATTGATCTATAATAGCTAACCTCTAACCCAAACCTTAACCGAAAGGAGTAACATACTCCGTCGCCTGGTGTATTTGACGCCAACGTGTGACCGGGCCGCTAGTAATAAACCGCTGGACTGGAATTAACTCCGGACCGGCTCAGTAATAAACGCTGGTTTAACTGGAAGTGCAAGTAGCGCACCGGGACTCAGGAAATTGGTAAGCAGCTATTTTTATCTGATGACTAATCAAGTTTTCTGTCAGATCGTCGACATATCGAACACGGAGCGATCAGATCGACACAGATATATTCAATATGACTCGTTATTGGTAATCAATACCACGACGATGACTAACAGGCTAGATCGGCCTTAGTAAGATGCCCGAAGACCCGCGCATATGATTACAAAGTCATCGCTTAGATTACTAACGATAACCGATCAGATTTACTAAGCGAATCACGACTCTTACTCAGATCGCTTAGATAAGGTAACAATATCTTGAAAGTAATAGCTGCTGATGAGCCTATAAAGGCGAAATAGCTGGCTTGGAGAAAACTCCCAAGCTATTCAGCTACTTTCACCCATCACCCTCACCCTGCAACCCTATCGCTCAGCACCTTCGGCGCTTCGCTTCCCTACTACACCTTCGTCCTTTCTCACTCAGCACCTTCGTTCGGCCTACGGCCTCACTTCGGCGCTTCGTTTGAACAACCCTAACCCCATAGGTACCCTCCTGCTCCTTCATTTTTCTTCTTAGAATTTTTTCTTTATTTTTTTCGATTTTTCCACATTTTTCCCAGCCTAAGTCAGGTGATTTCATTTGATCTATTTTTAGCTCAGAACATCGGAAAAACATATGACATCATATAACATATCATATGTCTTCCGTTATAAGGACTTGTAATTATTTCGTGAATTTCTTTATTTTTAGATTTCCTTATCTATATCTTATCTACATCTCATCTACATATTAAATATAGACGTCTCGGACATATCCGTTAAGCGCGCGCTTATATCACCTTCCTTTTTAGGAAACAATTCGTCGTACCTCTCATATCTCAACCAATACTGACTGTCCCGCCCTGAAATTTTCAGTATTTGTTCGTTCCACATATCCTCAATACTGTGCCAATTTATAGCCCGGCCCGTTCAGAAATAACTCCGCAATTCACGATCCCCTTCTATTTTGGGAAGGAAATCATCGCAACTCGAATATCTTTCCCATTTCCCAGTGACCCATTGAGATATTTGGCAATTTGATTCGTTTATGGTATATATATGTTCATGCCAAATATCTCAATGGGTCACTGGGATTTGACATCCCTAGTCATCCTTTCCTCTTTTTCCTCCTTTTTTCGATATTCCATTCATATCTTTTGTAGTTCTTGATGACCCAGTCTGTAAATGCATATTCTTACTATCCCATATATATACTATAACTATGCCAAATTACAGCCAAATCCGTTGGGAATTCCCTTCCCTGTAACATACCCCATCTCCTTCCTTTTTAGGAACAAAATCGTCGCAACTCAAATATCTTTCCCATTTCCCAATGACCCATTGAGATATTTGGGAATATGTTTCGTCTATAGTTGACCTATGTTCGTGCCAAATATCTCAATGGGTCACTGCGAAATGACCTCTCTAGACCTCTTTCCTCCTTTTTCCTCTTTTTTTCGATATTTCTTTTATAACCTTTCCAATTCTTGATGACCCAGTCTGTAAATGCATATTCTTACTATACTATATAGATACTATTACTATGCCAAGTTACAGAAATATCCGTTGGGAAATCCCTTCCCTGTCACATACCATCCCTCCTTCCCCCAAAACACCCCATTTCGCCTCTACAGCCACAACCACTTAAGCTATCAGAAATCTGAGCATACCGTTGGATTTGTAGAACAAAAAATACATACAGGACGCCCCCTAGCTAAGCAATATAACAGGATAATTTGGGTGCATCTATGGATCCGGAAGTAAGATAGATAAAACATACCACTATAGTGCCGATAGTCTGAACTGTAAATGTTACTCTGGGAGCAAGTTTCGTATATGTACTGGCCCTATATTTTAAACCAAAAATCGATTCTGTGCCCAAACTAACGCAAAAGTATAAACCCTCTCACCAGCTTAAGATCACGGAGTAGGTTTAATGCTTGGGTGACCGGGTTGAATCCGTACATTGTGAAATACATATTCGCCACCGGTTTTCCAGGGACGAGTGTACCTCCGAGCATCTGATACATCAGGATAAGAACCAAAGGATTTAGTTTGACACAAAACGGTACGAGGGTATAAAAATCGTTATTGGTAGTAGAAAATACATGAGCATACAGGGTACATCATACTACATAGTGAAGAGAGATCATAAAGTCGGAGCAAACATATATAAAAGTACAAAATAGAAAATTGGGCCAGCTGGCGAGCAGGAGTCGAATATGTAGTATCCCAGAGAAATCAGAGATAGAAGATGGTATCCTTGAGCTTCGCTCCAACACCGTTCTTCCAAGTCTCCCTAGCCTCTTTGACGACGAGCTCCTCGTTTCCTCCGCTGGCAGTCGAGCCTGCGCTGCTGCTGATGCCTGGAGGAGCTTGTTCAAGTTGCACCAATAGCGCTAGCGTGCCAAATCGGCGTAGTACGCGGGCAAAGCCAAGCTGACGGCCTTAGTCCCACGAGCGAACGCGTAGCTGATGGAGTTGGTGAGCACCTGGAGCTGGTCTGCCTGGAACTTGATATCATCGTGGACGACATAGTAGTGGGTAGGCTTGATGGTGCCTTGCAATCCTCCGTGGGCTGTTACCAGATAAACGATCATTAGATGTTGATTTTCTTCTTCAAAGGCCTTAACTAACCTTGAAAGAAGAAATCGAAATTATATACGGCGGTAACTCCAAGATCGACGACCGTACCCGCACGAGGATTTCCATAGCTACCGACGTTGTTCTTTTTAGTTTGTATACCCTCAATAGTCTCCGGGAGATCGTGCGCATTCGTAGCTGCTGAAAAGTTCCAAAGAAAACGACAGCGGCAGAAAATAGAAGGGATTGAAGATGCCACAAGAACAAGCCAAAGAATCCCCGCTCAACAGTACCCGAAAGGGCAGGTCATCTCATATACACAGCGCGAATAACGATTAAAAGCGAGGCTGACTACAAGATCACGACCGACTAAGAATCCCAGATGTGATCCAGCATGTCCAAGTCGTGTGCCGCCTCGACAACAGCCCCACCAGTTGCTCCCTGCGGCCGCCGGACAGACGTAGTGTTTAAATTGAAGGGATATCGCACCTGCTTTGAAATTTCACCGCATGAATCATAATCTACCACCAAAAAGCACCCATCCTTAAAACCACCCCGATTCAGAGTCTTCACCATAAGGTTCGTATCGCGGATATCCCCATGCACAAACCCAGCCTGATGAAACTGCCGCAAGCATTGTCCTACTTTCTCCGAAAGAAGGTTGCGAGAACCCAGATGCTCCTCCGATAACAAACCCTGGTTGTCCTGAATCAAGTTGAACAAGCTGATGTACTCTTCACTGACATCATCCATGACGACCATGTATAATTCTCCAGGGAGGCGCTTGAAAGCATGAAGTTTCGGCGCAAAGCCTTTCGCAGCAAGAAACTCGTGACCTTCCTTGCAATAGCGAGGAACAAATTTAATGCAAATTGGAGCGGCGTCGTCCGTATGGCCGAAGAACAGATTGCGACCCTTCATGTGGAAACGGTATGTGAAGCGTTTTACCGAACCATCCAGATGTGTAAAAGAGGTTGGGTATGGATGGATCGGATTACGCAAAGGCCCAAGTGGATTGGCGTTATAGTCCTGATAGTAGCTGTCGAGAGAATGAATGGCACGTCGGAGAGCTCCAAGATGGCGCATGAGCATGTTCTCCATCTTGATATCAGTTTCCTGATAATGGCACGGGATGGCAGGGGACAGCATCTGTACGGTCGGACGATCGGTCCACGCAGCACCAGCAAATGCGACATAAGGCCCTAAATGGTATGAGACAGAATGAAGCTGACATTGAGAAAGGACAACGAACCGAAGATGAGTACGATTATGCATGGTAGAACGGAATTGAGATGTCGAGTGGCAAGGATCCGCGTTGCCTCGAGGAAGTCAAGGGTGGCTTGAAAGAACGGCTCAGCGGCCTTGGACCCGATTTCATTCTTGAATGCGGCGATCAAATACCTGAATTTACCAATTGACAGATCGCCATCTGTGGTGAAATTACCAATCTCCGTTGGCTTTATGGGCATTTTATGGTCCTCGAATATGTCCAGAAGAGTGTCCCGTCGACCGTCCTCCTTTGTATAGATATTTGCCATAGCCTGCACGAATGCAAGAAAGAATTGAACGTCGTCAGACGTCGGGACGTACTTCTCGGCATCGTCGAGGTATTCCCCAAAGATGGGATGGAGCAGACTCAGTGGCAATGCCGTGGGGTAACCGTAGGGCCGGTTACATGGAATGTGTCCTTCAGCTTTGTCTTGCTTACCGAGGAACGTTTGAGGATTCCCACCAGTCGAAGGCGCTTCAGACTTTCGCTGGCTGCAGAATTTCTCTCGATCCCGACCTACCTGGTCGGCTGGGAATTTATATGCAGATGGCGGTGGCCCCGAGCTAGGAGAGGGCGCGCCTTGGTGGAATAATGAGCAAAATCGAATCAGAGTGAATATAAGACACACCTCGAACCGGAACACGCGCAACGACATGGATATGATCGATATCAAGTTTCGAGGGAAACACGTTCGACAACAACTTTTCCGATCTCAACTTGGGTCCAACAGTTGGTGGAGACTTGGAAGGAAGATTGTCGATGGGAAATGAGACCTTCCAGAGTTCGATATTTTTAACATCGATGTTGCCCATAGACGAAGGGTTTTTTTCCTTGATCAAATCTTTGAGGATGCTGATATTTTTTGTACGGGGAATTTTAACAGTGAAGGTCTGTTCGGGGTTGTCACCGATAACAAAGCAATTGAGCGAAAGAAGTTGGGTGGGATCATGGGCTACCACTGTTTGAACATCTTTGGATGGATTAGATGTAGTTCCAAAGTGAAGATTGTCGCGACGTACCTGGGGCCTTTGCGATTACATGAAGACACTCATCCGCGACATCCGTGAAAAATGCGGTTAATTTCCTGGTAGGTGGCGACAACTGCGGATAGGCAGCAAGATTGATATTTGCCAGTTCCGTCTCGAGATCTTCAGGGGGGAAGGAGACCTGCCAGAGTTCGAGATCTGATGGGGTGATATGGTTGAGGTGGGGAGCCTTCTGCTCTTTAATCAAATCTTTGAGGATGCTGATATTTTCGGTCTTCGGAATTTCGACAGTGAATATACGTTCGTGGTCGTCACCGAGAACAAAGCAGTTGAGTGAGAGTGACATGTGAGAAACAAGAATGTTTCAGTTGTTTGTTGACGATCACTGTTACGAGACCTGAGGCCTGAGGAACGAAGGAATCGTCTTAAGCTGATGATGTTTTGACCTCTATTACCCGGTCACGTTTTGATACCGGTTATGATCGTTGCCGAGAAAGAGAAAAAAAAACCCTAGAAAACTTTCACTCAACAAAACATGGTGATTTTTATGAGCGAACATGTACTTTCAAATTTCACCCTTGAATCCTTCTGTCTGGCGCGGTACATATAACAGCGAGTTTAAGTTCTCCGTCATCTCATTTTCCTCTTCTTTTTTTTTTGGCCTACATACGCCATGCCCATAACGCACGAATACCGTGTATCATACTCCGAAAAAAGGTCTCGTAACCGCCAGCTCCGCTTGGCCCATCAAAACTCAAGTATTTAAGTATACAGTATCAAAATTTTACCCTCATCCGACGTCCTGGTACAAAGTTCTCTGGCACTAAATTAACCCCAAATTCTGGATCTTTTTAATCCCTTGTTTACTCGAGTCCAATGCGATCCATCAGCAAAAGTGCATATTTAATATAATCAATTTCGGTGATTACAAGGTCCACGAAATTATTAGTCAGTAAAATTTTGACGAGCGACATATAAGATGCTCAGAATTCTCGCAGGGTCATAAATAAACCTTGATTTGCTATAGGAGTAGAGAAACTGATACAATGTGATAGGAGCTGTCTTTTGATAATCTTTCGCTTTAATCTTGCTTGAGCAAGAACGCGTACTCTCCGCCTTTTTGAAGACCCTGTAGAAGAATTAGCAATATATACTAGTGAAGCAACAGGGGACTGCGCACCCGTTTATACGCTGGCCTATCCTGTATGCGTTTCACATATTCTTTGACCTTCGGTCCAACATATTGGGGCACAACATCGAGCATGATCTCAAGGGTAAATCCCATTAAGAAGTCAGCGGACGTGGGGTGGTCTCCGCCAGCAAACCACGTCCGATCGGCGAGGTGGGACTCGATCTGCGACGAGAAATATGTAAATGTACTCGTAAAAGTGTAATATGTAAAGCACTGGTGACATACCATTTTGGAGTTATTCTCAAGTTCTGGACCGTCTAGAACTTGATGCACTTTATTGAATACGAAGTTGAGGATCGGGCGAAGGAAGAAAGGCATGGCCTGGGGGATTTTGCTGAATATTATAGTTCGAGTGATGATAGGCTGTAAGGATCCTTCTGCGTAATGGTTATCTAGATAGAATCATATGTAAACGGAACAGCGAGAGGAAATCTCACTGAACGTAAACGTACAATAGAGGTTATCAATCCTGCCTGTTTCTGGTACGGTCAACTTTCGGTCTACGTCGTATTTTTGAATGAGATATTCTAAAAAGAAATCTAAGCCGTCAGAAAATGAAACGTTTCTCTTGTCGAAAAAAAAACATACCGACGATTGCCCCACTTTCTGCCAATACCAAGGTCCCATCTCCAATGACAGGGGATTTCCCCAGCGGGTGTACGTCGAGGAGTTCTTTCGGTGCAGCTCCTAGAGGCGATCGTTTGTACTTCTTGATTTCGTACGGTACTTCAAGCTCTTCCTATGTAGTATCCCAGAGTTTGAGATAGTCAAGTATGAAAGTAAATAGGATACGCACCAGGAGCCAGAGAATCCTTTGAGAGCGTGCATCATCAAGATGGTGGACAATGATCATGTTGGTTTGGAAGTAGATTGCTTGCGGCGCGAGTCACCCTCCTCCATGTTATAAATGTCAGAGACATTGGAAATTGCCGTCATGCACGGTTAGGAAGCAATGAAAATGGTGTTTGGACCTGACAGAGGGAGCAAGGGATTTGAACCGGAACGTTGAAACGTTGATAGCCGGTTCCTTTGTATAATTATTCTTGGGAGGTGCTGTGCTACCTTGAGTGATTACTCATTTGGTCTTGCGATATGCCTTTGAAAAAATTCCTGCGCAGCGTGTTTAAAATCATGATAGTAGAGTTATACGATAGATTCATAGCCCTGCCAACGGGCAATATCCAGCGCACACAGCGATCGCTAAAATATGTACAAGAAATCTGCAATCTGCCTAGATTCAAGTGAGAATTAATCCAATCGCCAAAATCTCATTTATCCAACAAGACACGCCCGATACCGACAAATAGGACGAACATCAAATAGCATGTACCGTATCCAGCCAACTTCCAAGGGGGGAGAACAACAGCTTGGAATTATAAGAGTGGATGACTAACTATATACACTACGAACACTGCTTTTGACATCGGTCCTATTTGACGCTCCTCCCTTTCTACGCCATTCGCCACCCAAACCAAATACCCATGTCGGCATAACCATCTCAATTGCTCAATCACTCCTCCTTCTTGCCAACGCGCTTCTCGGCTTCTGAGATGGAAGCAGCGTCTGTCTGGGGACCGGTGGCGGCTGCAGAAAAGAAAGTAAAAGAGGTCAGTATCAGTGAAGGGGAAAAGAAGAATACAAAACTGCAAATGGGAAAAATGTGAAAGTAGAGCAGACATAGACACAGGAGGCCCTGCCCGCGCACTATATGAGAAGGATATTGGGGGTTTGGGTACAAAGCAAGGAAGGGCTGAAGCCGTGAAGGGAGGGGCGAGGAAGTTTACGAGGAAAGGTGAAAGGTAACGCGTAGCGTGTTGGTAATGAGGAAGTAACAGAAACAAGGGGTATATGCGTGCGATCGAAGGAGGTAAAAATAAATGGCAAGGAAATGCGCACGACGGCGCACAGAACGACGGCCATGCAAAAAGGGAAGAAGAATGAGAAAAGAACGTACGTCCAAACATGCTAGCAACCTTGAAGGGCCTCTTGAGATCTCCAACAGCGGCCTTTCCAAAGACGTGGATAGAGACGGGCTTGGCATCATACAAGTTCTTTACACCCATGAGGGCTTGGATGAAGAGAGGCTGGGTGAACTTGAAGTAAATGTGCATGACACCCATCATGGCGATTCCCATGTATGCGGAGCGGAGCTGGCAGGTGGTATTGTCAAGTACATGTGCGATAGAAATGGGATGGTGGAAGACGTACGAGTTTGGAGGTCTCCGACAGGTCGTAGTCACGGACAGTGGTGGTGATGAGTTGCCCTTCCTTCTCGCCTGACTGAACCGAAAAAGAATAAGCATATGGACGAGTGAGTGGGAGCAAGGCAAAGACAAACCATAGGTGAGGCAGGCTCCACTGTTCATCACAAACGCGTTAGCAACAAATGAATGTTGGAGTAATGACAGGACTAACCGTATTTGAGAACAGTCTGGTCGTTCTTGCGCTTAATCTGAAGATGGTTCAGCAAACTGCGGTGAGAAAGACACGGAGTTGATGCTTACAGCCAAGGAGACATAGTAGTATGTAGCCAAAACAATAACTTGAGCGAGAACATATCCAATACGGACGTAGTTGAGAACCTCCGGATCGTCAAAGGGTATTTTTCGGGCCACTTTAAAAATGTGTATGTCAGGGGTTTTTTTTGTTTTTGTTTTCAAGAAAGGACGCACATTGCATGGCACCGAGAGAGATGACGAGATTCTGTACGCCAGAGTTCATGGTGGACAAAGAAAAAGTAGAGCTTAGAAAGGAATAAAATTAGGGTGAAACGAACAACAGCGACAAGGACGACGTGGAGGGTGTTGAAAGTTATTATGCCAGCAACGCATGTCGGTGCTGCCGAGTTATATTTGGCCTTGTTATGTTTGAAAGCCAAAGGCGTCATGGTTCATTGACGTCAGTGCAAAGGCAAAACTCGAGAAACATTCCTCCAAACGTTTTAGACCTTTCTCCCTCTTCCTCCCATCATGAATCTCAACGGTACGCAAGACCAAACAACCCTCGTCAGATCCGCCTCCAGAGCCAGCGCTCGCAGCGGCCGCAGCAGTCGGGCTTCTACGTTGTCAAGAAACCAGTCCCTCATCAAGAAGAACATCGAACTTCAGGACTTGAAGCCCGCAGATGTCCTCATCGAGCGCTTCGTAGCTTGGAAAGCCATTGTGAAACAGCTTACGGCTTACTTTGAGGTGTGTTTCTAGTTTCTTGCCTGCGTAAACCCTGAGCTAACCGACATATCTATCGAAGGGTATCGCCGACATCGAGAACAACACAGCAAAGGAGCTCACCAAGCTTGCTGGGGTGATCCAAGTTCCATTCCGTGCTGGAAACCAGTTCCTAGGCGAAGGTGGTCTTCAGGTGAGACTTTCTTCCCTCTGTTCTTCTCTGTTTCATTTTCACTCCATTACGTCTGACTGACTTCCTCTATTTTTGTGCAGGACGTGTATTATGACATCCGCGACAAGACCCGTATCATCGCAGACCAACATGCCGACTTGGGACGCACCATCGATAGTTCTATCGTCCAGCATCTGCAGAAACTTCGTGCTGAAATCAAGGCGCATATCAAGGTGTGTAGTTTTAGTATCCGAGTTTCATATCAAGTCTTACTTTTTTTTCTCCCTTACAGAATGTGCAAAACGATACTGGGAAGCTAGCAGCTGGCGTCGCTCGTGAGCGAGAGCTATCAACCAAACTCGTCGGCGAGCTCGCTAACGCTATCTCGACGTTCAAGAACACCCCTATGAACATCCACCCCAAGAGCGACCCGTAAGTCCCACCTTCCTATTTTGCCACCTCTTTTCTCAGATGTTCCTTCAGCTATGTTGCCAACCAATCCGTACACCGTCAACTCTCCCGCCAAGTCCTCGAAGAAAACCTGCTCCAAAAATCCATTGTCATGATGCAACAAAACTCTGCTCATTTCGAAGAAGGCATCGTGAAATCCATCCAATCAGCCTGGCAGACCTTCGATGAATGGCAATCCCGCTCCTCCGCTGCCTCGCAAGAGATCTTCCGCTCTCTCGCAGCGCACATGTCCACTCTCTCTCCCGACCGCGAATGGATCCAATTTGCTGCTCGCTCCGATCATCTCCTCGATCCAGAAACACCTCTTCGCGATCCCGAACTGATCAAGTACCCACTCAAAGAAGACCCCTCAGTCGTTCCGGTCCATGTCGGTCATCTCGAGCGCAAAAAGCGATTTACTCGCTCGTATACCGAGTCTTTCTTCGTCTTGACCCCCGCTGGGTTCCTCCACGAATACTCCACCTCCGACCCAACCCAACGCGCAGGACAAACCCCCACCTTCTCCTTGTTTCTCCCATCCTGCACCCTAGGCCCGCCTTCCGGCCCTCGGTCCTCCTCTCATAAATTCCACATTGAGGGACGCAAAGACGGTCTAGGAACGACCAAGAGCGGCTCGTTCAAGGGTATCCTTGGCGGAGAGGGCAACAAAGCATGGAACTTCCGCGCGAGGAGCCGAGACGATATGATGGAGTGGTGGAACGACATCCGCATGCTCTGTGCGCGATACCTCGTTGCGAGCGAGCAGGTAGACAGGACGGGTCCAGTTGAGGAAGCTGTACGAAGCGTAGGGTACAACAGCGAGGATGTAGAGGAGTTCAGCAGCGAGGAGGAGGAGGAGGAAGAGTTGGAAGATGAGAGGCTCGTCGCTGGTGGTGGGGATAGGATGCCAGCTCCCATTCGCACTGCCGTGCCTTCTGTGCCTACGGGTGTAGCTGCACGGCAACACGAAGAGGTAGACGCCGATGATGGAAGCAGCGTCGAAGAAGAGGTCGAGGAATCGTACGAGGAACCTCCCGTCTACTCGCACCAGACAGGTTCAGGCGCACCACCGCCAATAGAGATTGGACCTAATGGATATGCTGTTCGTACCTAGTTCTCCTCTCTTGTCTTTCGTATAGCCAAAATGCTTATTTATCGTGTTTTTATGAACCATATAGATCGAGAAGAAACGCTCGATACCCTCCTCAGGTCCTGGTGCTGCTGGACCCACATCGATAAACTACCACTCTCAGCCTCTCAATGCGAAGTACCACGCCGCTCCCAAGTTTGTCGCCCGTAACTCGATGGGATCCGTAAAGTCCCAACAAGCCATTCCCATCAACGCCAATGGAGGTGCTGCACACCCCGCTAATGTTGACGAACACAACGAGCATGAGGAAGAAGAGGGCGAAGGAGGTCAACGCCTCGAGAGGCGGATGAGCAAGCGGCAGATGGAGAAGGCGCCTGAGAATGGACGTGGGCGGACGGGTGGGTCAGAGCAGCAGTATGTTCAGCAAAATGGACAGCAACAGAGGAATGGACTACCACCGCCCATCCAGCTACATGATCCGGGGTTCGTGAAGAAGGACGGGGATGTATATAGGGAAGAGGAGCATCCTGTGGCGCATTCCGGTGCTGGTGGTGATAGCGGTGGCGATACAAGCGACGAAGCTGAGGACAATGAGGAGGACATGTACGTCGACGCTGCGGCGCCTACCTCTCACCAGCTTCCCCAACAATCCCAACAGCAACCCGCAACTCCTGCTGGCGAAACACCTTCCATAGAGGCTCAGACCGAACCCCAGGCCGCGACTGGTACAGAGACAGGACAAGAGAGCCCCACACCATCGCGCAAGCTGAGCAAGAAGAACAAGCGCGCGAGTCGGGGTGGGATGATGGGCGTTGTTGATAGTGTTGGGGAGGCTATGGGATTTGGTGGAGGTGCGCCTGAGGAGGGAGGTGCGAAGGAGGTCGCTGCTGCTGCTGCTTGACCTAGCTAGGCAGCGAAGTACCTTTTCTTCCTCGTCTTTTGTCGGACGGACTATTTCATCTGGAACTCCCTTTCTTTCCACTTCCTTATCATCATCATCATCCTTATCGACGTCCTCGACTTCCACGATCTACTACTTCCTTTTGCTTCTTTCTCGTCTTGTCTTTTGAACTAACTAATTATTCCTCATCCACATCCCTTTGCTCATTATCATCATCGCCCTTAGCTCCGCTCATATCGACTTCCATGTACCTATCATCAACTCCTCCCTTTTTCTTTTTTGCTCATATTTGTATATTGGACGTTCTACTAATGTACTGTACTGTATCGCTTTTGTATCTTGTAGGCGCTGTATATATGTAATCGTAGTGTCTTATCGTTGAAATCAAATCTAATTCTGACTGTAATTGCACTGCCCAAGTTTTTGATATCGTGTTAAGGGATTTCAGCCAAGTGTTTTGATATGGGATTGTACTCACGCGCATGGCATATGTGGACATGCTTCAAATTTGTTTAAGAGTCAATACCCCAATAGCAATAAGATGACATTGTAAGGAACATGTGTTTGAGATGTGTGTAGCGAGACTTACAAGGTCCATGAATGTCAAAAAGTAAATACACTGGGGGGGGGGGTATTGACAAGGGAGTCTCTTTGTCGGTGGAACAAATTCAAGTACATATGTACCTTGGCGCGTATAGAAAGCGATGTGGACCCTTCTTTCGTTAAATTCCCTATTACTTATTGATATGCCCATCAACATCGACAGACATCCCAAAATATCCCAATCTCTTTGTTCGACTTTCAAAGGGATCAACAACAAACGCCCCCATATGTCATGGACGTCAAGGCAGGCGCCAATTTATGATGGATTAATTCACGCAGGACGGCTGTGCAAGGGAAAGTACATAATTCAGCGCGTGTATGACCATGGATAAAGAAATTGAACGGGATTATTAGTGGGCTCTATTAGGTGGGTGACCATATATTCAGGAATCAGGACTCAGGAACGAGGATCCGATCGTGAACACGATCAAAGCCGTATGCAAAAACAGAGAAGGGAGAAGGAGAGGGATCGTTCCGAACCGACCAGTCTCTCCAGAGTGTCGCATTGGAATGATTGGGAACATGAAAATGCCTCAGCGCTAAGCATATTTCAATTCTTTAGCGCTCAGCTCAGTTCAACCATGTGATCCTGCCAAGTCGATGTTCGGTTCTCCTGCGGGACCGAAAATTTCGGTGTGTGCAAATCGAACAGGTATCTGGCATCAGCGAGGGTACCTTTGAAAATACAGGTCATAGCTTCCTACTAATACCAGGCATTATGATGCATTGGCTTTTGCAGACGATAATTATAATCTTTATGCTCTACCAATGCTCTAACCTTGCTCTAAACATGTTCTGTTAGAAGACGGATCGGGTATGGGAAAGGCGGTCCGGTCTATTTGAAGAACTTACAATTTGGACGAATTAGTAACTTCTGTACGATAGAATTCAGAATAAAGGATATGGCTTATTGGAGCCATACCGCAAAATTATTTATTGATTAAATGGACGATTATCGATGAAGTTCCACTTACAAATTGCTCTTTAATTTCTACGCTGACGGCATTGCGATCGCCCCAAAAATTCTGCATGTATGTGCCCGCCAAGAATGCGTTCATATACGCACTTTGATTTTTTGCCCTTATTTCCTTTTTTTGTAATCTTATCGATTCAGAAGGAAATCAGTAAACATTAACAAAACTCCGAGCTCCAAAGTAGGATGACAGAATTACCTTTTCGAAATCACCTGACTCTTTTTGGTTTGTATTCTAATAACAACATCCACATATCGATGGAACCAGAAGCTCGGACTGATGGATATCTAATGACCTTTGTTTTTCCCATCGTTTGCCTGGACAACGGCGCCTTTTACCTCGATGACTCTTGAGCTAATTACAACCGTGGAGTGCTTCTGCTGATTGAGGAAATTTCTCGATAATCATAAGCCACATACACGTGCGATGTGTGCGCGCACGTCAATCGAGGATGTAAGGTTAACCTTCTCTCCAGTAATCTGATAGAGTCAGTGTTGGTTTCGTCTCGTAGTGCGAACTTCGGCGCACAGAATCTGACTCATATAATGGCATAATGAGGATGCTGGAATGATTCGATAAGTACATAGTGACATCCCTCGTAGCTCTGGATTTTGGAAATCTAGGTCCAAGTAAATAATGAACTCTTATTCATCGAACCACGTACGCCATACTGATCGACGCTAATGAGGTCCTCGTTGTTTTCATGTACGACCAAATAATACCCACTCATGATTATTTCCGTGATTACCACGGTGTTTAATTTCGCTGGCGGAGTTTTCGATGTACAAACGGCATTGCTCATATCCGTATTTGTCTATTATTCATTAGTCTTATCAATTACCGGATATTATCATGTCCTTTCTCGTGGACTGTGGGAGCTGTAGAGAAAAAAAAGGAACTTTCAAAGGTTTCGGTGGGTACATATGGGACCCTTTCCAAAGTTACGGACCCCATGAACGCAATAAAGACTATTGGACGTCCCCATCAGTCAGGAGCCAAAGCTTATATCTACCACACTACCAACGCCTTAAACAAGATTTTGTATCCATCCAAGTTGAATGAGTGCGTAAGCTTGTAAATCGACCTGTACACATTTAAAACTCAGTGTTCTCCCATTCTGACGAGGCGGACGTGGAGCTGTATGATAATCGGTCTGCGTACCCGATGTACACAAAACATATAGAGACTCATGCGCCTCGACACATGTACTTGTGATTCTCCCTTGTATTCCGTTGAAGTACCTACCCGCCGAGGGGCGCTGACAATAATTGATTTCGGCACGCAGCCCGTCAATACGGTACAGCGCTAGAGGCGATGTCTATTTTTAAACTAAATTTAACGTAGTATTGCCAAAACGATAAAGATCCCCTAAATAGTGACCCTAGTCATCCATATATTCCTGCCTTTCAAAAAGAACAAAGCGAAACTCAACCCAAATATTACGTACCTGGTGTACAAGCATCAGTGTGCACACACACCTTCTAACCTCGTTTCACACTATGTGCTAATTTTAATTTCCTCGGTATGATCATTGATGTTGCACTTTAGCACCGAACAGAAAAAAGCGAGTCATTCACCAACATTCGGGCATACCCCGCTAGGCGTCGGTAGCCTCGTGTTTTCTCTCAGGCTGCCTTTAAATATCAAGCGTCGGCGAATGATCCGCCCATGGGAATAGTCGGACCAATCGCACGTTGGCGGTTGTCAGTTGTCCGTTGCCTTGCAAATCAATCAATTATGACGCATCCCGCCAGTCACTCTGTAGCAGATAATAGGTTATTTATTAATATTATGCGCGCTAATCTTGCAGATCATTTGGTGGTGTTGAACATGCCCAGCCTCCAGGGATCGAGTATACGTACGAGTACAGACGTGGTCACCCTCCTCTTATGGACTTAACATTGTACCAACCATGGGCTCAACGCGAGGCATCATTACCATAATCACCACTTCTCAATTTTATTAAAGTTTCTTTCTCATTGGGCTGCGATCTACCCAGTCTCATACGACTTGCCCTCCCCCAATGTTGGGTTGCTTCTACAACGAGGCAGAAAATAAATCGCAAAAATTCCCATTAAGTATTTCTGCAGCGCCCGGAGCAGGAAGGATGGTGTACCGACTACCGAGCTCATTAACGAGCCCCGACCCTCAGGGACAATTAACATATGCCCGACACCCATGGGTTTAATACCGTTATTCAAAACGTTCCCGACGCCGCGACGTCATCCAAGTCGAGTTCGCCATGTTATTCCTCAATTCCATTTCCACGAGTTCTGGAAATCATTTCATCACCTAAACATCACTGGCACCTACGAACAATGCGACTCGTAGCGTAGCATAGCACGTTGCGTTGGGGTAACTGGGTCAATATACGAGTATGCACAACTAAGAGCTGCACGTTTGATCATTGAATATGGATCGTTAGATTATAAATAAAATCATGGAGATAATATATACTTGATGCAGTGCGGGTTCCGAGGGTATTAAGCGCTATTGAACTCGAGGTTCTGCGCGTGCGGAACCACGTATCGCATCGCATCACGAGGATCCACACCGCTGGCCGACGTTCGTATATGGCAGTCTCATTGTGCCCTCAGTCACCAATATCACATACCATAAAAATCGAGCAAGCTGTATCGTCGATTCTCCATAGTCTACAAGCTTGACATTCATTTACATACGTATCTTCAGCAAGAAATATAGGAAGTATTGACCTCAGTACAGGAGCAAGGACGGACACCTATTACACGCCCATACGGACTGCGCAAAGAATCTAATCTCAAGGAGATAACGAAACAATAAATTCTGGACAGCTTGAAATAAATCATCAAAAAAGCCTTCAAGTATTCTCATCATCGTCAGCCTCTGCGAACGCTCTGCGCAGATGACACCAGGGCACCTGATATCTAATGTTCACTATACACTCGGCAATGAAAGAAATATCATTGGTCTCGGCAGTCACTGTACATACCCTACAGTATGCACGTCCAATATATTATTATAAGAAAAGACTCTTCCCTCCGGAAAAATAATTGACTGACGTGGGCATTTACAGACGTCCGGAACGCAATGGAGGGAGTCCTGCAGCTGATCGCACACATTAGGCGCATCATCAATGAGTAGGGACAAGTTACTATACTTAGAATGATGATCTGCTATCGGCGTGCGTAGGTGGAGAAAGATTGCGAGTCATGCATTCCGTCGCCTAGATATGTATATGTATGGGCGTCGAAGAACTCGCTCGATCGCCCGATGGGGACCCGGCTGGTTTATCTGATCATGATTAACATTAAGCGAGAGAAGTCTGCGACGGCAGCTTTTACTCGTAGTACATGACCGTACAAGTCATTACCCACTACGAGCATGCACGATTAAAGTGAATGGTGAGTCGTATTTCGAAGAGGATGGTCAGTGTAGACATATTGAAGGATATCAGCGCGGGGGGAGTCCTGCGCTCAGTGGTTGCTTAGGACTTAGAAAGGATATATGATACTCGAATTTTTGTACACGGTGCAAATTTTAGAACACTATTTATCGTTGTAGGTATATCGCATTTCTATTAGCTCGTAAAAGGAGGTTCTTGTGTATCCTTTACACAAGGACCCTTAGATACGTTCCTATATGCCCTTCAAAGGGAATGGAAAGGAATCAAGGACGCCTATCCAGCAAAGGAAATCATGCGGAGAAAAACATATACGGTTGTCAAGGCTTGCCTCAACCGCTAGGAGATGGGAGTGTTGTACTTTCTGAAAGAAATGATCCAGAACATAATGTCATCCTATACCGTACCTGCCCACCTTCCGGATGGAGGTTTTATAGAAAAAATGATGGACATACAAATATGGGGTATCGGCATCGATGGGAAATCTATGCGAGATCCGTATGGGATGCCCAGAGCCCGCCTCTATTATATATATGCAACTGTATGTCAGTTGAGACTATCATTGTATAAAGCCACAATGATAGTGAGCGCGATTGCACCGTAGTGTACAATGGAGTAGAGCACGCTAGTTCAGCCCAACACCGAACAATGAGCAGGGTTATTTGAAGTAGCGGACCGCACAAGGCGGAAATGAAGCAAAAGGATTTCTGGGGGCTGATGGCGTATAGATTCTGGACGGTTTCGGTAGCGCGTACGCTAGTTCGCATGTCAGCGCCTGCGAATTCCCGAGACCAGTGGCTAGTTAATAGGCGGATATACATGTTCCTAAGCTTCCCGACCCCGCCTCGTTGCAAAATAAGAGTTGCAGCGGGTTAAAGAAGCGGCGCGCAGGGCCTCGAGTTGTGCATCGTGTACCAGAGAGTCGCGATACGCTTTCAAGTTTCCTCCCCCACGTTCTCATCGATCATGAGTTTTTCGCTTATCATCCACCAAGCGGAACCAAATAATATTTCCTATTTAGGAAGATAATTTCTTGAAGATTAATCATGAATTTTCTTTCATTTAGTAAACAATGGACTTAATCTGTCTTGGTATTCTTGTACCGCAATGTTTATATCCAGGGCTGATTGTCTCTCTCGTGCTTACAAGGCTTATTTCAGTGGACGAAAGCAAAAATTCAGGTACTCGGTTCTTAATTGCCTTTTTAAGTTTGTCCGGACAGATCTGTTCCCCGATCCTGAGCTGGGAGTTTCGGCTGTTCACTGTCCAAAGGCGTCCTTATAAGACGGCCTTACGGCCTCGTGGATGTATTCGCGATACCTTTCTTATCCACGCCCCCGTTTGCCTATTTCTCCCCCAAATATTCTCCGTTGCGTTCCCTGCTTCATACGCTCACCGCTCCGTCTTTTCAATCGCCCAAAGTTTATTATCAGTTCAAGTTATGCCCGCAGAGAGGTCAAAAGCGCCAAAGTGCTCAGATTCGACAGGTGTGATAACATCGGTCCCATATTTGCTTGCGAGAACCGTATTGACACCTCAGCGCCTACAGGCAATCAGTTTGTGTGGGCGTCTCAGCCTGAGCCCACAACGACATTTACGGATATCTCCTTCGCCGATAACATGTCCTACTCCACGTTCTCAGATGATATGCCTCCCCTTGTTTGCGCTCCGCCGACCGAGTTTGTTATGTTCCCACCGACCGCTGAAGCAAACTCGCCGCGCAAACAACCTCACTCGAAGAAGAAGCCTGAGAACCATATTCCTCGTCCTCCTAACGCTTTCATTCTCTTCCGATCATCTTTCATCAAGAGTCAGCATGTCTCCACCGCTGTTGAAACTAACCACTCGACATTATCGAAGATTATTGGACTGACATGGCAGAGTCTGCCGGAGGAGGAGCGTCAGGTGTGGCATCTCAAGGCAAAGCAGGCACTCGACGAGCACAAGCGCAAGTTCCCCAAGTACGCATTCCGGCCTATGCAGACGAAAACTAAAGGGGCGGCGTCAGAGAAACGCAAGGTACGAGAGGTGGAACCAAAGGATATGAAACGATGTACGAAGATAGCGCAGCTTCTGGTGGAAGGGAAGAAGGGCGATGAACTCAATGCGGCAATTCACGAATTCGACAAACATCACGTCCCCGAGATCGTCACCCGCTTCGAAGCGCCAATCACCGAGCGCGCGTTTCGTCGCTCGTCGTCCGCGCCAATTCCGGATACTGAAAGGTCGAAGCAAGGTCAATCATTCTTGCAACATGTGGCTTCAAGCCCCTGTAAGCCCCGTTCTTCTAGTGCTCGTCCCAGTCGCAGTTCCACGCCCGCCGACGGTCTGCAAAATAATTTCGCTTTCATTGAACAAGTTCACTCTCCCATCCCCACGTTCAAGGAGGAGCAACCACTCTTTGTATGCTCATTTTATATTTTTCGTATTCAGTTCCTGACGTCGCTCTTTGTATCAGACCTTCGACGATTTTTCCTTCAGCAATTCAACTACGCCCCTACCAAATTACGACTTGGATCCCTTGTCTGGTCAGGAAACCGACCCCTTCAGCGATAACTACAATACTCCGCTCACTATCAACACCTCGTTCATGGATGACTGGGTTTCCAGCCCTCTTACGCTTTCTCCTTCTACCCCCAACTTTATGCCCAGCCCAACTCCCACGAGCCTACCTCCTAGCCCCTCCTATAACGGGTTTTTCGAGAACTACGACCAGAAAGCGGCGTCATTTGACGGTGTTTCAGGACAATTTCCCTTGTACGACCAAGGGTGCGGACCAGCCCAGGCTAGTATGTGCGATAACGGCATCGGCATGTCATTCGGCGGCTCGGATTCAATGTACGCAGACGCATTCGGCGCTCACGCCCACGCTCATCAAGACGCTAGCGTTCCTCTTTCCCACCTATCCCTCGATTTCACAGCGTATATGTCTTCACTCCCACAATATGCCATGTAACTCCGGGCTTTAATATCCCCGACCCTTGGCCCAAGTTTTCCCGTGTCTGGACTCAAAATCAATTCCTTTCATCACATCTTATCGCCTGTTCCCCTCCCCAATCGATTTGGATCCTCTCTCCGGATTTCATTATTGTTGTATGTATGTGGATCCTGTTGCATTTCTTGTTTTTCTCTCTCTTCTGTTCTTTTTTGCCTTTCTATATCTGACTGGGGCATCACACATCAAACGCCCTTGTTCCATTCCAGTTATCCAACTAGAGAACCGGTCCAACTAAATTCATCTCCAACGCTCTATCTCCTCATCTATTTTTCTTTTCCCATCAGAATTTCGACGTCTTCTTGCCTTTATTTAATCGTTATTCCTTCGTCATGTGGCTCTGATTTTTCGGCCCGACACCCCGGCTTAGCTTAGCTTAGCCTAGCTTTTCTCTCTATTCTATTTTTTTCACCGCACTGCGACCCCACGCGCGCGCAAACACGCACACACGCTCCTTATTCGCTCTGCTTTTCTTTTCTTCCTTTCCTTCTCTTCTCTTCTCTTCTAGGATTTATTTCCATGACCCAACCGTTGTCCCTCCTTTCTTTTGCTTTCTGCTCTCAGATCCCTTCTACAGCATACATTCGGATAGATGGGTCTCGACTCGACTCGACCCGCTGGACACCGCCGCTCACAATCAACTAAATATCAACCTATCACCTCTCAGCCCGCGCACGCAACAGTGCCTCCTGATTTCCTTTTTCTCAAGGGAAGATCTTTCTTACACATCCCTTGGTATTATTATCGTCAATGTTGTCACTCAAATTGTACTTGTACTTGTAGCTGTATCCCAACTCCCTCGCTCTGCTGTTGTTGTACCTAGATTTTTTCTGTCTTCATTTCTCTCTCCATTATCCGGTGTCAACCCAATACACCGTGATGTACGTATTCAATTTTTAAATGATACAATGTATATATATATATGTACCTGTTCTTTCAAGACATTACATACATTATAGTTCACAAGCTGGCGTACTATGCCATCGCTTCATACATACATACATTTCAGACGAAGCATATATAGCAATTCGACAAGAATTATCATTATCATCGCCACTCCAGTGTGAATTCAACGTTCCTTCTAGTGTCCCTCGCTTCAGCAATTCCTTGACGTCCCGGCCTTTCTGGACGTCCAAGAAGGTTGTCAGGCATATATTGGTATTTTAGGGGGACATTAGTGCCATTAGGAAAGTTCAATGGTTAGCTACACACCGCGCCAGGATAGAACTTCGATGGAATTTGGCTTTGAATTTCGAGAGAGCTTGTACGAACTAAGTTTATTTGTGCTCGAATTGTCGTTTTAAGTTTCTCCAGTCATTTTGTATCGTTCTGTATAATACGTTACATTGCTAAAATTCTTAACGGCACCTCTGTTGCCAACGTGAACATCAATGGCAGTCAAAATTTCAGTATTCACCTTGGTTAGACCTGCGTAAACTGTTGGAATTCTCATTTCTCGTAAGTTATTTATTTTTATTGTTATTTCTCCGTTAAGTGCGCGGAGCTCGCGGAATTGTGATCGCCGGCGTGCAGTAAGTAAATAAATAGCGGAATTACCAAATATACAGACTTAGATAAGATTAGATTAGATCTCTGTAATCACCCACTTCTATCGGACAAATCGGCCGTGTCGGCCGCCTTAATTAGTACCGCATGCCTTGCGAGAAGCGCCGAATTCTAATATTTGCCTTCGGAGTCGAATCCCAAGGCATACACATGCATGCATGCATGCATCTGTCCATGCTGCGTACTCTCTTTGATACTCTACAGTAAACTTCTGGTAGCCAAGAGTCTAAGAGTTAATGGCCTTCTTCGCAGTTCGGTCTAGCACTAGGACCTGCCTCCAATTCTCAAGCGGGTAGTGCTAGTGACCCATTCAACCTCATACAAAATGATCTTCATCCACCAGCACCTAACACGGCAAAATCGATTACACCCCGAACCGACTCCCCATCCGTGATTCCATGAGTCCTTTGACTCACTTCCAATGACCCTTCGTAATACGCACATTAGCTTTATGAAGCCTTCGAGGGGGTTCTCCGATACCAAGGATATTGTGCTACGATACACGAGGCCGGGGTGAGAGTCTTCGCTATAGGTGGGGCCAAACAGGCTTCTTGACACGATTGTCGAGCGTTATTGTTCCCTTCTCCCCCTCTGCCTGTGTCTCATTCTCGTCTAAGGTGCATCTACACTAGCAATGACTATGCACATGTGTCAACCGCTTCTTCGATCCATTACACGGCGGACAAATGCTTGTCAAGTCCGATTCAGTCGGAGCTTGTCAAGTGCTGCGTCACTTGGTTGTCAAATTGATGGCTGGATGAAGCCGTTGGTCGCCCGCCCACCGGCTCGACTGACCGCGCAGGTCATCCACCGGCAACCGGCTCGCAATTGGTTGCGATTGACCCTTTCCATATGCCCTGACATCGGCTGTACAACCAAGCATTGCGAAGAGAGAAACTTACTCTCTACGCCCATAATTGAATGCCTGAAAGGACTGCTTGTCATGAGTATTCGAGGTAGCAGCAAGTGCGGTCGGCCCCAAGTCCATCTCGATTGGCTCCAGCATTGATGATTCGCAAGCTCGAAGTCCTTTGCACAATTGTTTTTCCGGGTCGAAGGTGTAATCATCTGGGCGAAAATTATCTCTCTATCATCATTTGTGTAAGTATTCTTGCTGCATTTCTCTCGACACGAACAGAGTACGCGAGGATAAGACTTGGTTCGGCATGCATGTTCCATAGCAGTTACTAACGAGCAGACACACCGGTTCTGGGATACACAAATGGAAACTAGTCGAGACACATGCTTTGAATGAGAAAGATAAGATACAAGCCATTGAAAACCAAAGCAAAAAAAAAAAGCCAGTACATTTGGAGGGCAGAGGCACAAATAGAAACGAATAGAGACTAGATCAGGACTAACACACACGATTGGAATGTCTGATTGCTTGCTAATTTCCAAATCCTTCCTTCCGCTTCTTCAACCTGCACTCAGCGCAGCCGCTACAGCCTTTCCGGTGTCCAAACGTCCTTCCCCGGCGATAAGCAGTTCAGTTTCCAGCCTCTGGCAGGTTAACAAGAAGAGAAAGAAGAGACACGCCAACGATGAAAAATTTCCGGTCCAAATGGTGTCACTGGAAACTTGCAAACATGATATTCAGTGGGAAGAGAAGTAAGTATGCACGTAGATGTGATGAATTTGTGGTGTAATTTGGAAAGGAGAAGAAACTGACGAATTCACGTAGATGTGGAAAGGATCGAAGAAAGGATTGGCGCGTCGGGGAAGTCGCCGGTTCAATAGCGTGTGAGAAATTGAACCGGCTCGATGAGATGCCGCGAGAGCAATTGACAAATCACTTGACACATGACTTGACAGGCTCCGCCGAATTCGGACTTGACAAGCATTTGTCCGCCGTGTTACCCCCCTTCGATCTATCCCCCAACTTGCTCGTTTTCAAACGCAAGTTTCTCGAATACAAATAGTCAATGATGGCTCCTTCCCCATTTCTCGTGCTTTCTCCAACGTGATGAGGTCTCCTCTTGTTTGGCTGCGCCTCTTGGATTTCCGTGATCCACAAGCTCTTTCCGTGTTCTGATGATTCTTCTTCGACTTGCGTGACGCTTCTCGAACCACTTAATGCCCCGCTTTTTCTGCTGCTGTATTCTGTTTACTTGTGTGACCATCTTTGGGTTTTCGATCATGAAAACCGTGCTTTTATTCATAAGTTCTCCGCCTGTTCTAGATGGAGATTATGTATGGTTCGAATTGCGGCGTTCTCGGTGAAAGGATAATCGTGAGGCCATCTTCCTTCTAAGTGTTTTGAACTATGGTCGGACACTATGGTCGGACCTTTAGCGCCTGGGTCTTTTTATATGTTCTGGGGACTCTGTAGTGATCGTCCCTCTTGCAAAAAGGTGATTTCCATCTATCCAATGTGCTATTAGTTCTCTGGCCTGGCCCCGTCCACTATCAGACTCACTCCGTAACAGATCCATGTTTTATATGCAGAATCTTACTCTTGGCCAACCACCTTGGGTCGGAGAATGTCCTTTAAACGCTCGTTGAAAGATGAATAATTCGTTGATCGAAAGTAACGGAGGCTACGAGTAAGTTACTCAGTAACCTAGACTTGGGTTCAATCTCAGACATTACAACTGACCAGTAATGTCTATGATGACAATCAGAGCTGTCTATTTCTGTAGGATTTACTTATACCTCGGAAGTACACCTCGTCGTGTTGTAGTCCGAGTAATGCGACATCTAACTTTACTACAAGACGTATGTTGAATGGTCACCCATTTTGACTACCAGGACGCTGTACCAGGTACCTTGGTATTTTTACTTACCACCCCCCGTGGATATTGAAAGAGCGATATAAAATATCTTAAACGGATACGATACAGTATCCAGTCCAGATACATCCTGCATGATCCTGTCAAATCACATATAGCCTTGCTGATGTCGGGCGCCCACCCTCGCTGAGATCCACTATACTGTGTCGAAAAACTATATCGGTATTCGTGACATCCTGAAATGGCTCATCGTCCACCGGAATACCCCCCACGTCTTCTCCGATCCTCATTCGACTGTTTAGCATCACCATCAATGAGTTAGAATATACTTTCGCGAGTATTTCTGATGGGACGAGGTAGTATGCTGGTTGGTTTGGGAGAAGTACTAGGATGAGGTTTAAGGTGGCAATTGCGGCTGAGATCAAAAGGGAAATAAAGTATATACTGTTGAATAAGCGTTCAAATGGACTGTAAATGGGACGTACCAGTTACAGTTCCGGTTTCGATGACCAGTCGTATCACGCGTTTAACGAACTTTCGAGTCTGCCTCATCCCATCGGAGGTCGACACCCATAACTGCGGGTATCATTGATTACATTTATGAGTGGTTCAGAGCGTATTATGACGAGGTCATACTTACGAAATATGTCATAAAGTATGCAATGATGATATCACAAAGCGCACTTCCACCATTCCATATCTTAATCGACAGCACTGTGAGCTTCCTAGCATCGACGGAACTTAAGTCTCGACTCACCCCATCTGTCACAGAAAGGTGAAGTCCCAACAGATTGCTGAAGAGGGCAGCTTTTTTAAGAACAATGGCTGATGCGATGGCACCGCCCAGCTGTACGAGCGCCAGCTACGACAAAACCGTGTAATCTGTGAGGTACACCCCGAAAGTCAGCGATGGTCCACGTACAGAAGTAATTAAAGCAGGTATTGCATATGAATCCGAAAGCATCTTGATGCGATAGGCATAGAACATCTCAGCGAGGAACGCAACTAAAATGTAAGCTATAAGGGTGATAAAGCAAACAACTTGGCTCAAGTAAACTTACTTATGCCGCTCAGAGTTGGTACACTAAACCATGCCAAGTCAACGGCATTATAAAAGGCGAAGTTCCCAAATCCCTCCGCGAAAACATGCAAAGCCGTCATCGTAATGATAACCGTCTGCGTCACCTCCAGTAGAAATATCGAATAGACGAAGATCTTGTTTTGTCGTGGGTCTTTCGGGAACGCCAGGTGATACATGTCTGACACACATGGGATAGACGCATCAAATATTGAGGGCAAAATGAGTTTCGGGGGTTTTTCAGACTCACAAACTTGGGTACACAATACTCCAAATAGTCCCCAGTGCAATAAATACCCCACAATCTGTGGGGAAATGCATATGTTAAGCGAGCCCCGGACTGGACAAATACATATCAACGAAGAACTGACCCTCGGCCCCGTCCTAACCATGTTATGTGCATGTCATAAGCACCACTGTATTTCAAGCAGGATGGACCACTCACTTCGACGCAATATGGGGAGGTATGGCATTCACCATGGTCGACATGATGATGAGTGGAGAAGGGGTGCATAGGGTGGACGGAACGAGGCTGTAGCTATAACCCATGTTTTACCGAGCGCTGCCGGGTTATTTATAGATCAGAAATATGCTATAAATATCTCTAATGTGTTCTTGGTGTCATGGATATGGATCTGAACTGATGATCTGACAGAATGATTTGCCCATCCATACTTCGAGCTACAATGCCTCAAGACTTCAAACTTCAGGCCTCTTTAGATAACTGGGAGTATGTAGAAAAATATAACCTCGTCTCTATCCGGATTTATCAATCAAAGGGGAGGCTCCGACGAGTGGTCCAACCCAGTGGAGAAATGCTTAAGGATCCCGCGACAAAATGATCCTGCGGTTTTTATTTAGCACCTCAGACTCGAATGAGAACACAAATAGTACATCAGATGGCCCCATAGGTTCTAAATACAGCTCCTTTATCATCGCCCAATGATAAATTGAATGTTGCATTTGTGCCTCCCCTACATATTATAGCCTGCTCCAGCTTTTCCGAAGGTGAATTTTCGAGATGCAAACATGTTAGCAAGGCATGAAGAATCTTTTGAAGCAGTGGATAAATCTGCCTTATCGAAAACCGTGTATAAGATTCCTTAACATCAAACGAACTTGAAGACTTCGTGTGGTTCCTAAAATGGATATAAAAATACCACAACACCATACTACAGCATATTCTGCAAATAATTTGGACATCTCCAAACCTTAGTCCATCCACAAAAGGCAAGCTGATGGCCAGCTATATGATCAGGAAGGAAGACTACGGCATCGGGGAATGCCGCAGTGCAACTGTATGTAATATAAATGTTTAGCTTTGTGTGTGGGTTCTAATGCTCAAACGTTCAAACGTTCAAGTAAGACACCCTAGAAATTTTCACGGTTCCAAATACTCGCTGTTTAAATTTTTCGTCTTCTCCCTTCTCTTTTCCACTTTTCAGTCCCCGTGAGCCTCAAATCTTCTGCCCAGCTACGGTGGAAGATACTTGTGAGTTGGCCCATGTCATATAGGTTTACTGATGTTTAACAAAATTTTATGTGGGGGATGCCCAGACTATTGAGTAGATTAGAGGATTCACCCAGCTTCTACTCGGTATATACCACAGACTGCAGCATCATCCAGCCTTCAGCCATATTCCTCGTTGCATTTTGGAAAGAAAGTCACCTCCATATTATCCTGTTCCATCATCATCAAATTTCTGCACTCCCGTCAATGGTCCGGACCTTCCCCTTCCTTCAAACACATTCTTCTCCGTACTGCAAGAAGTCCCAAAATGCTGGAAAAATCTATTCACGGCCTTCGAAGGAAACTTACCTCGAGCCCCTCCATATTATCTCCAGCTTGCAATTTATCATATCTTGGAAGTACCTCTCTGTAAGTATCTAATACAAGCGGGTCATCACTATTCTCATTTGTTCCATTACTCAACAGCCGGCAAATGGACTCCAATACCGCCCATGGGGTTCAACAACAAAAATCAAGTTGGAAAATATTTCCCTAGCCGTAACAGAATATCGAAATTTCCTCGTACAACTTGGATCCCATTTAGAGGATGCGTCTTTGCATATCAAGAATACCCCTCTACAAAATACTTCCAGGGTTCCTCTGATATCATCCCGCGTCGCTCTCCCCCGCCTTCAGAAGCTCCACCTAAAATTGGTCAACCTTCAATCTTGCCCAGAGTTTTGGGTTATTTTTTCGTTCCCAGCGCTTAAGCGGCTGTTCGTGGAGGACCGTGACATTGAAGCGATCGGAGCCTTTTCGTGGGGCCTGGATAATTTGTCGGTGTTGCTTGTCGGTTCGCCAGGGATGGAAACATTTGTTTTGACGAAGTTGCCTTCTCTCGTCCTCGAGGACAGTCCCATAAGAACATATTCACCAACGCCCTGTTCCCGATCATATAGAAAGCTACACCGGCCAGCGTCAGACAACCTAGAGGCATTCCTATCAACCATCCCCTCGGTGAAAACACTGTGCCTACCTTGGGCAATCCACCTTCCCTACTCTGTCCTAAGCAAAATAGCATGCGGGAGCCTGATACCTCACCTACGCTCCTTAAAGCTGGCCACTTTTAACGGCTACGCGGTCTTCCACACTGTGTGCAGTAGGAATCATCTATCGGGATTTATACACGGGACACTTAGCAAGATAACACGGTTAGACCTCGTCGTGCTCGTGGATACCAAAGAGGAGAACCAAGCGCTCGTCGATGGGATGCAAGAGGGACTGGATATAATGGCAGCTCAGCTCTCCTCTGCCTTTACGGACGGGTTGAGCCTGAGGTTTGTCGATGCCTGCCCCGGGTGTATGGAGCTCCAGGAAGAAGACGAGAAGTGCTGGTATGAAGAGGCATTCACGATGTTCTCTCTTGATATGTGAATTGGCCTAACACCGGCGCAGATACAAAACTTCAGGTTCTTGTGACCATTTTCTTCATTTTTTCTTGCGAATTTTTTTTTGGCATTAATGTAGTATAGCATTTTAGGAAGAAATCTTGGTTGTAATCATACCATAGCGTAGCTTTTAATACAGCCTTTCCAGGAGAATTTCTTATTGGACGGTGAAGACTTGAGTAAAAAGATTAAGGAGGAATCCAACCTTGGTCCTTCGGCATGCTCGGGTTGTCTGAAATGGAAAATTGATGCCGAAAATGGAAAGGTCTCGTGACACAGACAGTGCGGAAGCCGAATCCGGGAAGCATTTCCAATGATTTTGCACTCGTTTTCATACCCCTCGCATCCCGCTTAATTGCATCGTCCAAGGATTCCCTATGTGGTATTGATGAAGCTAATACTATGCGGTACACCTCTATGGCGAAATTGGGCCACACAACGAAAAAAACACAGCTGAAAATGCGGACACCCTTGAATACTTGAACAGGATCCTTTCCTTTCTCCAGCTAATCCTCTTGTTGGCACCTCTGCTAATTTTCGCTACTCCACCCTACGTCCATACTGACACCGGTGAGTACCTCCAACTGTACGCTCTGTCTCCTGTCGCTGAATCACCTTCAAGGAAGTCGGATTTCGTTTAACGCGCCGGTTATGCGCGCTGTCGGCCCTACAGAACGGTCCGTATCTTGTCAGATTGCTCTTCGACACCAGCCGTAGACGCTACCCCTGGGAACTGAGGCACTCTCGGAGTCAATTCTATCAGCGAAGAGCCAGCGCATTCCAGCGTGACCTACGCACGGGGATTATTCGGGGTGCTACGTTGAGAGTCCACAGACGACGCCGCAAACTACATAAGTAATTCAATTTCTATTGCCCAGAAAAAAGTTCATCGCTCCACTTTCCCTCATCCACCCCCAAAGATGGGCGTTCTTCGACTTGCAACTGTCGTACTCGCATCCCTTTCGTCTTTTGTCCTCTGTACCAATGATGTACAAGCAAAAGGACCTCCCACCTCCCCTGGTCACCCAAAACCTCCCCAAGTACCAGCAGGTCACTGGGTCGACACTTGGGTATCTATGCCCCAACTAACAGAGCCGGCGAATCTCCCTCCCCCGCCTTTTAACGAAACCAACATCGTCTTCAAAAATTCCACCATTCGCCAAACCATCCATACTTCAATTGGAGGGGATCAAATCCGTTTACGTATTTCCAACGTATTTGGTGGCTCCGATCTTCCCATTACCGCAGTCACAATCGCACTCCCCGCAAACGGCGCCGCTGGGTCAAGCGCTATTCAAACCAAGACGCTGCAGACCGTTACTTTCAGCGGGAACAGTTCAGTCGTCATCCCAAATGGTGCTTTGGTCGTTTCCGATCCCCTTACATTCACCATCAAACCTCAATCGATGCTCTCCGTGACGCTATTTACCTCACAGGGACAGACAACGAACAGCATCACCTCGCATCCGGGGAGTCGAACAACCACTTGGTTCTCGTTTGGAAACTCCGTGACTGCAGCGAACCTGACGGGAGCAGCAAATGTTGCTCACTGGTATTTCCTTAGTGCCCTGGAAGTTTGGGCACCAGTCGATGTCGGAGCACTCGCTATTGTTGGGGATAGTATTACTGATGGTCGAGGGAGCACGGATAACGCGAACAACAGGTGCGTTTCCTCCATATTTCTTCCCTTTACAGATCTTAGAATTTCCCTCCAGATGGCCAGACCTCGTCCTTGCCAAAATGCAAGCCAATCCAGCGACCAAAAACATCGGCGTCGTAAACCAAGCCGCAGGCGGGAATCGCATTCTCGCAGACGGACTCGGACCCAACGCACTCGGGCGTATCGACCGGGACGTCCTCGCCCAATCCGGGGTCAAGTACGCCATGATCTTCGAAGGCGTCAACGACATCGGCACAGCAGAAGCCACGCCCGAAGCCCAACAAGCCATCGGCGACCGCGTAATCTGGTCCCTCAAACAGATCGCCTCGCGCGTGCACACGCTCGGGATCCCCATGTTCGCAGCTACGATCACGCCTTTCAGCGGAGACCCCACTATCCAGCCGTACAGCAGCCCCGTACGCGAGGCTACGAGGGTACGGGTGAATGATTTCATCAAGAATAGCGGGACGTTCGATGCTGTCGTCGATTTTGACAAGATCCTCGCGGACCCGGCGAACCCGAGTCAGCTGAACCCGAATTTCAACTCTGGGGATTTCTTACATCCCAACCCGGCGGGATACCAGGCTATCGCAGACGCGTTCCCTTTGGATATCTTTAACATCATCGCACCGAAAAACAACTTCTCGTAGGCTCGTTATTGCGTAGTCGAAGTACGTACGTAAAAAAGGATACCCGTAGCCTATAGCTTAAAAATATTTGTTTTCTGGATTATGGTTTGGGGAATTCAATTTTTTTTTACCAGCCCTTTACCAAAAAAAGATAGTAAATGTCCTTTGACTCTATACTACGTAACAAAATATAGTTGGCACAGTAAGCACCCACAATATGTATGTAAAATGTAATGAAAAAAATAAATACTTTGCATTCCCCTCTGGAAACCCTTGGCAATAAACTCAACTTTTGTTCAACAATCAAACAAAATACGCCTTTGGCACAGGGTCTCTCATCTCTTGCTCTTCAGTCTCTACTTTCACCGAAAATCCACCCGCCATGGCCGAATGCGTCGTACCCAGCTCCGTCAAAGTGAATCCTTCGCTCATCTCCCCCGTCCGCCTCCCCGTCCTCCTGCGTGTCGCCATCGACGATCGGTCAGTCGTCTCGTCTGACGAAAGTAGTCCAATCCGCATGCGACTATTAAGAAGCACAAGCAGCGAGTTCGAGTACACCTTGGCCATAATTTCAGAAGGCACTTGGTAGAACGATGGCCGGCTCGGGAGTAAGACCAGTATGAGGTTCAAGATGGCAATGATGGCTTAGACTCAGATCAGGTCGACCGAAGATGGAAAAGAACAACACAAATACCAGTGGCAGAACCAGTTTCGATGATGAGCATGATGATTTTCCGGAGCATAACTTGGGTGTCTTTCATCCCGTCGGCGCCTTTCCTCGACAGCTGTGGTAAGTAAGGCAGGATTAACCCGACGCGTATAAGTTGATGTGTGGTAGGTTGATACTCACGTAGTATGTCATGCATACAGCGATAATCACGTCGCATAGCGCACTTCCACCATTCCAGATCTATCAATCAAGATACTTAATCAGAGAGTAGGTATTGGAAATCATTTGAAAGCTTACGCCGGAAGTGATGAAGAAATGAGGACCCAAAAGGTTGCTAAACAACGCAGCCCTCTTGAGAACGACCGCACCAGCAATCGCACCTCCGAGTTGAACAAATGCGAGCTAGGAAAATTAAACAAAGTTGATCCTTTATCCACATAATACTTGATCGGTATAGACATACCACAACAATTACCCCTGATACCCAGTAAGACTCGGATAGAAGCATTATACGATAAGCATAGAAAATCTCGGCGATCCATGCGACTATAATTATCAGAGAAGTTTGAATCCATTGCCTCTTAGACCAGCTACACGGACTTACCAACACCACTTAGGATAGGCACGCTAAACCATGCCAGTTCCACCCCGTTATAGTACGCAAAATTACCATAACCAGCGGCAAAGACATGGAATGCAGACGCTGTGATGATAATTGTCTGTAGAAGTTCGAGCACGTATATGCCATACACGACAAGCTTGTTCCGTAAGGGGTCTTTCGGGAAAGCCAGATAGTACATGTCTAATGGCATTTGTTAGTTCTATAAATAGATCGCGCTGTGGAAGTACATAGGTACTTACAGACTTGAGTCGACAAGACGCCAAAAAGGCCCCAATGAAAAAGGTACCCAATCAACTAAATGTAAAAATATCAGACTGCGCTCTTCAAATACGAGAAAAGCAGTACTTACACGAGGACCAGTCCTATTCAAAAACAGAACATAAACACAGTAATCATCAATTCCAAATCCGTTAGGGGATGTATGTGGCGATGCATGTGTCTATGACCACGAAAAGGAGTGCTTACTTAGACGTCACATCAGCGGGTAAAGGAGGCAAGACAGAGGTAGCGTTGACGGACATCGTCCTGCGTGAAGCGGGCAGCCAGGTGCTGAAAGAGGAAGATGGAAGGGCGTATGGGAGGGATTGCACTTGCCGCGATAAATCGATCATTGGGTGGCTTAAGTATATCCTCCCGAAATCTAAATCAATAATGTTGAGAAGTATGGGATACCTCGCCCCTACCTAAATAAAGACACGATTCTGCAGAGGAACATTCTTCCATCTCTCAAAGATTGGCTTAGATATGGTGATGATCAAGCAATCAGCGGCTTTCATATAGAGTGGTGCACGTCTCCCGAGCGCAAAATAGATGGCGTGCACTTTCTTCCAGAGGACTGTGTTGTCATCTCTGAGTTCGTTATTCGGTCGGCAAATTACATCGTAGTGTTGTTCTGCTTTCCTGTGGGAGGAACATCGACATGCCAACGTCTTATCATCCAACAAATGTTCTCCCGGGAAGGCGTGTTCATAAACTATAAATAGAAATAACTTAGGGCGGAAATGATTTGAACCTGCTTAGACATTATAGACAGATGAACAAAGGTTACTCACCTTTTGGGATCCACATTGACAGAGGTGCCCCTAATCGCGCGAAAGACTTTAATGTACCATGGGTTGGGCCAAACATAAATTCAGAGTCGCCAACACAAATTACGGAGAAAAACTCGAGCGGCGATATCATGTACGTGACGTGTCAGAACAGAAATAGCTGTGGGATCTAGAAGTTGGAAGGAAGGGTGGTGTGTTGTCTTCTTGGGTACCCATGCCGCGGTAGTCGGGTGTAAACAATACAAACTTTCAAACCTTTTGGCTGTCGCACCTCTTCTCTCAGTAAGGCTCTGCACGACGGGAGGCGGAAATAAAATGTCCTCAAAGTATGCGATGTTCATGTACGCAGAACGGGAAAAAAGTGCCAGTTGATGTTGTTGCGTCTCCGCCCCTCTCAATATTCCGACTAGCGCATCTTCGGGTCTCTGCATTTGCCACTGGGCGCGACTCCCAGCGCGGTACTACCATAAGGAGTGGCGCTCCGCGGCGCGGATAGATACCAGTTAAAGGAAGGTCTCGTTGTGCTGTGGTGTATAAGGATGATCGGTCAATATCAATACTTACTGTTCCCTCGGCACCCTTCAAATATTCTAGCAGCGGACAGGTGCCTCAAAGCTTCACCGCTGATAGTGATGGACATGATAATATCAGGATATTTCCACAGATATACTGTCAGCACCATATTTCAGCGTGTTTCGTCAGATACCATCCCGAGATCAATGATCCAGCGAGGAAATAGAGGAGAAAAGGGACAGACCAGGTCACAATAGGTATGTAGTATTTATAGGGAATTATTCTGAACAGTGTATCATTCACGGATGACAAGAAACTCCATGATCAGATGGTGCATTCCAGTAAATTCACCGCGGTACATACTTCATCGTAATCGGGTACAGCACATGGTACATTGCGGCAATAGATGACTACTGGTAGTAGGGATGCGTCTGTATTATGTCGAGGAAAATTCCCAAAGGACGATGGCAAGTCGGTGTCATTTTATATATATCCCGGAATATTCTAGATAACAAGGTGGATGGTATTCCAAACGAGATACCATAATAACCAAAGTACAAGTCCAAAAAACAGTAATAAAAACCCTATAACCACAAAGAACGTCCCAACAGGCGCTGCCAACGATGCATGGGCAACCCAGGATCTATTCAGCCAGTTCCAAGTCTCCTCCCGACCTTGATACGACCCACAGGTGTAAAACGAATTTTCGAAGCCTAACCAAACCGTGCAGAAGAGAGAAGCAAGTCCAAAAAAAACCTTCTTGATTATCACATATCCCCAAACTTTCAAGTATGCCTTGTGGACGCGGGACTGGTCGACGAAGAATTTCCCAGAGCGTGATTTATCAATGAGGAATTCAGTAAAGGAAGCATGTAAAACACTTGGATGCTCGTGGTCGATCCCTATTCCTCGCAATAAGGACGCAAGACCTTGTAATGTCGCTTTCGAGGTCCCATTTTCCAAGCGAAGATAATCATCTATAGTACTCAGCGTGGGGCTCCCAATCGACGTAACCACCACCCCTAATACTCGTACGAGCATCTCCTGGTTTGGATGTGTTGATAAAATCTGCATGTATAATCGGTCCAAGTCAGAAAGTCCCTGTCCATCGCGTATTTGATGTAATATTTCGAGTTGAGTCTTCGGGTGCGTAAAACTGGAGTCCACGAACTTGAGCACAGTGGCTGCAAAAACAAATTGACCGGATGCTCTCTCAAGAAGGGACTCGATGACGTCCTCGCTTGGCCAAGGGAGATCATTGGATGTGAAAAGGTCTGATTTGCGGTTGTAAATTTCAGTGAATCCGTCGAGGAGATATACTTTGATATCTTCGTACGTATGCGAGGATTCAGAATCGTCCAGGATAACGCTATGAGTGATGGAATGAATCGGCGAAGAGGTGATTCTTTCCCGAATGTATGACTCTGGGCGGGTGGCAATGACGAAGCGTAACGGGAAATCTGGTGTCTCTTGAAAAGCGGTTCCAAGAAGTCGGAGGATGGTTCCCTGGTTGATGGTCCCATTACATTCGTCCAGCCCATCAATAAGGACTGTCGTCGTGATAGTTTGGCCACTCTGCGCTGCTAGGAGAACCGGTTTTACGATCAATTCCTTGACCTGTACTTCCATGCTCCTTGTGGGGAGGATATGGTCCTTCTTCATGACTGCATCTATCAGCTCCGCCAAGTGACCCCCAAGATTTTGAGCTAGCTGATACGCCAGGGTACAAAACAAGTATTTTGCTTCACCGCGCTGTTCGTGGCCCTTGCCAAAGAAGAATACGGCGGAAACATCGTCCCCGTAAAGCTGACTTGCCAGTTCCTGCATAATGGCAGTTTTACCTACTCCCACCGCACCGTTTAACCACAATATCCTAGTCTTTCCTCCGGGTCGCTGTATCCATTCGCGTAGGACCTGAAGCACCTTACCCCGCGTTTTCGGATGGCACTTAGGAGGTGGGTATCGTTCGGAAGAGTCGTGCAGGGCTCCATGCGCTATTCTTTTACTCAGTGCCTTGAGACCTCGAAAACGCTGAGCAATATTATTGACATACGATGAAGGTTCATCAATGACATACCTGCTTGAGGCTCGACTCCGTAATAATTTATGTCTCCTTTTGCTTCAATGAATGTTCCTCCGTTGATGGTAACATTTTCACTGTTTTTGAACATTCGTCTGCAAAATCTAAGGATCGAGAGGCCGTGTATAAGATACGCCGATAGGTTTCTATGCCAGACCAGCAAACGATGTCATGGACCTCGGTGTAGCCCTAATTATATGACAATTATTGTTGGGTGGCTAGGCTCGTACATGTTGAAGAACGTTAAGATTAGCTAATCAGCGATATGGTTTAAACAATCTCCTTAAGTAATGAAAGTCGAGAAGACCGAGCAGGAAGTTACGCAACTTTGAACTGAACGTTGAGGTAATAATACAGAGCAATACAGACGCATCGACTTGAAAATTTCGACAGCTAATACAAATCAATGGATATAATACATTGGAAATACTTCGTAACCCCAAATCATAACAGAGAAAAAAACTAGCAACCAGCGGGGACGGTGAAGTCGTCGACATAGCTAGCACTAACAGCACTGGAACCAAGTCCACGACCAGCAAAGGCTTTCCATAACGGGCACTTGTTAGACCGGCGTACTTTTCTGGTCGGCCTGGATCCATGCAACACACGCAGAGGCAACTATTTTAGAGAAACCAATCAGAATTCTAGGAATAAATTGCTATCACCGAGACCGGGGTGCTTACATGTGGGGTTTCAAGGTCGGAGACGAAGCGCGCCGAGGAAAAGTCGGAGGTAAACGATATCATGTTACCCGCTGTGCCGTCGGGGCTCTTGGCATCAGCAGCACATCCGTGTTTCTCGACTAGAGCAGCGTAAACGTTGTGAAGGATGTTAGCCCAGATGTCACCGATTTCTATTGGAGAACGGATTAGAGCCGAGCAACGAAAATTCGTCGGAAGAGGAAACTTACTGTGAACAGCCGTGAGGCCCTTGGCCGAAGCATAGGTCTGGGGATTGGTCGACCTAGCGATTTTTGGGCATGATAAGTTTATAACTTAAGAAAATCAAGCGAACGATAACTCACGAGTTGGTCGAGTAGGGGTATGTTCGGATTCCACCAGCAGTGTTAGTCACGTAGTCGCCGAGAACGATCTTCTTGACAGCAGCAGACTTGTGCTGAGGCCACTTACAGGTCCAAAGGGATTAGGTTAGCTATGTCAGAATATAAAAGTGATACTACGCACTCGACCATGGCATCTGACCATCCTTCACCGATACCTCCAGCTTCGGTTGTCTGTAAGCACCTTCCAGTTCCGCCACCAGTCATTCTGTTGGTGATTCCGTGAGTATATTCGTGGACGACGATGTCATTCTCTAGGGAGCCATCATGGTTAGGCTACAGTCGGCGTTCGAAGTGAGAAAATTGATTACAACGATAGCTATCACGACTCACAGTGGTGTAAGTCCAGATGTACATGCGGCATGATCTAGATTGACCACTATCAAGATAGGCGAATAAATTTCGACAAAAACATTTAGGATTGGAATACAGGACTTACTTAGCGGGAGTGGCAAAGTTGGCATTGTTGGTACCGGAGTTATCCTGGACGTAAATTTGGACGCGATCGTTCTGGGCACCACCTTTACCGAAGTTGTTGCTTTGGAAATTGTAAGCAGTTTCGGTGAAACCGTATCTGTATGTGAGGTCGTATACGGCGTTGATAATATAGAATGTGTTGACATGAGCAGCGTTGAGATTCTCGGTGGTGGCTGGAGCAAGAGTGTCCTTGAACGTGTAATCGAAGACTAAGCCAGAGGAGCTCTGGGAGGTTGTGTAGGAGGTGCTGCTCTTGTAGGAGAAAACATTTTTCCACTGAGAAATATCATGTCAGATGACAATCGAAATAAGAACGAAGTCACAGAAAAAAACATACGCAGTTGTCATGGTAGAAGTGGTATCAACGGTGTGCCATCTGGAGGGTGAAGCAAGAAGATCCTGTGGGTCGACAAGGGTCTCAAGACCATCGGATAAAATCTTCTTGGTGATAGGTAGAACTTTGTACGGCGAAAGGTAAGTCAAATAAATGCATATAGGTTTAAAATGTCAGGTCCATACCGAGGCCTCAGCAACGAAGTCGGTCACAGACGCGATCTTTCCGGTGTGTGCATCGACATAAATTTCGTACCAGGTGTTGACTTCATCGTTTTGAACTTGAATGACATGGACAAGGGCGACCGATCCACCCGCCTCGGCAGGATACTCGATTCCAACAGGCCAGTTGCCAGTAGCGTCGAAGGCCTGCTCGACCTTGGGAATCAGAGACTTGGCGCTGAAAGTTGGGCACGAAGGAGCATTCTTCTCTGAAGCATGAAGTACATTTAAGAGCAGAACGGTATAAGAGGAAACCACATACTGGGCTTAACAAACGATGAACCAACTTGAAGAAACGATCCTATCGTTCTTCCAAGCAACATTTGCAACAGCGTTAACGAAAGGAATGCCATTCTGTTCGAATGAACATTCATCAACGGCATTTTAACATTTGGGTGAAAGAAAGCTTACGTGGTGTTGCTTAACATAGGCATGCTTTTCGTCCCTGTCGGCATACCCGCTCTGGAACTCAAAGGAGGTGGACTCAATACCAAGACGAGATTGAACAAAAGCGAGAGCAGTTGAGTTCAAATCTTTAAGAGCACGGGTATCGAGGAGGAAGTCGGTCTCGAGACCTCTTTCAAACACCTAATTAAATAGAAGGCGTCAGAAACGACATTGATAAACTCGAACCATGGCTTTAACGTACTTCGAAAGTTGACTCGGGGTAGTATGTCTCAATTTTCAGAGTATTCTTGAGTACTATCTTTCTATTCAGCGATAACCGAGTTTTAGCGGTCATACTAATGTTGCAAATTGCCAAGGTGAATGGCGTACGCACTATGTTGTACATGTAATAAGGAGATTTTGAGAGTAGGAAATAGAGGTATTAATCTTACAGTTGGAGTTGGGCGAAGATATCATAGTACGCCGGACGCGCAGCGTCCGGCGAAAGTGTTAACAATTTGCGAAACGGAAATGGCACACATAAAGACTCTAACAGTATATATGAGCACACGAGCAAGAAGTGAAGGTGCTAGGACGTACCATGTTGTTCGTTAAATGCCAAGCGTAGGCAGAGTTATATGCGAGAAATAGGCTATGAGGGCAGTTTCAATGTGGAGGCCTTCGGGAATGATTGCACCAGTCTTGATTAAATTTCGCACAGAAGTTTCATGGAAAGAGACCTTCTACTTGACGAGAGAAGATCTGAATTACCATTTACCAAAACGAACGTGGTGGTTGATGAACAACATTTGCCAAATGGCGTTCCTCGCTTAATTTTGACGATTAACGTCCCGTGACTGCGAAAAATGGCACGTGCTTTATTGCGCGACGCGTATGTAACTACTGTTAATTTATAGTACATACTGCTGAGAATCAAATACGTCATTATCACGTAAGTGAAATTTTGGCGATTCGAACTCAGAGAAGTTTGAGCCTTAGAATTTAGAACCGTAATACACATATGCAGTAGCCTACGGTAACAGCGCGCATCTCCGCTTGACCGACCCAAAATATTTTGTATAACTCTTATCCTTATACTGTTGATACATCTACCATGTTGTCTATTTTTGGACTCTACAATACAGCTAGCTAAGATAGTCACACAGCGTAGCCCTTCCCAGGATCCACATCCGATGTTTCCTTGTCCTTTCCATCCCTATTAGGAAATACAAGCTCTTCTCGAGTGACTCTGATACCTTCAGACAATTCGAACGTATCGGCTCCTCTACTATATCCAAGATCAAAATCTTGTGGAGTTCGCAAGCTTGGTTGCTCAGACGGGCTGTCCACTCCAAGGCGTATCCGACTATTCAACATCACCATTAGTGAGTTTGAATATACTTTAGCGAGGATCTCGGATGGAACTTGGTAATAGGCTGGGCGATTTGGAAGTAGTTCAAGAATTAGGTTGAGAATGGCTACCATCGCTGCAATGTATTTCTGTTATGACCCAAATTGTTTGAGAAAGCTATGTTGTTGCTTGCCTGTGATCGTGCCCGTCTCAATCACCAACCTGATGACACGGCGTAGGAAAATTTGGGTACCTGCCATACCTCCAGACCCGCGCTTAGAAAGCTGTCAAACTCAGTGAGAAAGTGCTCCTATCTCACGTCAGAAACTCAAATTAATCAGCTTACATAATACGTCATGCAAACGGCAATGATCACATCACATGCGGCACTGCCTCCATTCCAGAACTGATGCAGAGGGCTGTTAGAATGATGAGGAGACAGTGATAAGGAACTTGAACTTGCAGCGGCGGCGATGTAGAATTCATTTCCCAGGAGTTTGCTGAATAAGGAGGCATGTTTGAGAGCTGCTGCAGCTGCAAAGGCTCCCCCTAGTTGAACTAATGCCAGCTGTGGATGGCTTTTCATAACGCGATAATATCGTATAAAAGCCATATATTGCTTACGAGCATAATGAAACCGGCCACCCAGTATGACTCTGCTAGAACACTGATGCGGTAGGCATAAAACGCTTCCGCGAGGAATGCCACTAGAAATAAAGGTCTTAAGAAAATAGACAAAACGAATGCCGTAGGGGACCACTAACCGACACCGCTTATTACTGTGATACTAAACCACGCCAAAGCGATGTTGTTGTACACACTGAAGTTTCCATACCCAGGACCAAACACATTCCATGCTGAGATAGACACTATGACGGTTTGGATGATCTCGAAGGCAAAGATCAGGTACACGAATAATTTGTGACGCAGAGGATCTTTTGGAAAAGCTAGGTAGTATAGGTCTGGGGGCGCTTATCAACAACAAGGTGTTCTGTAGATGTTGTCTAAGTACACTTACATACTTGAGTGCACAAAACCCCAAACAACCCCCACTGAAAAATTACGCCTAAAATCTTTTACTCTCGATCGGTTTTCTGGTAGTCCGATTAGTCAGAGAAATGAACCGACCCTTGGACCTGTTCTGAATAGGCTCGCGTTGATATCACATTGCATAGTCAGACTGTGAGGTTGACGTACATAGCGCCGATATGCGGTGGTAGGCCTGGTATCGTTGAGTTGGCACTCATGTTTGGGGAGCAGTCTCAAGGGAAAAATTCTACTCTTCTTCCCTTACCGCGTATAAATGTAAACCACGAACACCTCATTAAATATGCCCGGAGAAATTGGGCGACAGTTTTAGCTGAGGTACATATGCACTGACGGCGAGGCCTCAGGCTCGGAACGAATTTGATCGGCCTTGATATGGCCGGTAGTAAAGAAAGCAACGAAAAGACATATAAATAGTTCGGAAGGTGAGAAGAGCTATACATATATTGCATAGATCATATTTAATGGTTTCCTGGAGAATTGCGCAGTGTGACTTTGGGAGCAAGAATGATGTACTACCTAAGGCCAAAGATGCGGTCTTATCGGGGGATAAATGATCGATGAACCTTTCTCTGGATAGCTTGCGTGATGATTAAGTACTAAGTTTTTACTTCCAGACAAATTTAGATTCCTCAATAAGTACTACTTAAGTAAATAAAATTCTTACAATAACGATTCAGGGAGTTCATTAAATGTTCACGACCTGAAAATGGGAGGGACGCGCTCCCGGCGATATTTGATATGCGCCTGGCATATTTTAAGATCGTAACGGCAGTTATTTCTAGCGTGGGCGCTCGCTTCCGTTTTCATGCCTCCAAATGGAGTGGATTGACCTACGTAATATTATAACATCATATGCTGGTTTTAACGATCACCCCGCCGAGTTGATATTTTACGGTCGCCTGAGAACCTCGTATAAGACTTGATTACCATTCAGTTTTTCTGTTTTCAGTGACCTTGATTCTGTTTTCAGGTGACCGAAAAACATCAACTCGCCGGGGTGGGTTTCAATCGTGACTGTTCATAAGTGCAATTAAGTCATTTTCTATAACATTATGTATTGAGCAGGTATATAACATATTATCGAGGAGACGTCTTGTTCCACAGAATCGTTACGCTTGTTGCCTCCTGGGTCCATTCTTCACAAAAAATATTGTCTTCCCACGCCAAACAAAAGCTCGGCCATTTTTGCTTTAACACTCATCTAGAATTCCGATAGAGGAGCAGCTCAGTCCTGCGTGCGCTGCTGTTATTAGGGGTCTCTTCCGGAGAATTTGGATATGAATTAGGTCTAGATTGAAATCACAAGTGTACACCACGAAAGCTCCGTGATGTTTTCTAGACATTTAAGCGTGATGTAAATGATATGTAATGTCACAACATCTATTTCACATGAATTTGATGTCAAAATGATGTCAAACGGAAAAACATCAAAAAAATATCTCACCAATGATGTTCATTTGACATCAATCAGAATGACCTCAGAAAAACAACACAAGTGATGTTTATTAATCGACATATTTTATAAGCTCATTGACCTCATATTGTGGTCGTTCTCGTCAGACGTTATTTTCAAAATCTCGCAAAGTCATTTTAAACTCCGTTCACGTGACATAGTTGATTAACATTCGGCGCGCATTTTAATTTTCCAACAACCTTCATCCTTCCCTCATCATGTATCTTCTCTATTCGCAATAGATCTTCCCCTTCAATTTCTTTAGGCCACTATTCTTGCATGACCAACTGTATGTGGTGAGTGGGATGCTATCTTTATGTGTTCAGTCTTTGTTAACTTACTACGGCATTGTTCTCTAGAGCAGCGGACCCAGTCACCATGAAAGTAAGTCCAGTGGTAAGTCTTTATATTTTGGTCCGTATGTTTCTTCTCACCAATTTGCAAACGTAACGCTAGATTGCCGTGAAGTATCAACCAGATGTTAAAACGTACTAAGACCAAGTGAACGAGGACTCGAGGAGCGCGGTACCGGATGAGGCGACACTTGTAAGGTATGTGTTTATATCCCTGCATACACCTTTCGTTTGGCTGAGAATGTACCAGCCTGTTTGAAAACATCTTTCAAGAAGGTATCGTCAAGTATGAAGATCCGGCACAGGTACGAAGTCGTTGCCTCTAACCAGCTCTCGGATTTTGTGTGCCAAGTGGGCATTTACGCTGCGGAGGGTCGGTCTGGAAATGGTGGAAAGCCGAAACGTAAACGTCAAGTGACGGTGACAAGGCTGATGAGGACCATGAAAATTTCTCAGTAGTATGTGTTTGTACCGGCTGGGAGTGACTTTACGTAGTGTTGTTGCTATATTATTATTATGTTGTCTTCGATAGTATTGCACAATGTTATTTTATTTCGGAAAACAGTCCAGGACAACCAAAAGAGGGAGCCAGTAGGAATACCTAAAATTGCTTAAAACATCTCGTGTCGTGAGAACCTTTCTTTAAGGGATGAGGTTGGTATGACCTCTAGCGAGATGACATCAAAAAAATGTTATGGCCTCAGAATGATGTCAAATAAATTTTTTTCCTATCGACATTTTGATGTCACTTGAACGTCAAATTCAGGTCACGATCATAACCCTCGAACGATCTTGGTCTGATGTTATAAAAACGTCAAATCACTTTGGTGGTGTAGTACGGTGATCGTCGCATCAGCTGAACGGGATGCATTCCTGCTAGAAAATTGAAATTGGATGCTGTGCGCTACCTCCTAGGCGCAATCAGACCCGCTCATAATGAGCATTTATGTCCTGATAGTAGCCATTCATAATACCATCGGCATCTGGTCTATTTTAAGCGCCATCCTGTGTCGCGGTACTATGCATTCAGAGGGGTGTAATAAGCCGGGTCAGGTATGTTAAGGAAGAGCCTTCTTAGTGTGATTGTGAAGGCTATTTTTCTAATATAATATTATTGCAGGATAATTTTAAGCTGGCCATTGACTGAAGTAAACTCCGGACGTGAGCAATTCGCACCAAAACAGAAATTTAGAACGACGTGCTACGTATGTTACATCCTTTCAACGACACAGCAGCGAGGTATGCCCCAGAAGCAGGGTTCCCTCCGATAGTTTTATTGGGCATTATCTATTCCTTGTTGAACAATTTGCACAATGAGATGATAATGGAGAATGGCCATATATGACGTGCCCTGTAATTTCCATTGGTTCAATGACAAGAAAATAATTAGAATGTTTCAACGCGCTAGAGAGCACATCGTTTTTGAAGCTTTAACTGTTAATCCCAACATTCACCTTCACCTTCCCCTAACGATAATGTCCGCCCCAACATCTTCTCTTCCTTCCACCCTTCGCGCTACAGAGTCCATCTCTGACATCGACAGTTGCGCACACTGGCGGAGCTCATCACGATTCACTGTTTCCAGGGTACACAGAAAGCATGGCAGAGAAGGACTCGTCCATTTTCGAGCATCATCGCATCCTCTCCAAAGAAATCGTAGAAAATATAATGTGTATGTCAGACCAGAGAGCTGCGCGAGAATGTCACCTCCTATCCCAGGACTATCTCTCTCTTGGTCGACAACTTGGATTTATTGCGGTGGCTCTGAAATACGCCTTGAGCCAGGATAGAGTGTTGTGGTATACCCATGATTCGCCTTACGAGCTGTCTGGCATTCTGAGACGTACGCTCGAAAGCGACGACAAATGGGCAAGGAGTGTTCGAACATTGAAGATACTTGACTCTCGAAGGGCCATTCCCAATACCTCGGACAAGGAGTTCTATTCCACTCCATATGAAGAAGAAGGGATTTCAAAGTCTGAGGAAAGGAAGAACCACCTCCTAGAAGAGTTAGCAACCTCTGAGGGATATATCCATCACGACCCTAACCTGCCGCACATTCTGCAAACACCGGTGAATATCAAGATGCTCTGTATCAGCTGCAGGTGGTACGATTTCGACTTTCAGTTGTATGAAGAACATTCCAGCCATGCGTTTTCCCATATCCTGCACAAAGCGCCAGTGGAGACGCTGTGGCTACGGGGCGTGGTAAGGTTTGAGCTTCAGGTCTCAAACCTGCCTCCCAATAGCAGCTTACGAAACATCACTATGGCATCTTCTGCTCTGGCAAAATTACCGGATACTAAGTATTTCGTGCGACAGACGAACCTGCCAATCCCTGTTCAATCATTCGCAGTCAGCAATACTGACAATGGAGTCGACTCACTGTTCAAAATATTTAATTTCTCCGATTTGAAAGCACTAACGGTCTCTGCAGTGACATGGAGGGATATTCTTGCATGTAGCCTTATCATGGGCTCCTGCACTGGCACGATGGAAACTTTGGAGCTGTCTACCAGATTTATCGATCGAGATGAGGTCCTTCATGGGGCCATTTCCTGGGGCATGCCACTGTTTCGCATGAGGACGCTGAAGCATACCTCTGTCAAGTTGGACGCATTAGCCAGGGTCAAGATCGATGAGATCGATTGGTTTTCCGACAACTTACGTTCGATGCCAAAGAATCCTGCCCCAAAACAATCAAGCTCACGATAGATACTATCAACTGCGATCCAGGAAGAATTATAGAAGAAGAGCTCGGCAAATATGCGGGATGGGATGTGCTGGTGGACACATTTCGAACTGGGGGATAATTTGGACGACCTCCAACAATTGGACATCGTCGTATCACACCCAACGGATGAATAAGGAGTCCTTCACATCGTGAAAGATCGTCTGTCTTTGTTCTTGTCGAGAAAGACGTTGTCACACTGAAAGAGACTTGGGACGTGACTTGCAGGCAAAGGCCGGGGTTTAAACTCGACGGGCCGAGTATAATCATCCCTCACGGCATGTGAGTGGAAGGCACGACCTGGTCAATGTTGACAAGGAAGTACTCATGTGGATCAGATAGTTGAGAGGTATTCAAACATATACCATAACCAATGTAATAATAGTGGTACATGATGAAATAGAAAGGTTGTAAAGTATTAAATGCAAGAAAATGAGGATGATTGCGACATGAACCAGGCTTCATCGAGTTTTGAATGAGTAAGGATGAAAATCATCACGGGAGGCAAGGAGGGAGAGCACGACGGGGAGAAGAAAAACTATACAAATAAAAACCAAAAATCGGACGACAATCATGCGTGTTAAGCGATGATATCTGGGTTCTCAGCCTTCTCTCCCTTGAGATCGACATTTTCAACCGCATTTTGCTGGTCGCCGAGGTACCAGTCGGGAATGAAGAGAGAGAGAACAAGGGGGACGACAGCAAAGGCGGTCGCGGCGATGGTCATATATTTCATCACATCGTCATAAGCTAGAACGAATACAAGTCAGCGTCATCCAGGCGGTTCAAACGAAGAGGTAATTACCTGCGGTGACACCGACTCGAATAGGATCATCCCTATCCAGGAGGACGATAGCTTCCAGCGAACCGTAAAGCGCAGCAAGAGTTTCCGCATCGACAGATGGAAGATGCGCAGCAAGGCGAGCAGGCATCGTTCCAGTCCAGATGGAACCGGCTACATGAAAAACAAACAATTGTAAATCTCATGCTGGTCCCAAAAAAAAAAACGCGAGACGCACCAATAGCACTACCGATTGCACCACCAATCTCCGTGATTAATAGAACGACAGCAGTAGCCATACCCACATCTGCGTGAGGGGCAGATGCTTGAGCAGAGACTTGGATGGTGACAGCGCTGATACCACCACCGATACCCTGCAGAAGCTGACTCCATACCACTTCGGCGTCGGAGGCATTGGCACCGCGAGAGTGGATCATAAGACCACATCCCCTTTATACCAAAGTCAGTTAGGATTGGGCACTGAGTATCATGGGTACCACGGCTTACAAAAGACGAATGGATAGACCGGCAATCATAAGGTACTAGCAGCAGGGTTTGAATTAATTTCATGGAGGCAAGGATCAGTAAGAATAAACACACTTTAGCGCGGCGTATATAGATAATAGCTGCACCAGCGGCAATACCGAACACAGTGAGAGCAACAGTCTGAGTCTGATTGAAGTAGTTGATGTTCACTTCCGACCTGGATAACAGACACATTAGTTAAATATAACGTCATAGATTTTAATCTTACCAAGGCTTGACGATGTAGATGAAGGAGTAAAGATAGGAGTATGATATGTAGAAAGAGATCTGAATGATATTGTTGTTGTGAGAAATCACATAGCACGGGTGATGGGGGAACAATGAGACTTACGAAGTCGAACCCGCCGATGAGAGCAGCAAAGAGAATACTGCGATTTTTGACGAAACGGAGCGGAATGACGGGGTACTTGGCGTACATGGTATCCCACACAGCGTACACGGGTACCAAGATGCAACCAATGATGATCATAGCGATCATCGAAGCTGTCAAGTTGACTCAGACATAGTCGCTGCATAGACATAAAAATCTGTACGCACGATTATGCCATCCGTCTTTGGCGGTTGTGTTAGCTAGGGTGAGGGGAAGGAGGATTAACGCAACAGCTGTCCCAAGCAAGAGCAAACCGAACACGTCGAGGCGGCTGAGGAAGTCGTACACGCTGCCGAAGAATGTTTTCTGGACCCGCTCGTCATTCTGTGCCTTGTCCTTGTTGGAGACAATTCCGAGCTTCTTTGCACGCGATTCAGCCCACAACAAGGTTAGGATAAGAGGAGCGAGAGTGGCGGGGATAAGGATGGCAAACATTCCATCTGCGAAGCATGTAAATTGTGATGATCAAATAAAAATATAAGTTGGTGACTTACAGCCCCATCGCCATCCAGCACCGTTGAGGACACCATTGGCTACGTTGGCTCCCACAAATGCGTTGATAATAAAAGGCATCGAGATCATTCCAGATACCAGTCCGCGCCATCTCAGGGTTGTCATGTCGGCCACAATGATCTGTAAGAGGACTTGAAGTCCAGTATATCCACTTAGAAACAGCATGAACACTGGAACAAAGGAAAGAAGGGGAAGAATAAGAACGTACACAGCATATAGGATAATCCCACCGGCGATTGTCTCGACATTTTTGGCGCTCGCAATAATGATATAGCCAATGACGTAGAAAAACACTAAGGTTGAAAGTAAGAAAAATAATAATGAGGGAAGCAACGATTATAAAGCTCACTTACCGACGAAAACGAATGCAAGACCACGGGACTGGATATCAGCAACCTTCGCGATGATGGGCTTTCCGACGGCGACTGCGAGAAGTAAAAAGAACATTAGTCACGACTGGTTCTTTTTGTACGAAAGAAAAACATACCGATAATACCCTGGGCCACCTGAACCGTACTGAGGAAACTGTGCCTATCGAACGCCGACGTTCCATAAGCGAGGTAATAATAGGTAGTCGTCCCGTCCAAAGAGTAAATATAGGCGGCCAGTCCCAAACTAGAAAACAATACAATGATTGGAAAACGTATAAGAGAAATTATCAAAATAAACATACCTGATGAAAAGGATCCATTTGGAATATTTACCATAGACCTTATGACTGGCCTCTACGGCTTGTACACCATAGTGTGCCGCGTCCTCGACTCTGCTGATGTCGGCTGAAGACTCCCCTCTCTCGCTATCTTTCGCGATACTATCACTCCTTTGGAGGGACATGGCGGTGAGGAAGGGGTAGAGAAGAGACGGGAGGGCACGAAGGGAGCACACTCTCGCAAGGGCGAACTGTCGTGCGTTTTATACGGTATCCAGAATCCACGTCGCGATGGGCTTAAATGATGCTCCGATCATCTGATAATTATTATTCTCGCATCAGCGCGCCAAGTCACCTTATCTGATAACAATGCCGCCTCATGCCGCCTTATCTGATTACCGCAAACCCGTCATCTCTCCATTGCTCATGCATCTGATAATCCGATAAGTCGAGATCTACCCGTGGACGTAGGGATCATCGTGGCAAAAAAGGCCTGGATCCTCCTGGATCCGAAGTCGTCCGGTATATTGAAAAAAAAAAAAAAAATCCGCGGGGGACTGCTTGCTACTGCTAGGGAGCACCGCGTCGCGCCTAAGTTTAAACCGTTTCTCTGCAGACCTAACGTTACGGTACTTACCCAGGTACCGCCTATATAAATTTAGGACGACATAAAATATGGAAAGACCTAGTGAACGGGCGCATATACAAATTTTCGTTGAGTAATTCCACTCCGGATGGTTCCCAGTCTGCGGACAGAAAAATTTAGTGGGCTCAGAAGGAGCGCATTAGTGCCCGCAGTTGCTGACGGTTATTTGTAATGTTAAAACTTGTGTTTTTGCCTGCATTGGCCTGTTCTCATAGTTAAGTATTGAGTAATAGAGTCCGATAAGGACATATGTACCAACGATTACTTCGGCGCGATGTTACTCTGAGTTACAATTGCACCGACGGTCTCAAACACTCTCCACTACATACATTCCTTTCTATTTAATCAGCTAGTGGTGTATTGCTTCGAGTACTCTTGCGGCCCAATGTTTGACGTAGTGGCTGTGTTGTACATGTGGGTATGTTTGTCTTAGAGCTTATCGCCTAGCCATATAAATTCTCAGGATTTGAGAACATCTGAGTTACCGGGGGAGACTGTCTCTGGAGACTCACGTGATACATATAAAATCACATCCATATATAGATGATTGCCCTCTCGGCATTGTAACGGCAAGGACCAAGGGCCAAAAAACGGGCCATGAAATTTTATTTGCCACTTCTTTCGCATGCATTACGGTACATATTCATCTCAGGAACTTGCTACAGGCATATAAAATATGGTAAAACGCACAATTTAGAGGTGGAAAGGTCTAAGAGAGGTCCTAAGGAAATTTTTATACTTTTGTAACATTTTCGTCTATTTGTCGTGCTCCGAAAAGCTGTCACTGGTGGTGCCGATGACTTATTCATTTGGTTTCTAGCAAGTATAAAGCCTATTTAATTATTGACTAAGGTGCCGTCAAGAAGAGCGGGAATATTGTTGAAGCAAAATAAAAATAAAAAGTAAAAAGTACAAATATCAAGTATATATTGCTAACATGCTCAATCGGAGGATATAATGAGTACATGAGTCAAACAAACCTGCCTAAAGATGCTGAGATGCGTCTTCAGGTCTTTTTTTTATTACCTAGATTGGGACGGCCACTAAATGACGACGCCAGGTCGGTAGCCACGGCAAAGTTCGGCTGAGAAGATGCCCTTGTTTGGTTTAGAAGGATAACTGCACGTGCTTGTCTCCCGTTCTCTGGAGACTGAGTCTCCCCCGGTAAACCCGATATTCTGCAGGATTTCAACGACTGATTTGTTCTCGGATGTCTCGGTTCCCTTGCATGTCATGCATGGCTGACACGCTGTGATTATTATTAAACACTAGCGCTTAACCATGATCTCGTTAAGTTGTTACTATCCTGCGGAGAAACCCCGTTTCTTTACCATCCATGTGGACCAGCAAGAACGCGTGGACGTACTCAGGACAGAGGTTAAGGGAAACCTCCTGACCAGGTTCAAAATGGACATCGACGAGGATGATATTCAACTTTTTAAGGTATAATTTTTCTGTCTTTGGCAAACAACCAACTCACACATGGCAGGCGGATATCCCTGTCCCTCCTCTCGATGACCTGCCCATGCGTGCGCTCCAGTGGCTTCATCGACAAAAACAGAGTGATTGCCTCGTAGATGGGGCGCGCCTTTCATCCATATTTCCAGGCGGGCCTTCCGCATCCAATGTGGTGCATATCATTGTTTCCGATCCAGAAGGTATGCTCTTCGCTATCTTTCTATTCTATATTTCTGATTCTATTAGTTTTGGAAATGACCAGACACTTGGCTGACCTGCCATCCTTCCTCCAACGCAGGAAACTCCGCAAGGGTACGTCTGTTGTTGATCACTTGTGGACTATTTTTCTCATTTGGGAACCTAGAGCTCCATACTCTGATGCAATCTTTGCGCCCAGCGTCTTCGCCATCCGAGACAATTGGTAGCGTCAACACAATACGTGATTTTCTCGATCGTCGTGTCTATCTCGGTCGTCCTGGGGGTGCCCCTGCCGCAATTTTCAACCCCGCCCTTGCAGCTTTACAGTGTCGTCTAGAAAGTCTCGACAAAGTTGAAGTAACCCCTCAAGATGTAGTGCACGCCATTGACTACCTCAACGCGGCCATGCAGATTTACGACGATGAGAAGGCTCGAAAAGATGCGATCCAAAATAGCATCGATGTAGCGCTCAAGCGCTACGGTGAATGGAACACAACGCTGGAATGGGCGGATCGAATCAAACCTAACTGTACTTGGTGGCATGAAATATTTCTTCTCATGGTGCTGGAGCTCAAGAACACTGTCGGTCTCGGCGGAAACCCTGTTCTTCAAGCCATCGTCGATTACTGCAAAGTAATTTCGCAGGAGAAGGTATGACGCTCTTTAGAATTATGTTTGGCTACAACGGCTTACCTCCGTTTGTAGTACAAGGATTACCAGGAATATTGCAACTTCCCTATTGTTCTCATTGGTATAGCTGAAAACCGTATTGACATTTCGATCGCTGTTTGCATAGGAGAGATTCACGTCACGCACTTGCTCACGCTCGATCTTACCGCTGGATTTCTTGCTTCTGACAACATCATTCGCCTGGCTCGTGTCTTCAAAGCCCTGTCGTTGTGTCTGGCGGACCTCGCGCTTTATTACAGCAAGGTTGAAGACAAAACAGTCCCGTCGTCTTCTTCTTTATATCCCAACCCGACGCCCGCCGATTCTTCCGTTACGCTGCCTGTCCTTCACTACACACGTCTTCTGTCCAGAGGTGGTCAACCAATTGCTGTTACTGAGGGCCTCGGGATCACGATTGCCGCAAGGTATATTGCCACTCTCGCCGACGAGGAGGTAGTAGTCAAGTTTACTGGCCGTTACAATGAACAGGCTCATCGCCTTCTTGCTGAAGTGGGATTCGCACCCAAGCTACACTTTTGTAAGCGTGTCGTCGGTGGTTTGTACATGGTTGTGATGGACCGTGTATGCGGGAAATCGCTCTGGCAGCTCCAATATGACGAAGAACCTATCCCTACAGACGTTCTGGGGCAAGTTCGTGAGGCGGTACATCTCCTTCACGAAAACGGCATTGTATTCGGTGACTTGCGGGATGGCAACATCCTGTATGATACGTCCAAGGCTGGGGCAGTCCTGGTCGACTTTGATTGGGCTGGAATGCATGGCGTAGACAAATACCCGCCGACGCTCAATGTCGCTAATAACTGGCCACCAGACGTTGTGCCGTATGGTCCTATGCTGAAAGACCACGATTTATGGCAACTTAAACAGCTACAAGGCCTTTGTAACACGGTCGTTTAGCTGGTTTATCTCTCCATATTTATCCATCGTCTGCGACTGCTATAGGAATATGCAGCATTCACATTACGTTAGGCATATCACCTCATTCATGAGCCCCGTATGTAGATTTCCGAATTGTGCTATAGTGATTACATCAATGAAAAACAATATATTGCGTAAATAAACTAGGAGGGCGCTCGCAGTCTATTTTTCGACTAGTTTGTAGAACAAAAAGCAGAAAATATATGCCCATTCGACATTCCGGATCATCGTCTGGGACTTAGCATACCGGGAGATATTTTATGAATCGGCCTTTAAGACAATGTCATTTGCGTCTTCAAGGAGTCTACTGCGTTACTCACAATTCGCTGAGCTGACCTTCTGTACTCCTGAATATTTTGCATTATGTCATTATATGTGTATAGGTGGGCTTTGTTCGACAAGTCCTCGAGGCGCCATTAATTTGGCGACATTGAAAGCCTATATAAGTTAAAACTACATAAAATATGGCAAGACCCAATGAACGGGCGCATAGTACAAGTGTTTAATTCTACTCTGGATGGTTCCCAGCCTGCGGACACAAAAATCTATTAACGTGATGATGTCTCCGACCGACGAAGGAACTCTTTGAGATAATATATGTACCTTTCCGGATTCAGGGTCTCGGATGGTGGATCCTGTCCACTCGTTCTTACGAAATACGACAGGTTTGAGCAAAATGTCCAGACCCACTGCGAGGCTACGGATGGAAAGTGAGTTGTAGATTAGTTCTCGCCAGCGCATGGTATGCCAGTAATACCATCCAAATGTTGTGGGGTGCAGATCCATCTCCTCGAATAAAATAAAACGCCAGCAGGAAGGATCTGCGTGATAATTGTCAGCTAAACCATTGACGAGATGTCATATACGCGTTGACCACATACCTCAACACAGAGAGAGGAGTAGTTATGGTTGTCGAGGATACCACCTTACCTCTCGAGCTGGTAATGATGCGACGTTTTGAAAGAGCAAAATTCGAAGCCACAATATATTTTATGGATCACGTGATGTCACAGATGTCAAGAAGAAAGAAAGAAAACCAGCAATACGGCGAGAGCACCGAAGACATTTAAAAGCAAGCTAAAAGAAGGAGGACAGTCATGAGCATGTGTAGCCCAAGTTTGAGCCCGAGCGGGATGTCTGGCGACGATGTGGGAGTGATTGTAGGCCTAAATTTTATATTTGGAGGAAAGGAGGGGTAGTAAAGAAAGTAATAGTCGCAGCAACGTACGCACCGACGGTGAGATCAGAAGTGCTGTTGAGGTGAGTGACGTTAGTGACAAAGACAACTTCGGTTACGGACGGCGAATGTGTGTACAACTGCTTCACTGTTGTATCAGTCGTTCGTTTTAAGGACTGTGAAATAAAAGTGGACGAGCAACTAGCAGAAGTCTAAATCACTTAGTAAGACTTGACAGAGAATATGATAGCTGCGCTAGACAGACCATTATTTTCGAAGCAAGAAAGCACCTGGGTGTTCATAGAAGTGTGAAAACAGGAAAAGGCACAAACCGACGAAAAGCATGATATCACGTGACCATACAAAAAAAGGATTCTTCATGAAAGAAACTAGATTAGCCAGGCAGAGGGACGGTCCAGCGCAGAGTAGAGTATCCTGAAAGTTAGGGATGATGGCTGGCCATATATAGCATAAATTGTGACCACATACGATTGTTCATGATCGAGGTAGCAGGAGTAGTACGTTTGGATTGCTTTCGTAGTCGGCCTGCGCATGATATGCTAATAGCAGACAAAATGATTGAGATGGCGCACAGAAGGTATGTTGCGGCAATAAGCATGACAACATGACAGTTGCGTGTGGACTCGAAGCTAGAAACTTGAACGGCCAAACTTGGGGAAACTCAATCTGGCTCAGCGGAGCGCGACGCCTAGTGGTGATCCTCGGTTTCGAATTGCACGTTTTAAAACCAAAATCTAATGCATATAGAATACGTGCCAAGTCAAAGAAAACATCTAATCGAGCCTGTAGCCAATCAAGTGCCGTCTGCCGAGAATCTCTCCAATCTGGGGTAACGAGGGGTTGTTTAGCTTTATGGCAGCATAACGCAAACATTACAGCAACGCACCTTGAAACACCATATGTTTGGAATCCTTAAATACCGACACGTCCAAGTTCCCCGCTCTTAACCAGATTTCCTACGAGGGCTGGGGAAGTGATTTGCGTCCACAGGGAGCTGTAGGTACTCTTGACGGTGTCGATTGTGGGTGGTTGAAGTTCCTGCTTGGCATATATTTGCTTGAAGACTTCCTTCGTTACGTTAAGGTTGTAAAGTAGAGGTTGCTTGTACGCTGGGAAGTGAAATAGATATGGGACTTATACCCAAAGAGCTGTCCGACCTTGTCTCCGAGAGGTTCAAGGAACCTTTTGGCGCCGTCAAAGAACTTTCCAGCATTTTTTTGCGCAGCGGCAAGGGCGTCTTGCCACTTGTGGCTTCTTCTGTCTCGCCTCCGTTGGCGAGGGAATGACATAAGAGTGTCTGAGGATGGAAGCTTGCATGACCGCAGCGCGCATTTTGTGGAGAGGGATGTGTGGGGAACGAGGGCAGTGACGGTGTGTTGACGGTGACCTTAACAGGTGGGAAATTTCTGAAATCCCGAATTACATACTCGGTTATCTTATCTTATCCTGACCGCAACGTATGCCCACCAAACATTAGGGAGAGGCACATATCCTGTGCATCTGCAATGAAGATTTATGTGCCATGGCGTACATTCCTTGCTATTTAATCACTCAGTGGTGTATTGTTTCGAGTACTCTTGCACCTGCCGCCCAATGTTTAAAGCAGTGGCTGTGTTATATATGTGGGTATGTTAGAATACATAGCTGACAGTGGCACTCACTCCTTACTGATAACCATGATCTCGTTAACCTGTTACTATCCTGCGGAGAGACCCCGTTTTTTAGAAATCGAAATAAATCAGGCAAAACACGTTGTCACGCTCAGGGCAGAGGTTAAGGCAAAGCTCCTGACAGGGTTCAAACTGGACATCGACGAGGATGATATTCAACTTTTTAAGGTATGCTTTTTTTGTCTTTGGCAAACAACCAACTCACACATGGCAGGCAGATATCCCTGTCCCTCCTCTCGATGACCTGCCCATGCGTGCACTCCAGTGGCTTCATCGACAAAAAGAAAGTGATTGCCTCGTAGATGGGGAGCGCATTTCAGATATATTTCCAGGTGGGCCTTCCGCATCCAATGTGGTGCATATCATTGTTGCCGATCCAGAAGGTATGCTCTGCGCTGTCTTTTTATTCTTTATTTCTGATATCATTAGTTTTGGAAATGACCGGACACTTGGCTGACCTGCCATCCTTCCTTCAAGACAGAGCGCTCCGCAAGGGTAGGCTTCTTGTCGACACCATGGGGACTGTTTTTCATTTTTCAATCTAGATCTCCGTACTCTGATGCAATCTTTACGTCCCGCGTCTTCGCCATCCGAGACAATTGGTAGCGTCAACAAAATACGCGATTTTCTCGATCGTCGTGTCTATCTCGGTCGTCCTGCTGGTGCCCCTGCCGCAATTTTCAACCCTGCTCTTGCAGCCTTACAGTGTCGTCTAAAAAATCTCGACAAAGTTGAAGTAACCCGTAAAGACGTCGGCCACGCCAGTGACTACCTCAACGTTGCCATACAGATTTACGACGATGAGCAGGCTCGAAAAGATGCGATTAAAGAATACATCAATGTAGCGCTCGGGCGATATGGTGAATGGAAAACGAAGCTCAGATGGGCGGATGGAATCACACCTGACTGTACTTGGTGGAAAAAAAAGTTTCTTCTCATGGTGCTGGAGCTCAAAAACACTGTGGGTCTCGGCGGAAACCCTGTTCTTCAAGCCGTCGTTGATTACTGCAAAGTAATTTCGCAGGAGAAGGTATGACGCTCTTTAGAATTATGTTTGGCTACCGCGGCTTACCTCCGTTTGTAGTACAAGGATTACCAGGAATGTTGCAACTTCCCTATCGTCCTCATTGGTATAGCTGAAAACCGTATTGACATTTCGATCGCTGTTTGCATAGGAGAGATTCACGTCACGCACTTGCTCACGCTCGATCTTACTGCAGGATTTCTTGCTTCTGACAACATCATTCGCCTCGCCCGTGTATTCAAGGCCCTGTCGTTGTGTCTGGCGGACCTCGCGCTTTATTACAGCAAGGTTGAAGACAAAACAGTCCCGTCGTCTTCTTCTTTATATCCCAACCCGACGCCCGCCGATTCTTCCGTTACGCTGCCTGTCCTCAACTACACACATCTTCTGGCTAGAGGTGGTCAACCAATCGCTGTTACTGAGGGCCTCGGGATTACGGTTGCCGCAAGGTATATTGCTACTCTCGCCAACCAGGAGGTTGTAGTCAAATTTACTGGGCGTTACAATGAACAGGCTCATCGCCTCCTTGCTGATGCTGATTTTGCCCCCAAGTTACACGTTTGTACGCGTGTCGTCGGTGGTTTGTACATGGTTGTGATGGACCGTGTATGCGGGAAATCCCTCTGGAAGCTTCAATACGACAAAGAACCTATCCCTACCAACCTCCTAGAGCAGGTCCGTAAGGCAGTACATCTCCTCCACAAAAGCGACATTGTATTCGGCGACTTGCGGGATGGCAACATCCTCTACGATACGTCCAAGAGTTCTGCAGTTCTTGTCGACTTTGATTGGGCTGGAATGCACCGTGTGGACAACTACCCGCCGACGCTCAACGTTGCTAATAACTGGTCACCGGACGTTGTGCCGTATGGTCCTATGCTCAAAGACCACGATTTGTGGCAACTCAAACAGCTACGAGGTCTTTGTAACACGACCGTTTAGCAGGTTCATCTCTCCATATTCACCCACCGCCTGCTACTGCTGTAGGACTATCCCGCATTCACATTACGTTAGGCCTCCCACCTCATAATGCCCCCCATGTAGATTACCGAATTGTGTTATAATGAGTTGGCTTAAGTACATCATTGAAAAATAATATATCGCGTGATTAAACCAGCACGGCGCTCGCAGCCTATTCTTCGATGAATGGTTTTTAGGTGGGCAAAAGGCGGCAAATATAAGTCCATTCGATATGCTTTATTGCCTCCGGATCTTCGTCTGCGGCTTAGCATACCGAAGATATTTTACTAATCTGCCTTTAGGACAGTGACATTTGCATTTTCAAGCACTCTAGTGGGTTGCTCACAATTCGCTCACCCGCTGCGGTGAGAATATTAATTCCCTTGAATGTGCGGTGCTGACCTTTCGTACAACTGACCATTGTTCTACATGGTTTCCTCGCGTATCAAGAATTTGTACCTACTTGTTACTTACCAGTTCATTCAAGACCGAGAAATATCATGTTTTTTGACGGCGTATTTCCGTACATTTGCGTATCCACTGTGCCTTCTTTAATCTTATCACTAACTGCGAATTTCTTGTTTACCCTTCGACCTAGACTCATCGACAAGGGCGAAAACTTCGAGCTTTTATCTTTACATTAACGGGCTTCTACCCACACTACTCCTAACTGTAACAGCTGTTTCGCAGACCTCCCACGGCTACAATTCAGTAATATACATAACTGTCGAGGCGTTTCGAAGACCAGAACATCCCACAGTAAAATATCCAAAGGTTGGGAGTCTGCCACCATCGTTACATACTCATGGAGGAGCCTTACTAGCATATAGTCATATGCTAGCTCTGACACTTATATTACCAATCCTTTTTGGTCAATTCTGACTCTGCCCGGCGCTCACAAGTAATCATCGGGCATGCTCTGAGTCATGCCCGAGGCGCATAAAAATCAAAGACAGAAAAAGAATATTAAAGTGATATACATTGGTAAATTTCTGGAAGGTTTTAACGTATCACACCTAACTTTTATTTTGCTGTGGTGGTTCAATAATGCATAGAGGGTTAGATGGCACCTACTTACGCTACCTGCTGTGGCCTACGGCGGCAGCCGGGCCCGGCTATAAACGTTAAACAGGTACCGAGCTCCAAAAAGCCGACTGGGCTAATTCAGCCAATCCTATTAATAAAACGTCCATCAAAGCCCAGTGACCCAGTCCGAATAGTAAGTATATAACATTCCTTGCCAATTCCTTGCACTGGAACACCTTCCACCGCCTACCTCGTCGTATCTTCTCCATCGCAAACCCAACTCAAAATCTACCCGCTGCGCCCAGGACTTGTTACAAATGGCTCCCACCAACGCCAACGTAGCAGAACGCTCGACAGTCCGCACAGGATCGTGTTTATGCAAAGCGGTGAAATACACCGTAACAGGTCTCCCGCTGACTTTCCGCATATGTCATTGTCAGAATTGCAGGAAGGCGACAGGGTCTGCGTTCATGAGCAACCTATTCTTTAACGGCGATGTGAGTCGAGTCCACTCATCCCTCGTCTTGCACGTCGGCAAAGCTTGTTAATTATAATTTTGTCGGCATTTATATTGAATTCCACTTACTTCTACATTCATCCAGAATATACGTGTCATCCAAGGGCAGGACAAACTCAAATACTACGCCGATCCAGATACATGGAATAACTCCCCAAATACACGCGTATTCTGCGGAGAATGCGGTTCAAATCTGTTCTTACACCCCTCGTCGAAAGACGCAGTGGCCGGGAATATAAAAATAGCGACGTTCGGGACGTTGGATGAGGATGTTCCTTGGAGTGAGTAAACATTATACCGCTCTGTTGGCGCTTCCGCTTGAGGGCACCAGGCAATGCACACCGCGGTCGGTGTCCTCAATCCTGCCAACAGCTGAATCGAGGAAACCGCTAGCAGAGTGTATACTGACAGATTGACATCTAGTTCCGAAGACAGAGTTGTGGCCTGAGCTGATGAGGCCCTGGATTCATGGGATCGAGACGACGAAGAAGGCGCAGGCGAAGCTATAGGACCTGGTTAATCCGCAATCATTTTTTCGGGTTTGGTTCTGGTGTTTTTAACCCATCGTTATTGTCTTTGTTGGTTCATAAGAGATGGTAGAAGAGCTTGGATGTCGTAGAAAAGCCGGAGGACATGTCATTTTCCTCATAGATGGGGCCTTCGAGTTGCTCTGATAAAATTAACCCACATTCCGTTGTCGAAGATGAGCAGATTGAACATGGTACTTTCGTCATAAATGGGGCCTCTGTCTTCATTTACTACCATAATTTGGTCGATGAACGCTGACGCGGTTAAGGTGCACAAAGGATCGCAGAAAAACATTATCAATATGGGGTCCAACTGGAATGTTTTGTTGTCACCTGGGTATGATGCTTGGAGCCTCGGAGTATCGAGCGCTGGGACAAGATATCAGAAATTCAATCCGATAGTCGCACTGTCTACCCATCATAAGTTCGTCTAGTACGTTTATGACTGGCCTGCTCGTCCGTCCCAGAAAGCACAGCTCTGGGGCAGGAAGACTATACGACCGACGTCATCCAGATAGTGTAGCATTTGGGACGTGAATATTCGATCGAGTTTCATCCAGATCCTATGGTGCTTTCTCTGTTGCTATGCCGTTCTACGTCGAAGCATGGATTGAGAAAGAGATAAGAGGAATACAACATACGAGGTGACCGACAGGCAGTGTGAGCCTCTTACCATTTGCGCGACGAAGGTCGAGAGGAAAAAACCCATTTGCAATCTCGTTTCGTGCACCATCGCGTTGAATATTTATATGGGAGGAAGCGAGGTGGCTTTTTGTAGTAATGACTCAAGAATGCTTCGACATAGTGGATATTCCTTGCGGAAAAAAAGTTTTTGGTGCCCGAATCTAATCGTGTTGTAAGCATCATATAAACGGGCTGAGTCAGATAATCATTATTACTGAGATAATATTGCTTTGATTTCATGGGTCCAAGAGAAAGTCATGGAGTGAAGCGTCATGAATGCTGTTTAAACTCTACGTCCAAATTTAAGCATTGGCACTAAAGTACCGACGGGCGAGAGTTCGACGAACAACTCAGGAGTCGGTGCTATGTACCGTATATGTCCTTTTCCGCCAGGCCAAATACCACTGTTCCGAAAGCGGGGATGTACACGGTCAGGACCATCAGGTGCAGGCTGAGCGCTGATTTTCCATCCGGTTAGGGCGGCCCACAAGACGTAGAGGGCGCCGACGAGCTTCAGTGTAAACAGCTCTAGTGCTTCCAGAGGCATTAGGACTATTGGAGAGGAACACGGAAGGAGGCATTCAAAAATTCAGTGTCTAGTGAAAGCAATAAAAAAGGAGAATATACACAAGTTTATTCACCGATGCGTAGAGACGCGACACAGGATGTAAACTGCGCGTGGCAAAACACAGGAAAAACGTGGAACACAAATAACACGAGAAAAACAGCCAAAAACACGTGTTTTCTTGTATTATACACAAAGTCCACAGAGTTCATGACAGATTCTTGACGGGAAAAAGTGGGTAGGCGCAAAATCAGCGAAAAAAGAGCAAACGCAAAAAATCTGTAAATTCTACATAAGTCTTAACTAGGCCGATGCAGAAAATATATGCGTGCGACTGATGGCGCGCCTTGGGGAGAAGATAAGATAAGATGACGGAGTAAGCCGGAATTTCGGAAAATTCCCACCTGTAACGGTCATCGTCAACACTCCGTTGCCCTCGTTCACCACAACCCCCTCTCCACAATATGCGCACTGCAGTCATGCAAGCTTCCATCCTCAGACACTCTTTTGCTCGTCAGGCTTTTGTTCAGCAGCGCGCTCTCGCTTCAAAACGCCTCATGTCCTCGTCAACGGAGGCAACACAGAAGAAGGCACAGGATGCCCTCGCCGCTGCCCAGAAAAATGCTGGAAAGTTCTTTGACGGTGCCAAAAAGTTCCTTGAACCTCTCGGAGACAAGGTCGGGCAGCTCTTTGGGTGTAAGTGCAATATCTTGCCCCGCTTCAATTTATCCGTTCTCGGACAACAGTATTGCTGGTTACACACGACGTATTTGCCGGTGTTTTCGTCGCTTTTTTCTCTCTCGTTTGGCAGCTCTAAAGTACAAAATATAGCAGCGCTGATAGACGTTCCCATTTCTCAGCGTATAAGCAACCTATACTTTACAACCTTAACGTGACGAAGGAAGTTTTCAAGCAAATATATGCCAAGGAAGGACTTCAACCACCCACACTCGACGCCGTCAAGAGCGCCTACAGCTCCCTGTGGACGCAAATTACTTCCCCAGCCCTCGTAGGAAACCTGGTTAGGAGCGGAGAACTTGGACGTGTCGGTATTTACGGATTACAAGCATATGGTGTTTTCAAGGTGCGTTGTTGTGATGTTCGTCTTACCCTCCCATAAAGCTAATTAACCCCTCGTCACCCCAGATCGGAGAGATTCTCGGGAGACGGCACTTGGTTGGCTACAAGCTCGATTAGATGTTTCCTTCCGCCCAGCACGTATTCTATATGCAATACACACTTTAGATTTTGCTTTTTAAACGTGCAACCCGAAATCGAAAATAACCACTATACCTCGCGCTTCGCTAAGCCCATGCTTTGATTGCTTTTCCCAAAGTTTGGCCGTCCAAGTATTTAGTTTCGAGTCTGCACGCAATTGTCAGGCTTTTTTTTTTCACGAAAACTCAGACTCGGAATCTTCAACAAGCCCTACGCGTGTCATGCTTATCGCCGCAACATACATTCTGTGCGCCATATCAATTTTTTTTTCTGTTATTCGGTTATCCTGCACATGCTGACTAGGAAACCAATCCAAACATACTAGTCCTCCCACCTCGGTCCTGAACAATTGTATGTGGTCACAATTTCAGTTATAGATGGCCAGGCATCATCTCCAACTTTTAGGGTACTCTACCCTGCGCTGGGCCGTCCGTTGGCTTGGTTAATTTGGTTTCTTCAATGCAAAATCCTTTTCTTCGTATCGTCACGTGATCTCATACTGTTCGTGCGTTTGTCCCTGTCTCCACTCCGCTTTACACACTTTATTTAAGAGCTAGCTTCTTTCCGCCTTCACATTAATCCTTCGTCTAGCAGAGCTAACATATCTGTCTTTCAGGTCCAACTAGATGATTCGCGAGGCCGTTTCCGCCCAGCTCTGCTGAGGTGGGTACTTGAATCTCTCAGCTGAGGGTTTTCTGACGATCATGAATCACATAACCTTCACATATTTCCTATGAAGACACCGTATCTGCGCACACCTTCGTACTTGATTTACATATATGCACGCTCTGCTTTTACAAATAAAATTTTCGCCGTTGGATCATCGCGGTCATGTTCCATGGACCCAAGGCGTCATGGCAATTCTGGGATCAAGATGGCGAAATGACACAGATAGATGATTGTAGGTTTCTCACTTACGAAATTTTACTAGTAGCTCATCCACTTCGATTTCCCAGTCTTGTTTCGAAAACGAAAGATCTTGGCACAACAGTGACGCAGTTACAGACCAGTCGTCCAACCTTCACCGACGTCGATTCCGTTGCTGAATGTCAATTCCTCCGGAGTACACCCTTTGTGCATACGCTGCCGTGATTATTTTCCCCTTTTCGCTATCCCACTACCCCTTTTTACGCTGACTGACCTGCGATACCAAGTTGACCCGTATAATCACTTCCATATCGTCACCGAGCATTTTCTTCGGTCGGAAACTTAGGCTACACATATCCAGGCTTCCCCTCCTCCTTTTAGGATGCTTCTAATTGTGCTAGGTTCTCTCGCTGTATTGCTAGATTTCTTTCTGTCTTCCTGCGTGGTTAGAAATTTTGTATCACGTGATCCATCAAATATGTGGGGGCTTGCAATTTTGCTCTTTCAGAATGCGGGATAGGATCCACCAGGATAACGCAACGCAAAATGCTCAGCTAGACGAAAGGTCAGCGCCGCGCAGTCGAGGCATTTTACATTCTGACATGAACAGGTGCGGGAATTGTAAGCAACCCAGTAGAGTACTTGAAAACGAATATGTCACTGTCCCAAAGCCTGATTAATAGAATAATATGTTTCAGTATGCTAAGCCGCAAATGAAGATCCAGTGGCGATAAAGTCCATGAAATGAACCTGTATTTTCTGCTTCTTTTTTTTCTTCTAAAACCACTCGTCAAAGAATAGACTGAGAGCGCCGTGCTGGTTTATTCACGCGATATTATTTTTTTCGCTGATGTACTTAGGTCAACTCATTATAACACAATTCGGTAATCTATATGGGGGGCTCATTATAGGTTGGTACGCCTAACGTAATGTGAATGAAGCATAGTCCTACAGGCATAGCAGGCGATGGGTGAATATTGGGAGATGAACCAGTTAAACTTCTGGTTTACAAAGGCCTTGTAGCTGTTTAAGTGGCCATAAATCGTGGTCTTTCAGCATAGGACCATACGGCACAACGTCCGGTGGCCAGTTATTAGCAACGTTGAGCGTCGGCGGGTATTTGTCCACGCCATGCATTCCAGCCCAATCAAAGTCGACCAGGACTGCAGAACTCTTGGACGTATCGTAGAGGATGTTGCCATCACGCAAGTCACCGAATACAATGTCGTTTTCGTGGATGAGATGTACTGCCTTACGGACCTGTTCCAGGACGCCTGTAGGGATCGGTTCCTTGTCGTACTGAAGCTGCCAGGGGGATTTCCCGCATATACGGTCCATCACAACGATGTACAAACCACCGACGACACGCGTACAAAAGTGTAGCTTGGGTGCGAACCCAACTTCAGCAAGAAGGTGATGAGCCTGTTCATTGTAACGCGCAGTAAATTTGACTACAACCTCCTCGTCGGCGAGAGTGGCAATATACCTTGCGGAAATCGTGATCCCGAGGCCCTCAGTAACAGCGATTGGTTGACCACCTCTGGACAGAAGATGTGTGTAGTGAAGGACAGGCAGCGTAACGGAAGAATCAGCGGGCGTCGGGTTGGGATATAAAGAAGAAGACGACGGGACTGTTTTGTCTCCGACTTTGCTGTAATAAAGCGACAGGTCGACCAGACAAAACGACAGGGCCTTGAATACACGGGCCAGGCGAATGATGTTGTCAGAAGCAAAAAATCCAGCGGTAAGATCGAGCGTGAGCAAGTGCGTGACGTGAATCTCTCCTATGAAAACAGCAATGGAGATGTCAATACGGTTTTCAGTAATACCCACAAGAACGATAGGGAAGTTACAAAGATCAAGGTAATTCTTGTACTACAAACGGAGGTAAGCCGCAGTAGCCGAATAAAATATCAAAGAGATGTCAAACCTTCTGTTGCGAAATTACTTTGCAGTAATCGACGACGGCTTGAAGAACAGGGTTTCCGCCGAGACCCAGTGTTTTTGAGCTCCAGCACCATGAGAAGAAATATTTTGTGCCACCAAGTACAGTCAGGTGTGATTCCATCCGCCCATTCGAGCTTCGTGTTCCATTGACCATATCGCCCGAGAGCTACATTAATGCAATCTTTAATCGCATCTTCGCGGGCCTGCTCATCGTCGTAAATCTGTATGGCCGCGTTGAGGTAGTCAGTGGCATGCACGACGTCCTTTTGGGTGACTTCAACTTTGTCGAGATTTTCTAGACGACACTGTAAGGCTGCAAGAGCGGGGTTGAAAATTGCGGCAGGGGCACCAGCAGGACGACCTAGATAGACACGACGATCGAGAAAATCATGTATTTTGTTGACGCTACCAATTGTCTCGGATGGCGAAGAAACCGGGTGTAAAGCTTGCATACGAGCATGGAGGTTCTTATTAAAAAATGAGAACACAAGTCTACAGTGTGTCGACAAGAGGCCTACCCGTGCGGAGCGTCCTGCCTTGAAGGAATGATGGCAGGTCAGTCAAGCTATCTGGCATCTCCAAAAGTAAGAGAATCAGAAATATCGAACAGAAAGACAGCGCAGAGCAAACCTCCTGGATCGGAAACAATGATATGGACCACACCGGATGGACGTCCGCCTGGAAATATGTATGAAAGGCAGTCCACCTCTAGGAGGTGATCACTCTGTTTTTGTCGATGAAGCCACTGGAGAGCGCGCATGGGGAGGCCATCGTATGGATGGAGTAAGACATCCGCCTGCAGTGCGTGAGTTGCTTGTTTGCCATAGAAAGAAAAAGCACACCTTGAAAAGTCGAATATCATCTCGCCTGAAGTGCACTTCGAATGCAGTTAGCTCTTTGAAAACCTCTTGTCTGAGCGTGGCTAAGAGTTCTTTCGGGTCCACTCGGATGGTAAATAAACGGGGTTTCTCGGCAGGATAGTAACAGGTTAACGACATCATGGTTATGCGCAAGGAGTACTGGGGACTCTTTGAATGCAATCGCAGGGTGTCAGTCATGTATCACGTGTAGTAGAGCTCGGTAATCATGATCAGAGAATGTATGGGTATGCGATGACCTCTAAAATAAACATGCCCCCATGTATAACATACCCACCCCCTCAAACGATGAGCGCCAGGCGGAAGAGTACTTACTACTCCGAGCAATCCACCACTATCTAATTAAATAGAAAGGACTGTATACAATGGCAGATAAATATGTATTGACGATGCACAGGATATATGCATCCGACTGGTTTTATGGGCGTGCGTTGGCGTGAAGATAAGATAAGATAACCGAGTATGTAATTCGGGATTTCAGAAAATTCCCATCTGTTACGGTCACCGTCAACACACCATTGCCCTCGTTCCCCACACGTCCCTCTCCACAAAATGCGCACTGCGGTCATACAAGCTTCCATCCTCAGACACTCTTATGTCATTCCCCCTTCAACGGAGGCTAGACAGAAGAAGCCACAAATGACAAGACATCCTCGCCGCTGCCCAGAAAAATGGTGGAAAGTTCGTTGACGGGGCCAAAAGGTTCCTTGAACCTCTCGGAGACAAGGTCGGACAGCTCTTTGGGTATAAGTCCCATATCTATTTTGCTTCTCAGCGTACAAGAAAACTCTACAACCTTAACGTGACGAAGGAAGTCTTCAAGCAAATATATGCCGAGGAGGGACCTCAACCACCCACACTCGACGCCGTGAAGAGTGCTTACAGCTCCCTGTGGACGCAAATCACTTCCCCAGCCATCGTAGGACACCTGGTTAGGCGCGGCGAAACTGGACGTGTCGGTATTTACGGATTACAACCATATGGTGTTTTCAAGGTACGTTATTGTAATATTCGCGTTACGCTCCCGTAAAGCTAATCAACGCCTCGTTACCCCAGATTGGAGAGAATCTCGGCGGACGGCACTTGGTTGGCTACAAGCTCGATTAGATGTTTCCTTCGACCCAGCACTTATTTTATATGCAATACACACTTTAGATTTTGCCTTTTAAACGTGCGATTCGAACCCGAGGATAACCACTACACCTCGCGCTTCGCTGAGTCTGTGCTTTAATTGATTTTCCCAGAGTTTAGCCGTCCAAGTATCGAGTTTCGAGTCTGCACGGAACTGTCAGGCTATTTTTTTCGCGACAACTCAAACTCAGAATCTGCAACAAGCCCTACGCGCGTCATGTTTATCGCCGCAACATACATTCTGTGCGCCACCTCAATTATTTTTTCTACTATTCGCATATCCTGCACATACTGACTAGGAAACCAATCCAAACTTACGACTCCTCCCACCTCGGTCCTGAACCAATGTATGTGGTCAAGATTTGTGCTGTAAATGGATAGGCATTGTCCCCAACTTTCAGAATACTTCCCCATGCACTGGGCTGTCTCTCTATCTGGCTAATTTCATTTCTTCACTGATACATCCTTTTCTTCGTATGGTCACGTGACTTTGTACTTTTCATGGGCTCACTCTGGTTTACACACCTATGATGCGCTAGCTTCTTTTCCCCCTTTACATTAATGCTACATCTAGCGGAGCTAACATATTTGTCTTTCGGGTCCTACTAGCTGAGCCAAGAGGCTGTTTCCGCCCGGCTCTGCTAAGGTGTGTGCTTGAACCTCTCAGCTGACGGTTTTCTGACAATCATTACCCATATAGCCTTCGCACATTTCATATGAAGACACCGTATCTGCGCACACCTTCGTACTTGACTTACACATACGCACGCTCTGCTTTTACAAACAAAATTTTCGCCGTTGGATCGTAACGGTCATGTTGCATGAACCCAAGGCGTCATGGCACTTTTGAGATCAAGATGGCGAAATGACACCCGTAGACAACTGTAGGCTTCTTATTTACGAAGTTCTGATAGTTGCTCATCCACTTTGATTTCCCAGTCCTGTTTTGAAAACGAAAGACCTTGGCACAACAGTGACGCAGTTGCAGACCCGTTGTCCAACCTTCACCGACGTTGATTCCATTCCTTAGTATATATTACTCCGGAGTACATCTTCTGTGCATATGCTTCCGTGATTATTTTTTCCTTTTCACTATCCCACTACCCCTTTTTACGCTGACTGACCTGCGGTACCAAGTTTACCCGTATAATCACTTCCATATCGTTTACGACCATTCTGTTCGGTCTGTAGCTCAGGCTACACATATCCAGGCTTCCCCTCCTCCTTTTAGGACGCTTTTAAATGTCTTGGGTCCTCTCGCTCTATTGCTAGATTTCTTTCTTTCTTCCTGTCTGCTTAGATTTTTTTTTCTGCATCACGTGATCAATAAAAAAAAGTTTGTACTTCTAATTTTGCCTTTCAGAACTCCGGATAGGATCCACCAACCGAGTCTCTGAATCCGGAAAGGTACATTGAAAGAGTTCTTCCGTGGGTCGGGAATATCATTACCTTTACGGATCAAGCTGCGTGATTTGAGCAAAATGCGCGAGGACGTCTCATTCGCTGTCCTTATTTGTTCAGGGCGTCACTTTAGAGCCTCCCTCTCTCCTCAACTACTTTACATCCTTGTGGAAGGTGATACACATGGTCTTTCTCCGGACTCTTTTACTCAATAACTATGAGAACAGGCCAATGCAGGCAAAAATACAAGTTTCTTCATAACAAATAACCGTGAGCAACTGCGGGCGCTGACGCGCTCCTTCGAAACTCGCCTCATTCTTCTGTCCGCGGATTGGGAGCCATCCACAGTAAAGTTACTCAACGAAAACACTTATATGCGTCCGTGAATAAAGCCCGCGTATATATATTAACATAATGCACAGTGCTCAGCAATACGAAGAGTCAGCGCCGCGCATTCGAGGCGATTAACATTCTCACCGCAACAGGTGAGCGAATTGTGAGCAACCTAGAAATTCCTTGAAGAGACAGATGCCACTGTCCCAAAGGCCAATTAAAATATCTTTCAGTATGTTTAGCCACAGACGAAGTTTATCAAATGGACCTATATTTGCTGTTTCTTTTCTTTTCTTTCTTTTCTTTCTTTTCTTTCTTTTTTTAAAAAAAGAAAAGAAAAGATTTGTCGAAGAATAGACTGCGGGCGGCATGCTGGTTTATTCACGCAATATATTGATGCACTCAATGTAACAGAATTCGGTAATCCACATACGGGGATCGTGCATGAGATGGTATACCTAACACAATTTGAATGCGGCATAGTCCTACAGTAGTGAGAGGCAATGGGTAAATATGGAGAGATGAACCAGCTAAACCTCCAGGTCACATAGGTCTTCTAACCGTGTAAGTTGCCACAAATCATGGTCTTTGAGCATAGAACCATACGGCACAACGTCCGGTGACCAGTTATTAGCAACGTTGAGGGTAGGCGGGTATTTGTCCACACCGTGGATTCCAGCCCAATCAAAGTCGACGAGGACTGCAGACCTCTTTGACATATCGTACAGGATATTTCCATCCCGCAAGTCACCGAATACAATGTCGTTTTCGTGAAGTAGATGTACCGCCTGACGGAGCTGGTCCAGAACGGTAGGAAAAGGTATTCTGTAGGGTTGGAGCTGCAAGAGGGATTTTCCGCACACACGGTCCATCACAACCATGTACAAACCACCGACGACGTGCTTACAAGAGTGTAGCTTGGGCGCGAACCCAGCGTCAGCAAGAAGACGATGAGCTTGTTCATTGTGGCGCACAGTAAACTTGACGACAACTTTCCGGTCGGCGAGAGTGGCAATATACCTTGCGGCAATCGTGATCCTGAGGTCCTCAGTAACAGAAGTGGGTTCGCCAGCTTGTGACAGGAGATGTGTGTATTTGAGAATAGGCAGCGTATTAGAAGAATCGGTGGGCGTCGGGTTGGGACATAAAGAGGAGAACGGCGGGCCTGATTTTTCTTCAACATTGCGGTAATAAAGCGCTAGGTCCTCCCGACACAGCGACAGGGCCTTAAACACACGAGCCAAGCTAATAATGTTGTCAGACGCAAGAAATCCAGCAGTAAGATCGAGCGTGAGCAAGTGCGTGACGTAAATCTCTCCTATGCCAACAGCGATGGAGATGTCAATACGATTTTTAGTAATCCCTACAAGAACGATAGTGAAGTTGCAAAGATCGAGGTAATTTTTGTACTACAAACGGAGGTAAGCCGCGGTAGCCAAACATAATTTTAAAGAGCGTCAAACCTTCTCTTGCGAAATTATTTTGCAGTAAACGACGACGGCTTGAAGAACAGGGTTTCCGGCAACATCCACAGTGTTCTTGAGCTCCAGTACCGTAAGAAGAAACACTTTTTTCCACCAAGTACAGTCAGGTGTGATTCCATCCACCCATTCGAGCTTTATGTTCCATTGACCATATCGGTCGAGCACCACACTGATGCTTTTTTTAATCGTGATTTTGCGGTCCATTTCGTCGTCGTAAATCTGTATGGCCGCGTTAAGGTAGTCAGTGGCATGCACGACGTCTTGATGGGTTACTTCAACTTTGTCGAGATTTTCTAGTCGACGCTGTAAAGCTGCAAGGGCGGGGTCGAAAATTGCGGCAGGAGTACCACCAGGACGACCGAGATAGACACGACGATTGAGAAATGCACGTATTTTGTTGACGCTGCCAATAGTTTCCGATGGCGAAGAGACTGGGCATAAATATTGGATAATATTATGAAGGTCTTTGTTGAAAAAGAAAACAGTCAACAAGGTGTCAATATGAGGCATACCATTGCGGAGCTTCCTGCGTTGATTGAAATAGAGGTCGCCCAGGCCTTCGGTCATCTCCGAAACCATCTTCAAAACTGAGAGAATCAGAGCTTTATAACAGAAAAAAAGATCAGAACATACCTTCTGGATCGGAAACAATGATATGCACCTCATCAGATGAAGAAGGCCCGCCTGGAAATATGGATGAAAGGCGGTCCCTCTCTACGAAGTGATCACCCAGTTTTTGTCGACGCAGCCACTGCAGAGCACGCATGGGAAGGTCATTTTGAGGATGTAGTAGAACATCCGCCTGCCGTGTGTGAGTTGGTTGACTCCTAATGAAAGAGCGTCATACCTTAAAAAAGTTGAATATGACGTGCGCTGATGTACACTTCGAATCCAGTCAGGAGCTCTTGCCGAACCTCTCTTCTAAGCGTAGCTACCAGGTTTTCCTCTTTTAATTTGATTTTAAAGAAACAAAGTGACTCTCCAGGATAGTAGCAGTTCAAAGAGATCATGGTTGTGCGCAAGGAGAGCGGATAGGCGCTAAAACAAACATACCCACATATATAACACAGCCACTCGATCGAAACTTGGGCAGCAGGCCCAAAAGTACGCATTGAAATACACCACTAGCTGGTTAAATGGAAAGAAATGTATGGAATAGCACACAAAATCTTCATTGCCGATGGACAGGATATATGAATTCGACTGGTTTTACGGGCGTACGTTGGCGTCAAGATAAGATAAGATCACCGAGTATGTAATCCGGAATTCCAGAAAATTCCCACATGTTGCGGTCACCGTCAACACACCGTTGACCTCGTTCCCCACACGTCCCTCTCCACAAAGTGTCCACTGCACTCATGCAAGCTTCCGTCCTCAGGCAACCTTTTATCATACCCTCGTCAACAGAAGTGAGACAGAACAAGCCTTGAAGCCACAAGACACCATCGCCGCTGCCCAAATGCTGATTGAAGCTCTCGGAAACAAGGTTGGACGGTATAAGTCCCATATCTATTTCGCTTCCCAGCGTACAAGCAACCTCTACTTTGCAACATCAACGTGATTAAGGAAGTCTTCAAGTCTTACCCTCCCATAAAGCTAATCAACGCCTCGTTACCCTAGATTGGAGAGATTTTCGGCAGACGGCACTTGATTGGCTACAAGCTCGATTAAATGTTTCCTTCCACCCAACACGTATTTTATATGCAATGCAGCCTTTAGATTTCGCTTTTCATATAAAACGTGCGATTCGAAACCGATAACCACTACGCGTCGCGCTCCGCTGAGCCAGATTGAATGTCCCAAAGTTTGGCCGTCCGGATTTCTAGCTTCGATTCTGCGCGCAACTATCGTGTTATCATGCTTATCGCCGCAACATACATTCTGTGCACCATCTCAATTAAATTTTCTGCTATTCGCATATCCCGAAGAACCGACCACGAGAATCCCCACATCTACCATTCAAACCAAAAACATACACACACACACAAAAGAGACAAGACGACTGGTTGAATGGCCCAGGTAAGGGTATCATATCATATCATTAGCAATAAATAGCACATGAGGGATGAAACGAGAGGGGAACGGAGGAAGGCGCGAAAGAAGGGGGGAAATATATGTAACAATACACTCTTAGTACATAAAATAACCACTGAAGATAGCGAGATTGAAGATCACTTTCAAAAAAATCTATACTTTTAAGTGTATCGAGTGTACATAGTGCAGCAGCGCCATTCGTGCTCGTGTTCGTATATATAACACAACAGGAGGGGTGTGGTATCATCGATACTTTGATAGATTGATCGTGGCCGATAGCAGATGCCGATGAATCAGTGAAGGTGCACTCCAGCCATACATCCTTCTCCCTAAATGCGGCCCCATAAACTGCTTCGAGCCCATACACCGTCCATTCCTCGACTGCATATGTCCAATACAGGAGCCTTAGGAGGGGGCCGACGAAGAGAGTGTTCGACTCTACCGACATCGTCACAACGGCAATAGCCAGAGGACCTGCAATACGAACTGTACGCTTCGGGTTCTTCACCTCAGCGAGCGCATAATTGACATTTGAGACGCCGATGCACGACCAAATAACCTATATGCGTGCGTGATCAGCAAATATCGACTAGAAGACGAGTAAAAGTCACGAAACGCGAAAGGAGAAACGCAAAAACCCCGAAACTCATATTATATAAACACAGAGAACGAACGCGCACTCCCCCTAGGATTGTGGCACAGATGAGCCACATGAAGTTGAAGGAGGTTTAATACGGGTGGGAAGGGAAGGGGAATATACAGAGACACCCAACTTGGGTTGGCGAATACACTGGAGGAAAGTGGTTAGCATCGAGTAGAAAAGTGGAATGAAAGGGGAGAAAAAATCGAAGCCGTATGGGATCATTGCGAGGGAAGCAACGAGCAGGACAGGGACAGACGAGAGCTGACATGGAAACCCCATCCATCTGACAACATAACCCATCCAAATCCAGCCGAACCAACGCCGAAATCCTCGAAAGAAAAAAAAAAAACTTAGAAAAACCCACCCTGTCCCAATAATCCTATCAAAAATAATGAACACCGCACTAAACAGCCTAGTTTGCCCTCTCTCCGGTGTGCGTCCACTCTAACCCTCACCATCCTCACTCCGGACACCCTCGTCGTATTCGTCTGCGGAATTATCTGGGTCGAACTCGTACACATCATCTGTAGCGCCTTGGTCCTTGGCGTAGTGCACGCCTTTAGATTTGTGGGTGAGGGAGGTGGCGTGTGAGAGGATTTTTTTTTGTTAGGGAGGTCGTAGTCTGTAGGATGGTTAGTGGATAGGTTGAGGAACGACAGAGAGAAATTAGATACAGGCAAAGAGGAAGGAAGAAAGCGGTAGAAAGGCAGCGACGACGACCAAGTTCCAACTCGATGAGTGTCTGTACTCGTCAGAGGAGAACACAACCAAGATGTGAATGATTCTCCCTTGATGGTATAGCCGCTTTAGAGACATCCATGACGTGGGTGTAGTTCTAAGCTGCCCGAAGGCGAATGGATGTAAGGGAGGGAGGGAGGACCTATATCAGCGAGCATATAAGTACTCCGTTGAGTCAAGATAAAACGAAACAAGGCGAAGGGAACGCACCTGATAATACCAATACAGTACAAGCAAGCAAGGGTAGACAGAGCGATAGAAAAAACAAAACGAAGCTAAGTAGGCCCCACCAAAAACACTTCCCAAGCGCAACCACTCACTGCAACTCTCAAACAGCCCCTGTCATTTGCTCCCTGTTCGCGCCTATCTAAAACTTCAATTTGAATGCAGGGAAATAAATGCGGACGGTGCGTTAGGAGTTCGTCACTTCGGAGAAGAAGCGAAAGAAAGCAGCAAAGCAGCAAGCGAACCCCTGACTACCAAATATAGATAAATTCCCATGGCCGATTTGATGCCGGCTCCTATCGGAGTAAGAGTTGATCGGAGTTCCACGAGCTTCATGTCAACTTCATGTTCTGACTTTATCCGCAGAGCAAGTCCTCGACAGCGAATAAATTACTTTCATCATTATTTCCTTCTGTTCATTCAAATAGACAAATTGATGCATATATTAGGACGTGAAACAGAAAGTAAAAGTGACACCGAGCCCAAATCGTGTTTATGACTGTCTATTTAACCAACGACACCGTGCCATGCCGAACACCGCCGGCTCACCTGCGTCATGAAAGAGAACCAGAAAAAATGCACTACGTTTTCCACATTCTAGAATGCTTACAATTCATTACCTTCATATTTCTACGTCCAAGTACAATATTTCACAACTGGAGTGCCGCTTTACCCAGACCGACTCCGCGTCGGAGTTCACGTTCAGTTGGTATAAGTACCCGGAGTTTGATGTGCTCGATCTGCCAGCCCGCGAGCGACTTTTTAGGTATTGACTGGTCGCGTTTCTTTGAGACTGTCAAACCTTGCCTCTGGTGTGAAATTTTTGGTAGTGCGGATATATATATCCTTGGCGTGGTATGTATACCTTGGGTCGGGGTTTTTGTATTGCGGTCGCTACGACTGATCCTTTCATTCCCTCTTCATTAAACATCGAGGATCTGATTGTTTTGCGCGTGCTTATGGACTTGCCGCCTTTCACAAATGGGATGGCAGAGAATCAACATCCTATCACGCATCCTTCGCTTATCTCTGCCCACAACGTTGTCGTGTCCGGAGGGATATTTACTCAGCAAGTTACTCAGCATAATGTAACAAGTGACGGACGCAAATGTGAGTGCTAGAAATCAAAGATACATACTATTATCATGTGGATTTGATTATTTGTAGCGTCATTCGACATCCTGAAGGATGCTACGGCACCTAACGCTTTGCACGACTCTAATGCCGAGTTCGACCGTCCTAAGTGCCACCCAAACACGCGAATTGCTGTGTTGAGGAGAATCATGGACTGGGCCCAACGTTGCGACAGGGACACCTGGGACAAATACATCATGTGGCTCACTGGGGCTGCAGGAGCGGGAAAATCAGCCATCACGCAATCGTTCATCGAGATGTGTCTTCTCAACGAGCTAGTCCTCGCGGCTTTCATCTTCTGGAAATCCGATGGAACGAGGAACCACGCAGGCGCCTTCGTGGCAACGATTGCATACCAGATCTATCAGAAAATCCCGGCTTCTCAAACCGAGATACTCTCCATGATTGATGCGGACCCCTTAATTTTGACGAAGGGATTGGAATATCAGTTTGCCCACCTGGTCATGAAGCCCCTTCAGAAAGCTTGCTACTCAGTAGTGTCATCACCTTTGGGGCCCTGGCGTGTCGTTGTCATAGATGGTCTCGACGAATGTGGTGATGGGAATATGCAGGCTAGAATTCTGCGCATGATAGCAGACGCAATTCGAACATTCGACCTACCCATTCTATTTCTCATCGCCAGTCGTCCTGAACATGCGATCAACCTCGCATTTGGATCCGACAAAATGGGAGGGCTATTTTCACGACTTTACCTGGACGATAAATTCCATCCCGATGACGATATTCGCACGTTTCTCAGAGACGGCTTTGAGGAAATCAAAAAGAATCATCCATTTAAATATCTAATACCTGCTTCTTGGCCATCCGATGAAATTCTGGAGGAAATCGTCAGAAAATCGTCAGGACAATTCATTTATGCGGCAACGGTGCTTCGTTACCTCCAATCTATCAGTCATCGGCCCAATCACCAACTTGATGTGGTGAATAACCTACGACCGGCTCGCGGTGAATTGCCCTTTGCGCAATTGGATGCGCTATATACAATGATTCTCAATTCCGCCGCAGATACAGAACCCGTTCTGTATCTGCTTAGTATCCTCATACATCGGGTAGTCAAACATGGCTTCCTAGAAGAAGAATTCGACATATCCTCATTTTTGTCGTTGGAACCAGGGGAGCTTTCTATTTTGGTCTGTGATCTAGGGGCCATTGTCTCGATCGAGAAGGTTTTCTCTAAGCAGTTGGACAGGGACGTAGAGATTGTGAAAATCCTACACACTTCGCTCCATGACTTCCTTCTCGACCCCGTAAGGTCCGGAGACCATTTTCTTGACATTGATACCTACAGGTCACAGCATATTGCAAATATAATCCAATATGTGATCAAAGGTAAGAATAGTCCCATAAAATTTTGAACGTCCCAAGCTAATTTCTCCCAGATCTCTCGCACCATAATATTAAATTTGCCCCCTTTGAGGACTTCATCAGAAGGGAGCTTCCGCTATGCCAGAGCTCAACTTCGCTCATCGATATCGCTGATAATTTTTCATTTGTCGACATTATATTGGATGAAATAGAAGCCCACAAGAGCAGTATCATTTACAGGACAATTTCTATGGACCTCCGAAGTATGGACCTCCGAAGATTTGTATTTTGGTTCTGGCTTCCATTTTGTGCACGCATGGTGAGAAAAAATCTTCATTTGATGTTGGTATCCTCAAAATTCCACGCAGGCCCCTTTGGATGGGCGCTGGGCCATAATAGAGAGGAAGCATGAAGAATATTTGGAGCAGGTATTTTTGAATGAGCTGCCGCACTATTACAAGGGCAACGCGGGGATCCTGCTCTTATGCGTTGCGTGTCACCTGGGGAGTGACATGTGTGTTCCAATTCTTCCCGCCGGCGATCAAGGAACAACTAATGGTTATGATGTGCTCTATCTTTTTGAATCCTTTGAGCTCAAGGACGGAAAAGATCACTATTTACGGCGTTTTGTGCGCTTTCTACAGCACCCAGACCAAGCAGACAGATACACCATAGGTCCTTCTGCCTACGCAAGGGCGGCCTTACATTGTGTAAACCAGCGTTACGTGGGCGGTGGGACCACAGTGGCCGAAGCTAGACTGTTGAATGCCCTGGCCATCGACAATGGACAATGGAAATTGCACTTGGACCACTTACAAAAAGATTTCTTTCTTCTTCTCGGTTATTTAGTCTTCTTCCTTCCTCGAGCTGGATTTTCCGAACAACTTGTTCAACAATGCAAAATGGAACCTAACGGACAATATAAGACACTGATATTTCCCAAGCGCTTCGCTCTCGTACGCCAAGAGATGAGGAATTACTTGAAGCGGGTTGGAGCCAATGTGCCAGGAAGTCCGTGACAGAGCAAGGAAATGGATATCATTTTACACATGGACCCATGTACGTACGATAAATCCTTGGAAATAAGCATACTCAGCTAACATATTTAGGCGTCAAAGGGCAGAAATCAAAATTTTCAACTAGTCGCCAGACGCTGCACTTCGACTCCGACCAGATTTGGCTTCCATGCCAATATAAACCGTGTATTTAGTCCTAAAAAGTATAAAACTCTGAAATATTATCCACTTGAAGGAAAGAAAGAAGTCTGGTATACAGCGAGGTTAAATATCGGTTTGAATTAATATTAAATAAAATAAAAGAGAGTGAAAGCATGCGTGAAAGAGGAAGGAGGAGGAATGACAAGTATCAAACATACACAGAGGAATTAAGATATGTATATGAATGAAGATGTGAACTTACGTACATGTGTAGGGATAGCCCATGATCGAGCAGGACTCGAACGTCGAAGGCCGAATTTATAGGTTGCGAGAAATTAAACGACCACTCATCATCAATCTCTTTGTTCGTCTGTGGGTGTCGTATTCGAAAGAATATGCATTCGAATGGCATCGATTTAAATCGGGCATCAGGCATCTGGGAACAGAGGACAGAACACAGAAAATAGGGGACCCGGTATCCATTGTGTACTGACACTCGCAGTAATACACGCTCAAGCGGGAATCAATGTCGAAATCACAGTCAAGAATTAGGTCAAAAAAATAGACAAATCATGGCAGTCGTAGAAAATTTGAAAGACAAAGGTCAAGTTGGGGGTCAAGGCAAAGTTAAATAAGGAGCGTCGCACTGCGTACATAGATGATAAGCCCGAGTGTCAAGTCAAGATGGAGATTTGAAGCCAAAGAAGAAGAGCAAAAAGAAGGGGGAAAAAGAAAGAGAAGGGAAGAGAGGCAAAGGAGAGAACAATTATGAACGTAACTATCATTCAGAAGCAAAGCGCTCGTCATGTGTGAAAATACCGAACTATTTATGCGGAAGATCCAACAAGTAAGTGCGAAGTGGCAAAAGAAAGTATAGTCCTGGGAGATAGACGTATATGAGATGTAGGAGAGGGAAAGAGACGCGAGAAAAGAGAGAAAGAAAGAGAAAGAAATCAGGAGACGAAGCGGAAATGACGTCTGGAAAGAAGCCAAGAAATCGAAGATGTGGAATGGAAGTAGTTTAGATAGTGGTGTCGACGAAATGCAGCCAAGAATAAGCAGCAGTCACAAAAAAATGTGATTAATATACGACTGTCAACATTCAACATTCAACGTTCAATGCGAGTGTCGATGAGGAACGGCAGAACAAAGAAGGGGAAGCAGCGACAGGGATGACGGTGAAGCTGATGAGCGACGACAATATAGGGGAAAGCACGGAGGCCAACCGAAGACGTATTCCTTTCCATCATCATTCCTGTCCTGTCGCTGCCGCTACCTCGAATGTGCCATGGCCGCCCTGGAGGATGCAGTATAAAGCGCACCAGATCCAAATACCGCCAGAACACCCGCACCATTCGTCCAAAACGTAAGCGGCTGGCAGATATTCCCGACCGACCAGTCTTCTATTTTCGTGCCTATCCACGTAAACCATGATTTCGGTTGAACTTCAGGATATTACAGTGGATGTACCAGCAACCGAAGCAAAGTTCTCGGAGAGACAAAATAAATCCACAACCACCCTTGCCGCGAGGACTGTTCGTATTGGGGGTTCACGCGCGATTGATGTTCGAAAGGTGTGAGGGAAGAACGTTAACGTGCGTTGTGCTCATATTCCTGGAAGCGGACTTGTTGATGGTGGTGTGGACGAGAGAGATAGGCAGCAAAGGGGAATTGGCAGAATATGCCAACATACGTGACCGCGTTCGACGTAAATGTGAGCGTGGAGACAGAAACTCGGGCGTCAAGTGCCTAAGATTGAAGCTGGTGCTTGAAGTGATGTGGGAGGAGGGGGAGGAAGGAGGGATGGTAGTTAGTGGTGAAGGCGACAGGAAAGGATCGGAGAAGAATGCGACGAGGCTATCAACCTTCAAGTAGAGCTGGTAGTACCCAATACGGCGAACAGCGCAACGACGAACAAAACAATATTCGTGGGGCCAAAAATTCGGGAGCCTCATACCGACGTGAACACACGTTTGGAGAGCCTGGAGCGGTTCGTGGTTGACGTCGAAACTTGTGGGAGCGGAACAATACGACGAGTTTAAGGGATAGCCAGATGGAAACAGAGGGAAACGGAAATCGAAACAGGATGGTGGAGATGATGGTGATTGAGATGGGGAAAAGAGAGAAGTGGGCGAAGGAAGATCGGTGAATTGTTCATGGGAGGAGAGGGCGCAACCGTCCACGATACTAATCGTCGCGCTCATGCTCGCGTTCTGGGTTATGGTGGGTTTGGAAGGAGGCAGGCGAGAGTAAGCGACAGGCGTGAAGAGGAGCGTGAAGGTCATCTGAGTTGACGTTGACGTGAACGTTGAATATTTGAATATTGAACGTTGAAATTTTGAAATTTGAAACGTTGAACGTTGATAGGCCGAATTTCGCTTCCGCGTCCGCATATAAATTTCATGTGCACGTAGGAGTCTGAGTATCGCTGAGCGGTGGAAAACAAGGGGAATATGAGGAGAGACGGCAAAGACGTTGAAGGTAACGACATTGTCGAGCGTGGGTCGTGGATCCCGACGAGGAAGGGAAGCAATGCGCACAGAGGCCGACCGAAGGCGAAAGAGGGATCGTATATGTTCACTCCATATCCTCCTTTCCCTACGCAACCCAGTCAAACGCTCCCAACCGGAACACCGCCCAACCACCCAGTCGAACACTTCGCGTAATTTCTTCCGACTTCGTCCCTATCCGTGCAAAACGTATTGATTCTAATTCGAATGCAGGAAATGAAAGAAGACGTACCAACGTCATGAGCGAAATTACTTTGAGCTACAAAACATTGACAAGGGCGATGGCCCTGCAGACGATGCGTTGTGGTTTCTCCCTTCGGAGAGAGCATAGTACGCGTTCGACAGGCCGATGTAACACCAGATAGATCATATGCACAAATTTTATCAACAATATGGCCTCAAAGCAAGGACGGAGGAAGGTAAAATTGAGAGGATGCGAAAAGAGGATGTGGAACGAAAAAACAACATAACCAACTCACATTAGTGATGAATATTCAACTTCAATATCTAAATTGATCAGCACCAACCCAAATAAGTACAATGACCCTGTTCCGAGCTCCTTTGTCAACTAACTACGCTGTCTCTTTGTCCAGATGTAGGATAAGACGAGACCACACAGAGGAGACGAGAAGAGGTACCAGCCAAAAGCCGCGTCGTACATATTCATGTACACGAAACACATAAAATGAACACAGACACCGACCAACACATGGAAGAAAAGACTGAAAAGTAGTACATAGATGTCCAGAATGGATCGTCAACGCGAGTCGTGCCTCAGGCATCAAGTATCGGGGAGATTGGGTATACGTAGTGGGCTGGGACTTAACCTGGATCTGGAGGTGCCGGTGTTAGTGGCACATATCCAATGTTTGTAGGAGATTCGAAAAATCCACGTCGAAGCCGGGAATTGAAAGCGACGGTGGAGTCCAAGATGAGGAAGCAGGATATAAATTCACAAACAAAAGCGCGGCAGGATCGCATTGAGGAGATAGAAGTTTGAGAATGGAAGTTAAGAGAAAGACGTGGTAAGGGCATCACATGACGCCGAATGGGAATGGTTACGCACTGAGTAAAAAAACACTCATCGTAAAGTAGAGAGAAAGAAGACGGAGAACATGCTAATTGAAAGAAACAGAAGAAAAGGAGGACGGGAGCCATGGGAATAACGTTCTGGTACCTTCCGCGGAGAGGGACGTTGTGAGAGTGCAACCTGCACCAGCCCGATTAGATTAGATCATGTACAGGTATGTATGTGACCGACGCGCACATAGCCCGATACATCCTTGCTTTCGCCCAATTCCCATCGTGCGAGGCTGCTCGACAGAATACGAAGACGAGGAGAGCTGGTTGTTCGTGATATTCATATTCGTAAAGGTAGTTATGGACGCGTCGCACTGTCACACATCTGTACATGTAATCTAATCGGACCTGTATTGGTTACACACATATTCCTGTAATTTTCTTGTTAGGTTTATTCAACTATCAACGTGAAAATTTAACAGAAATCATTTTAAACGGCTACTATTGATTGACTGAACAGTGGTCAGCGCCAGCTATGCTGCCACAACTGGCAAGATGAAATATGTGAAGAAAAACGCAAATAGCCCAGTGGTGACTAGAAACGAAAATACTTATGTTGGAACGCGCCAACCATGACAAAAATAGCCACAGTGATTTATCTTTTGTCGCCTTCTACTTACGTTAGTGCGGCGTGGCGGTGCACCGGCACCAGTACTATTCCTCCCTCGACTCTATTTTAATGTGATGAATGGCTGTGTAGCATGATAGAATTCATTCCGTGAAGCCTCATGTAGTACAGAGCAGACGGTTCATGCGCTCCTCAGTACATCTATGCTCGGTCTATCATGCTGTCACTTTAAATCCTAGACAGGAATCGAGCTACGTATACAGTATTGTCCTTACAGCTTACAACGGTATCCATTCCCCTTCACATAATCTTAACAGGAACGCTAGTACAGACCGAGTTAATAACCCCATAGCCTGGTTATATGGAAAGCTGCTCCTAGATAATAAAGTGAGTCATCTAGAGGGTTTTGATCACAAGGCAGTGATAAGAAAGCACAGCGCCGTGTGTCGAGGCTGTGTCATGCGAGAACGGTTCAATTCACGTGGCTGTGAAAACTTAATTACTTGAGGTTTGAGGGGATTGCTTCCACCCACTGCGAGTGTTTTCCCTCCTTTACTCCTTATCCAACAATTTGCTTTTCTTCGTACCATTCGCAGCGTCGCTTGCCTTCTGGATGGCGGACAATCGACGTGCTACCAGAAATCAATCCCTTACACCTGTGCAAAATGTGTTTGTGACCGGGGGCACATTTACTCATGTAGAAGGAGACGGACGAAAATGTGAATATAAAAACATCAGAGATACTCCCTAAATGTTGACGATTTAACTACTCTATTCGTAGCGTCTTTCGACATACTGAGGGAGGCGATGGAACCAAACGCTTTTCACGATTCGAATGCCGAGTTCGACCGCCCAAAATGCCATCCGAATACCCGTATAGCCGTCCTGAAGAAGATCATGAACTGGGCCCAACGTTGTGACAGGGAAACATGGGACAAATACATCATGTGGCTCACTGGGGCTGCAGGAGCGGGAAAATCCGCCATCACGCAATCGTTCATCGAGATGGGTCTTCCGAACGAGCTAGTCCTCGCGACTTTCATTTTCTGGAGATCAGATGGAACGAGGAACCACGCAGGCGCGTTCGTGGCAACAATTGCGTACCAGATCTTTTGCAAAATTCCGGCCACCCAAAGCGCGATACTCTCTGCGATTGAGGCGGACCCCTTAATTTTGACAAAGGAAATAGAGCATCAATTTACCAATCTAGTGATCAACCCACTTTATAATGTCTGTTACTCCAGAGCTTCGTCGCTTTGGGGCTTCTGGCAAGTCATCGTTATAGATGGTCTTGACGAATGTGGTGACGGGGTTATGCAGGCTAGAATTCTGCGCATGATAGCGGACGCAATTCGAACATTCGACCTACCCATTCTATTTCTCATCGCCAGTCGCCCTGAACATGCGATTAACATCACATTTAGGTCGAATGAAATGGACGGGATCTTTTTGCGACTTTACCTTGACGACACATTCCATCCTGACGACGACATTCGCACATTTCTCAGAGACGGTTTGCAGGAAATAAAAGCGAACCATCCATTTAAATTTGTAATCCCTGCTTCTTGGCCATCCGATGAAATTCTGGAAGAAATCGTCAGAAAATCATCAGGGCAATTCATTTATGCGGCAACGGTGCTTCGTTACCTCCAATCTATCAGGCATCGGCCCGATCACCGCCTTGATATGGTTAATAACCTACGACCGGCTCGAGGTGACCTACCCTTTGCGCAGCTGGACGCGCTATATACAATGATCCTCAACTCCGCCGCAGATACAGAGCGTGTTTTGTATATGCTTAGTATGATTTCATATCGCATATTCGATGATTACATCTCCGATGATTTCGACACAGCTTCATTTTTGTCGTTGGAACCAGGGGAGCTCGAGATTTTGGTCTGTGATATAGGGGCCATTGTCTCTACAGAGAAAATTTTCTCTAAGCGGTTGAACAGGGATGTGGAGGTTGTGAAAATCCTACACATTTCACTTCATGATTTCCTTTTCGACCCCGTGAGGTCCGGAGACTATTTCCTTGACATTGATACCTACAGATCAAGGAATATTGCAAATATAATTCAATATGCAATCAAAAGTAGGAGTGTTCCCAGAAATTGTTGAACATCCCAAACTAAATTCTCCCAGATCCCGGGTGCGATATGATCCCCCCTTTCGAGGACTCCATTACAGGGGAATTTCCGCTATGCCAGAGTTCAACTTCGCTAATCAATAGTGCCGAGAACTTCTTATTTCTCGACCTTATATCAAGTGAAATACAAACTTTCAGAAGCCAAGGAGATGAATATTATGATAATCATCATTATATGGACCTCCGAAAGTTTGTATTTTGGTACTGGCTTCCATTCTGTGCACATATGGTAAGGAAGAAACCTTTATTTGATGTTAATATCCTTAACTTTCCGTGCAGGCCCCTTTGGATGAGCGCTGGGCCGTAATAGAGAAACGACATCAAGAATACATAGAACAGGTATTTTTGAACGAGCTGCCACATTATTACGAAGACGACGGGTTGATCTTGCTCTTATGTGTCGCATGTAACCTGGGGAGTGACATATGTGTACCAATTACCCACAGAGGCCGACGGTCGCTCGGTAGCCCAGAGCATTATGATGTGCTCTATCTCTTTGAATCCTTTGGGCTCGACCACGGAAAAGCTCACTATTTACGGCACTTTACGCGCTTTCTACAGCACCCAGACCAATCAAGCAAATACCCTATAGGTCCTTCTGCCTACGCAAGGGCAGCCTTACATTGTATAAAGCGGCAACCATTTTTTTCGTTTGTGGACGAAGATGTGATGTTGAACGCACTGACCTTTTACAATCACCAATGGACATCAAACGACATCACTTCAGACTATGAAAGCAGAATAAACTTTCTGCTTCTCGGCTATATAGTCTTCTTCCTTCCTCGAGCTGGATTTTCTAACAGTCTTGTTCGACCATGTGAAGAGGAAACACAGAAACATTTCGGACTACTTACAAGCGTATTTCGCAGGCGCGGACCTCTCGTACGCCAAGAGATGAAGAATTACCTGGACCGGGTTCGATCTTAACAAGAGGTACAGCGTAGTGATGTTCCTTGGGACAGTGACGGTCCTTGGGACAAATCCATTTTCTGAACTCAATTCTTTTTCTAAGCGTACAATTTTTGGTATACCCAGAGTAGCTATAACAATACACAATCTATCCAAATTTCAGGATGATTGGAAAGTTTGAAGACACTATACGACAGAATTACATCAAAAAGTAGCTATATTTAGGTGTCCCACTTTTCTTTCACGAAATCCTGCTTGATTTAGGTGTCCTTTTGACCATGATTTTAGATCATCTGGAAGCTGCTAATTTTCGCTTTAAAATGCACTTTTAATGACAAAATTTCAAGCAAATTTGACTGTTTAAATTGTTTGCTAGTACTCGGCGTGACATACAAGCCTGTTAACTGTTGGACAAGCGTGATGGCTGATTGCGTGTGATAGAGCCGCGGGAGGCCGGTCCGCCTATAGCATAGGCTGTAGTCACACTGTCCCAAGGAACGTCAAACGTGACATTTTCCTTTTCTTAATATTATGCCTTTGCAAACTTTCCACACCGCTCCGTATTCCAATTTTTAGTTTAGATGTTCTTTAAGATATGTTAATTAGATCTAGATAGTTTTTTTGACTAAATGTACCACCAGATTCCTAGTTATAAATGTTGTCCCAAGGAACGTCACTACACTGTAATGGATATGATTTTTTGTATAGATTTATGTATATAATAATTTTTTTTAAAAGTAATAACATATTTAGATATTAAAGTGTAGAAATTAATTTTTTCAACTAGTCACCGGACTCTGCACTTCGACTCCGACCAGATTTGGCCCCCGTAGTATAAATTATGTAATTAGTCGTAAAACATACAAGATCCAATATTATCCACTTGAAGGAAAGGAAGAGATATGGTACAATGTAATGGAGAAGTGCGGGATGCAGCTAGAGGTGTAGCTGGGATCGGAAGCGCATCGAGCTGGCGGTGATGATAGTGAGTATTTTGGTGATAGTATTATGGACGAGAGGGGGGATAGAGAAAGAAAAAGAATAAAAGAGAAAAGTGCTGTGTTGCACCGCATGCATGAATGATCATAGGTATGAAGCGTGTATGCGAACGTTCATCGCATGAGCGTACTCACGTAATAGTAAGTGTGAAGTGAAAATGAGGAGTAAGCGTAAAGTGTCGATGAGAGGATATGCCTCAAAAGTGTGCCCCATGAGAAGGAGAAAAGAATGTCCCTAGGGATCCGAAATTAGAACGGGAGGACGGAAGATTAATGGTGACGCGGATGAACTGATCGATGGTTAGCTAGTGAAGATTTCATGACATCTATCGAGACGGGAGGAAGCTCAGGAGGTAAGATTAGGCAAGACCATTGACGAGACGAGAAGAGGCGCCAGTTAAGGTCACGTCGAACGTATACATTATGAAACAAATCAAGTGTATCCACACCAGGAGATCGCCGCCAGTCGAGCGTCGAGTATGTACATGCCCAATGTTCGAGGGAGATTCGAATAACCATGTTGAACCTAAATATCAAAATTAACCGAGGAAATACAAAGTAGAAGTTTGGATTTGAAGATCGAAGTTTGGAGAATGAATGAGGAGAAAATGAGGAAGACACGGTAAAACGGTCCCATCGCGTCCCTTGAATGAGATGAAAGTGCCAATTGAACGAAACAAAAGAAGAAACCAGGACGAGAGCCTAAGGGGAAAAACATCTAGGATGGTACCTTCCACGTAAAGGGACATATATGAGAGACCACAGAGTGAAGCCGAGGTGCGATACTTTTCGTGCGTGGAGTATGGAGACGAAGACGAAGAGAACCGGCGTTCGAGATATTCGTGTTCATGGAGGTGATAATGGTCTTGTTTGCGTTCGTAGTGGTGCGGTTAGTGGTGTTGACAAGAGGTGGCCAAAGATAAGAAATGGCGGAAGAAGAACGTCAAGGTGTAATTGACACATAGGGGGCCAAGGGTAAAGGATGGAACAGCGGGGGGGTGGGGGGAAGGGCGAACATGAGCAGAGGGTTTTATGGCGTGCATCATGGATGCCAACGAGGACGAGGGGGAGAGGGAAGGCACGGATGACGAAGGACCACACAACAAGGATTTGTCGATACTTGACGATGAGGCATATGAGCCAGTGTAATGCGAGCCCTACGAGCGGGGCTTTGAATCGCCAGTTGGGTCCAAAGGAACGGGAGAAGGGGAGGATGTCTTCGGGGCCTAGTTCTTGGTTTACGAGGCCTTGACGTACGTCATTCAACACGTTCCCATTATTACGAACACGCTTAACGCTCTACCCGCTTTGAGTCCACACACAACAGCGACTAATTGACCGCTTTCTGTGATTTCATCTTTCATGGCACCTATATCTTTCGCATAAGTATATTCATGAAGTTGCGAAGGGGTGAGAGGGAAGGATGAGAGGAAAGTGAGACGTACAGCGAGGTTCAGGATAAATCTTATGGTGGTCACGAAGTAGGCAACAAGCTCAACACAGATAGACGACGTCATCATTGGAGCTGACGATGAGTTCTCTAAACACCACGGAGCACCGAGGGGACCTGCCACTGACGTCCTCAACGTCTTCTAACCCATCCCCATCCCATCCAAAACACGATGCTCCAAGAATGAAACGAAAAACATCGAATAAAAGAAGAAAACTCGGCCTCCATTTGAGATAATAAAAACCGCACTAGACAGCCCACTGATCTGTCTCCTCTCCGTCATCCCCATCCATCCGCACGTACAACATCCATGTCGTACCCAACTGCGTACCCTCCAACTGCGTATCGCTCGTTGGCACACGCACCCGCGTAGACTTGTTCGTTCAACCCGGGCGTCCTTCTCCTTCGTGTGAGTGAGCGGCCTTGGACTTGTTTGTGAGAGTAATTTTTCGTTCGTTGAGGAGTTTGTTGGGTAGGATAACATTGATTTTTAGCCTGTATGCTGATATCTGGGGTAATAGTTGAGGAATTACGAACAGGAAGCGGGAATTGGCGAGTGGTAAAGGGGCTGGAAGTGGTTGGGGGAGGAGGGAGATGACGACCTAGTCGAGAAACCAAAGCAAAACGAGGAAAAGGACCACCAAGGCGTACGGTACGGTACCCGAACATACATGGATGGATGGATAGAAGGCCAATGAAGGGCAGGAAGGAAGGACCTTTATCAGCGAGCGTATAAATACTCCGTTAAGTCAAGATGAAACAGGACGAAACAAAGGGCGCATACCTGATAGTATCAATGCAATACAAGAAAGCAAGGATAGAAGAGAGAGAAAATGAAACAAAGCTAAGGAAGCGAAGGAATAACGATGCCTACAGAGAGAAAAAAACACGATGGTACTGGAACCTGCGGGTAATGGAAAAGGCGAGATTGATACCGATGCCAGATGGGCACAGAGAGAGAGAGAGAGAAGCGAAGGTGAGAGGCGCAAAACGCAGAATAAAGATTATTTGATTTATTTTTAGCCTATGGAGACGGGGGTGAGGACGGCAAGGAACCCAGCCATTCGTGAGAGTGGTTGTTGTGTCCATTCGCGTTTGCGAGCACGGTGATAGTTGTATTGGCGAGAGGTGAGGCAGAGTCTGCGGCACCGACAGGCGCAAAGAACCGAGTGTCATTTTAATGAATATGCCAACGTCTGCCGTTTCCAACGAGGGTATGGAGTGCTGAGAGGTGCTGAGCGTATAGAGAGAAAGAGAGATGTGGTGAAGACGCTGGAAATAATCAGATAGTTGAGGGCGGTTGTGGATCCAAACAAAGAGGATGAAAAACGTACAATTGTCGAACGAAGATACAAGGGAGGTTGTGTTTGTGTTTATCGCCAGCAGGGGAACCAATAATTTTGTAACATATCTTTTTCGGTGGAAGCAGATGATACTTCGTAGTCTCCTTCGCCCACGCAACGCAATTCAATTTCCCTCAGGGCTCAAACACCGCCCAACCACCCACAACAAATCTCGACTACTTCCCATTTTCCTTTGGTGTTCGCGCCTATTCAAGTGGAAGAATTCGACTTCAATTCGAATGCTGGTAACAAAAGAGGACGTACGAACAACAAAAAAGAAATTACATTCACCCATGCGGAAGGTGTGGTGGGGGTTCATCACGGCGGAGAGTGCATAATTGGCGTTGGAGAAGCTGGTGAGAGACTAGATACCCTGTGTGTATTCAGAATGTGGTCAATACACCTTACGCAAAAACACACCAAATGAGGAAAGAGAGTCTAGAAGAGAGGACGTGGAATGAATGAAAAATAGTAACTTACATTACGATACAAGTCGAACGCAGAACACTTGGCCAATGTGAGAAAACAGACATCCTGAGTTCTGATACGAATACCAGCTTCAACCAGTACGTAAATAGAGAAAAAAGGCCACTGCTTTAAACATTGGGCGGCAGGTGCAAGAGTACTCGAAACAATACACCACTGAGTGATTAAATAGCAAGGAATGTACGCCATGGCACATAAATCTTCATTAATGAGGCCTGAACGCCGAGGGGGTATAAAAGTGATGCGTGAACCAGAAAGTAAACCCCCTAATTTTTTGATGGCGTGTTTTCGCACCGTATATGGTAATCCATATTTTCGTGACGTTCCTGCATGTCTCGTGAACAGTGACAAGATGTGACATAATTATTCTCTGATTCATGACCCAAAATTTAACTAAACTCTAGCAGGATGTAAGTGATACTTTAAAGCATCCATTAGGCATTTAGTATGGTTTTGTCCATTACAGAAAGTTTAATACAGCGAGAAAGAGCCCGTATAATTTTTAGTCTCAAAATTTAACTCATCAGATTTGGGATACGGATGTCACACCCAGATCACACTTCCCACGTGAAGCTTTTGAAACGCGTCATCAAAAAAATGAATTTATGATTCCGAACGCAACCTTGATAGAATCTGTGAATTGGAAATTCCGGCTTGTAATGTTTGCACGAGTCTGGCGGCCTCCTTCTGCATAACACTGCTCGAGCCTCGCCCTGATTCAAATTCAAAGTCCGCGCTTCCTACTCAAATTCACAAAATTCAATATCCCCTCTGTATATGTTAGTGTTAGAATTAGGGCTATGGTTACTGGATATAGGTTTTGAACAAGGGGACGCACTTGTCACAATGAATTTGACTATGTTTTAGTCTCACTACTTGTTGAACATGGGAACTATGCGACGGTAAACATGTAAACTGACCTCAGTCACGATGAATTTGACTGAGGAAAGAACACTGTATGCGACGAGTGGTAGTAAGATTAGGAAACAAGGTTTAAACATGTAAAAAAAATAAAGAAAATTGTTCCGTCGTCCACAGAAGAAGAAAAGTGGACGACAGAGTCTGCACCTGATGAGCGCGTCGTTAGACGCGCATGCATTTTGGTTGGAGCTCAGAGGTTAGGTGGATTCAGGAAGGCGGGCCCCATGTCAGTCGCTTCAGCGGCGTTTGAATTCTCTGTATGTAACATAACTATGTACCGGTTATTGTAATTGCCGCCGGACATTCCGAGCCGGAATTTCCATTTTACAGATGTCCTCGCAACCTTAGTGTTCTAAATTTATCAAAACCGACTCCAACTAACCGGGGCCGGCTTTTTCCTATCAACGCATTATCTTTTATTCTTGGCTGTGGTACACATGCTCTGGCTATTCCGCAGCTATTAAATTGCAGCGCCGAGATTCCATAAGCTATGTTCACCCAAATATACAGCAGAGCGCCTTATAAAAAGGCTGTGTCAACGAACAGCTTTGAGGCGCTTTCAGTGCCGCTTCAGTGGGAGCAAAGATATAAATACATGCTGCGTGGCAAATGCATAGGTGGATGTATATTTAGAATTTTGAAGGTTTGAATGATCGTTGCTGCGACAGGTTCCCTCATAAGCCAGCATCCAGCATCCGACTTGTTGCTTCTCTCTCGAATCTCGGGTTCGCAGCAGTAGGATGAACGACAATCGGCCTGTTATCACCAATAATCCCCTTATATCTGGCCAGAACGTTTTCGTGGGTGGCGGTACATTTACCCAGCATAATGTAGCGTGTGACGGAGAAAAATGTAAGTAATAGAGGTTAAAGATCAAACGCACATGCTATGGATCTAACTATCTGTAGGGTCTTTTAAAATTCTGAGGGAAGCTACGGCGCCGAACGCTTTTCACGATTCGAATGCCGAGTTCGACCGCCCAAAATGCCATCCGAATACCCGCATAGCTGTCCTGAAAAAGATCATGTACTGGGCCCAACGTTGCGACAGCGAAACTTGGGACAAATACATTATGTGGCTGACCGGCGCTGCAGGAGCGGGAAAATCCGATGTAACGAGGAACCACGAAGGCGCGTTTGTGGCAACGATTGCGTACCAGATCTATCAGAAAATCCCGGCTACTCAAGGCGAGATACTCCGCGATTGAGGCGGACCCCTTGGTTTTGACGAAGGGATTGAAAGATCAGTTTACCCACCTAGTCATGAAGCCCCTCCAACATGCGTTCTCTTCAGGAAATTCATCACCTTTGGGTTACTGGCGGGTTATCGTCATAGACGGTCTCGACGAATGTGGTGACGGGGTTTTGCAGGCTAGGATTCTGCGCGTGATAGCAGACGCAATTCGAACATTCAAACTACCCATTCTATTTCTCATCGCCAGTCGTCCTGAGCATGAGATCAATTTCGCATTTAGATACGAGAAAATGGAAGGGCTATTTGCACGACTTTACCTTGACGATACATTCCATCCCGATAACGACATTCATACATTTCTCAGAGACGGTTTTGACGAAATCAAGACTACTCATCCATTCCGGACCATCATTCCCGCCTCTTGGCCATCCGACAATACTCTGAGAGAAATCGTCAGAAAGTCGTCTGGGCAATTCATTTATGCAGCAACGGTCCTTCGCTATTGCAGATCCACAAAGCACCGCCCCGATCACCGTCTCGATGTGGTGAATGATCTACGACCGGCAAAAGGTGACCTACCGTTTGCGCAGCTGGATGCGCTATATACAATGATCCTCAACTCTGCCGAAGATACAGAGCGCGTGCTATATATGCTTAGTATTACCTCACATGGCATATGCGACAATTACTCCACTGCTAAATTTGACATATCTTCATTTATGTCGTTGGAATCAGGGGAGCTCGAGATTTTGACCTGTGATCTAGGGGCCATTGTCTCTATTAGGAAATTTAGATCTTGGTGGCTCGCAGGGATATCGAGGCTGTGGACATCCTACACAAATCACTTCACGATTTCCTTCTCGACCCCGTGAGGTCCAGAGATTATTTCCTTGACATTGATGCCTACAGATCAGAGCATATTGCAAATATAATCCATGATGTGATCAAAAGTAAGAGTGTTCCCAGAAAGTGTCGAACATCTCAAACTAAATTCTTCCAGATCCCGAGCACAATAAAATTGGCGACTATGAGGGCTTTATTAGGAGGGAATTTCCGCTATGCCAGAGCTCAACTTCGCTAATCAATAGCGCCGACAAGTTTTTATTTCTGGACATTCTATTGGGTGAAATAGAAGCGGCCCTCAAGTACGGTAAAACTTATGAGCCACGTCCTATGAACCTCCGAAAATTTGTATTTTGGATCTGGTTGCCATTTTGTGCATGCATGGTAAGGAGAAATCTTCATTTGATGTTAATATCCTTAAATTTCCACACAGGCCTCTTTGGATGAGCGCTGGGCTGTCATAGAGAAAAAACATCAAGAATATATGGAACAGCTATTTTTGTCTCAGCTGCCCCACTATTACAGGGACGACGAGACGATCCTGCTCTTATGCGTCGCATGTCACCTGGGAAATGACATGCATGTACCAAATTATTCGGGCCAAATAAGGTTCCCCTGGGCAACAATTTCCAAATATGATGTACTCTATCTATTTGAATCCTTTTCTCTCGAAGACGGAAAGGCTCGCTATTTCCGGCACTTTACGCACATTGTACAGCACCCAGACCAAGAAGGCAACTACCTTTTAGGTCCTTCTGCTTACGCAAAGGCAGTCTTATATTGTTTAAAGCAGCCTCTCTATTTTTTGGCCAAACACGAAGAAACAATGTTTAACGCAGTGACCTTTGACAATGGCCAATGGACATCAAACGACACCGCATACTCTGAAAACAGAATGAGATTTCTCCTTCTCGGCTATCTAGTCTTCTTCCTTCCTCGAGCTGGATTTTCTGAACAACTCGTTCAACAATGTGAAGAGAAAATACAAAAAGGTTATTTAGCATTTTGCAGGCGGGGAAATCTCGTACACCAAGAGATGCAGAATTATTTGGACCGAGTTCAATCTTTAGCAGGGCAGCGGATATGATTTTCCGCATAGACCATGTACGTACGATAAAATTCTCGGAAGTAGTAAGCACACCCAGCTAACATGTTTAGACGTTAAAGTGCAGAAATCGATTTTTTCAACTAATCTCCGCATGTTGCAATTCGACTCCGACCAGATTTAGCTCACATATATAAACTATGTATTTAGTCGTAAAACACACAAGATCCAATATTAAAGGAAGAAGGTACAACGCGAGGTTTACATTGAATATTGTTTCAAATCAATATCAAACAAAGGCGGAAGGGTGGCATAAAGGCGAACAGGCGAGAAATGATGACAAGGTCAAGTCGTGGATTGGGGCAAGGTTGAATTAGGACCGTCGTACTGCGTACATAGAGAGTAAGTGCGAGTTTCATGTCAAGACGAAAAAAGAAGGAAGAGGAGAAGAGGGGCGCTTAAAAAATGATTATGATTATAGCTATCATTTAAGATCAAAGCGCTCATCGTGCGCAAGCCTACCAAGCTACTTAAAGAGGATATCAGACAAAGTCTGAGGAGAAGGGCGTTCAGGAAAGTATCTTGCAGGGAGACGTAGAAGTGGGAAGGGAAGGGTAGTATTAATGTACGCTTCCGTATTCGACCTAAATGTGATATTGGAGATAGAAGTTCGAGAGTCGAACCTCGAAGTGGGCTATGGGAGGTGGCGAAGGCCACGGCGACACAGACAGTGACGCGCCGTGGTGGCAAAGAGCAGGAGAGAGGGGACACATGGGAGAGTCGTATTATTACGCAACTTGTTGTCGCCAAGGAGAAAGGGAGGAGGGCCGTGGCATCATTGATGCTTTTAATAGATGGTGCTGGTAAACGCAGCGTTCAATTTGAAGGTGCCAGTCTAATAGATGAGTTGAAACGTTATGGACCTCTCCACCGTGACTCTTCCTCCCAAAAATCTCTTAAACACCCGTCTCCTCAACCCATCCTTCTAACCTCACTATCCTTTCTCAGTTCAGACCCCCATGTGCTGGGACCAAGTTCGCTCGAATAACCGAATAATTCAATAATTCACCCCAAGCCCACCGCCCAGCCCTCCACACTCTCGGGAACTCGACGTCGTAACGAAGAATAAAACGGGCCAAAAAAGCGGCAGACGCTAGTCGCGAGGGAAGATAAGGGACAGGCGGGAGCATCATACCGATGTGAATCTGTTTCGAGCGGTTCGTGCTTGATGTTGAGGCTTGTGGGAGCGGACATTATGATGAGTTCGGTAGAAAACCAAACGGGAGAAGAGAGAATCGAAAGGCGAAACAGGATGGTAGAGATTGAGATGCAAGATGGGTAAAAAGAGCCAAGTGGGCGAAGGAGGACCGGTGGATCGTTGACAAAAGAGGAATGAGGGTTACGACGAGGAATAGCTTGGGCTACGATACCAATCGTCGCGCTCGCGTTTGCGTTTTGGGTGATCGTGATTTTGGAGAGGTGGGAAAGAGTAAGCGACGCACGCGAAAAGGAACCTGAGGGTTGTCATCCAAGTTGATATACCGACGACCGTATCAGCGTCTGCATTACATATATACGTAGTAGCCTGTGGGCCGATGAGCGGTGGGACGGATGGCAAAGACGTTGAACGTGGCGAAAATATCGAGCGTGGGTCGCTGATCCCGATGAGGAAGGGAAGCGGTGCGCACAGAGGTCAACTGAAGACGCAAGGAAGGTCTAATATGTTCACTCCCTAACCTCCTTTGCCCACGCAACCCGATAGAACGCTCGCAACTGAAACACTGCCCAACCACCCAGTCGAAAACTGCGCATATTTTCTTCTGTCTTCGCATCAAGTACATTGAATCAAAATCGAAACAGAAAATGAAAAAGACCCACCAGCATCATGAGCGAAATTTGCTTGCAGCTATGGACAGCACATTCATACCCGCGATAACCATGCGGGCGATGCGTTGGATTCTTTATTTCGAAGTGCGCATAGTTGGCCTAGAGAAGGCAATGTAGGACTAGAGTACCAATGTGCGTAGATATTGTTAGTAATTTTCTTGAAGTGGTACAGAAACGTGCAGAGGAGAGGCAGGGAGGAAATGTGGAACAAAAAAGAAGGCTGCCAACTCACATAACGGTGCTAGTATGTCACCGAGAGAGCGCAGAATTTCGAGAATGTACATGAACCATAGCTGGAATACGGAGGGAGAATTGAACGCCGAGGCTACGAGACGCGCGTATCATACAGGAGGGTCATGAACTTCACACACGCGAAGCCTACGAGGCGCAAGGTCCATCGTGTCGGCTCGACCTGTGCAGCGAGGAGGATGTATTTGCCAAACACCAACGAGCCCCCAGCTGCCCAAGCGAGGAAAATACAGCGTTTGAACCGAGCATGCATGAGACGAGGAAGCGGGTTTGCATGCCTGCTGTAGCGATTATGGCACCGATAAGCTACTTGAAGCTGTTGAAGGGAAGGCGAGTTAGTGAGATGATGAGAGGATAGGAGAAGGACATACAGCGATAAAGCGACACTTCCACTTAATTTGAAGATCGAGCGTGGGGTGGCGAATACACTGCAAGAAAGGGTGGTTAGCATTCGGGTATAGTGTGGAAAGCGGCAGGAAAACGAAGGAAAGCAGATGGACAGTGATGTCATGTTGGAGCTGCCTTCGAGGACAGCGTTAAATGCCACGGACCACCGAGGGCATCTGCCATCCACGTCCTCCACGTCGTATAACCCAACCCATCCGAGACACCAATTTGTTCCAAGAACGAAACGAAAAATCTTCGAACAAAAGAAGAAAACTCACCTAGTCCCAATAATCCGGCACTAGAAAGCCCATTGACCTGTCTCTTCTCTGCGTACACCCGCCGTCATTATCATCCCATCCGCACGTACGATATCCGCATCGTACCCATCTGCATATCGTTCGTCGGCATCCGCGTCCGCGTAGATTTGCTTAACTTGGACGCCCTTCTCCTTGGAGTGGGCGTGTGAGTGATCGGCCTTGGGCTCGTGCGTGCATGATTTTTGGTCGTTGAGGAGGTTTTTACGGAAAAATTTGTTAATATATAGCCTGCAGGTTGATAGCCGGGGTCGTAGTTGAGGAAATAGGAACGGGAAGTTGAAGAGGGAGACGACGACCTAGTCCCTAAACGAGGAAGGAACCACCAACGCGTACACTACTCTGCCGAAGGGGGGGAAGGAAGGAAGAGGCCATATCTGCAAGCGTATAAGTACTCCGTTGAGTCAAGATGAAACGAGATCAAGAGGGGAACGTACCTGATAGTATCAATACAATACAAGCAAGCAAGGACAGAAGGAGAGAGAAAAAAACGCGATAAGGGTGATATGGCGCAATTGTGTTGGACTCGGACGTCTAAATTTCTCCTTGACGTGCTCGGGATGCACGTCCTTGGACTTGTGGGCATGGAATAGATTGCTGCATCGGTTAGGGGAGATTTTGGTGTATGCTTTGATGGTGAGAGGCAGGAAATGCGGTGGAAGCAGTAACGGAGGTGAAGTAGAAGTGGAAAAGGAGATGAAGTGGGAGGAAACGATGATCAAGTCGAAGAGTCCTCATTCGACTAAGCCTACTATAACCAACGTGTTAATGCTACGCTATGGGAAGGGAAGGTATGAAGGAGGAACTAGACGTACGTTCAAAAGGCGTACAACAGACTTTCACAAACCATCCATGAGTCCATGCCTAGCCTGCTATCGTGTGGCGTAAACCCACCCATCCCACGTCATTTTACTCGCGAGATGCGCAACGAGCCGAATGGAACGGAAAGAAGGAAAAAAATATGTGGCGGGCGCGCAATTGCAGGGATATTGCACGGATGTGGTGTGCTCCAGAAAGGAAGAGAATGAAAGTTGTTTGAAGAAACCTGCCAACGCATTGAACGCAACCATTTTTGGGTGTGCTTAGTAATGCACGTGATCGTGATTCTTAATCAGACGCGTCGCGTCGCGTCGATACTCGGCGATCGTGCTCAGGACCTCATTGCGTATCCCACGCCAGGTCAGCTCACGGAAGTATACTTGTGTATCACACAAAATGGTGGCTTCCTTTGTACTAACAATATCAATGTCGAGCCCAGAGGCGTGTAATTAACATCACGATCATTGTTCACGCGTATGCGGCTCTCCTGATTGGCACAGCTTTCTTTGGGCTGTATAGATAGTCCACGGATCGCTTTATCCCTGCAGATGAAGATCTCTTGTTTCATTTTGCGAATGTCCAAAGGGGGAAAAAAGATGAAAAGCCGTAAACCAAAGTGAACCCCCTGACTATGTACCACATATAGATAAATTCCCATGGCTGTTTTTGTGCCGTATCCTGTCGGAGTTGAAACGGAGTTCCCGGGGCTTAATGTTCTAACTTTTTCCACCCAACCACATTCCCGAATCCATCCTTGCAACATTTCATTAAATTTGAAAAATTAATCCATATATGAAGATTTGAAACAGAAAAGGAAACACCGAACCCAAGTGGCCAATCGTGCTTATGTGTCTTTATTTACCAACGACTCCGTACCATGCCGAACACTACCAGCTTACTCGTGTCGCCAAAGAGGATTTTCCTTCACATTCTAACATACCCACAATGTGTTACTTCCATACCTCTAGGTAAAATCCCGCGTTATACGACCACAGAATGTCCTTTTACCAAGACCAATAACTTGCCGCTCCGCGTCGGAGTTCAATTGATATAAGTGCGCGAAGTTTGATATGCTAAATCTGCCAGCGTGTGAGCGACTTTTCTAGATTCGCGACGCCCTTCGTCAACTAACCAACGTGGATCAAATTTTCTATGGCTTTGTTCATTTTCTCTTCCTGATAAAATGTCTCTTTATTGGAGTCTCTAGGGCCCTGTCTGTGATTGTATCAAACATCACATTGGCTGGGTTTCGCTATTGACTGACCCCGTTCCTTTGGGACTGTCAAACCTTGCCTCTTGTATGGACCTGAGCCCTGTGTGCGGCTTTTTGAAAGGCAAAATGAGGTTATAAATTATGAATGTAATAATAGCGCATCACGCGGCATTTCCAGAACGCTGTGTTCTCAATCAAAACAACTCACATAGCTATGAACATTTTGGCAGTGCATATATATATATCGGCTCCGCATAGCTTGTATATCTGGGTCCAGGGGCTAAATTACGGTCGCTGGAACTGTTCCTTCTCTTCCCTCATCAGCAAACATCCAGGATCCAAGTTTTTTCGTCCTTTTATGACTCGCCTTTCACAAAAGAGATGTCAGAAAATCAACGCCCAATCACATATCAGTCACTTATCTCTGCCAATAACATTATCGTGGCCGGAGGGACGTTTACTCAGAATAATGTTTCAGGCGATAGAAGAAAATGTGAGTGATATACATCATAGATTCACAGTGCACCTACCATGGTGATCTGATTATTTGTAGCGTCATTCGACATTCTGAAGGAGGCCACGGCACCAAACACATTTCACGACTCTAATGCCCAGTTCGACCGTCCAAAATGCCATCCGAATACACGTATTACTGTCCTCAGAAAAATAATGAACTGGGCCCAACGTTGCGACAGGGAAACATGGGACAAATATATTATGTGGCTCACCGGCGCAGCAGGAGCGGGAAAATCAGCCATTACACAAACGTTCATCGAGATGTGTCTCCTCAATGATCTAGTTCTCGCAACTTTTATCTTTTGGAAATCGGATGGAACGAGGAACCATGCAGGCGCGTTCGTTGCAACGATCGCGTACCAGATTCTTCACAAAATCCCGGCCACTAAAAGCGAGATACTCTCCGCAATTGGCGCGGACCCATTGATATTCACGAAGGGGTTGGAACATCAGTTTACCCACTTGGTTATGATTCCACTCCAGAATTCTTGCTATTCGGCAGCTCTATCACCTCTGGCGTCTTTGCGGATCATTCTCATAGATGGGCTCGACGAATGTCGCGAGGGGGGTACGCAAACCAGGATTTTAATAATGATAGCAAATTCAATTCGAACATTTGACCTACCCATTCTCTTCCTCATCGCCAGTCGTCCTGAACATGAGATAAGTCTGACATTTCGATCAAACGAAATGGATGGGCTATTTTCGCGACTTTACCTGGACGATACATTCCATCCCGACAACGATATTCGCAGATTCCTCACAGATGGCTTTGAAAAAATTAAGACCAGCCACCCATTTAAATCCTATATCCCCGGATCCTGGCCATCCAATACAATTCAGGAAGAAATTGTCAGAAAAGCATCCGGGCAATTCATTTATGCTGCAACAGTACTTCGCTACTGCAAATACACTAGGCATCGCCCCGATCACCGGCTTGATGTGGTGAATAAACTTCGGCCGGCTCAAGGCGACTTACCCTTTACACAACTGGACGCGCTATATACGATGATTCTCGATTCCGCTGCAGATCGAGAACGCGTTCTATATATGCTTAGTATCATCTCACATCGGGTATTCGACGATGACAATGCAGTCGACATATCTTCACTTATGTCGTTGGGACCGGGGGAGCTCGAAATTTTGGTCTGTGATCTAGGGGCCCTTGTATCTATTGAGAAGGTTCTCTCTCCGCTACTGTGGAGGGACATAAGTGTTGTGAAGACCCTACATACTTCACTTCATGACTTCCTTCTTGACCCTGAGAGGTCCGGAGACTATTTCCTTAACATTGATACCTACAGATCAAAGCATATTGCAAATATAATTCAATTTGTGATCAAAGGTAAGAGCCAGCCTTCTCAGAAATTGTTGAAGATCTGAAACTCAATTATCCCAGATCCCTGGAGCAATAGAATTGCCATCTTTAAGAACTTCATTACCAAGGAATTTCCGCTATGCCAGAGCTCGACTTCACTAATCAATATCGCCGACAATTTTTTATTTCTCGACCCTATATTGAGAGAAATAGAATTACACAAGGAATATGATGGATCTTTTATTCCTTTGGACCTCCGAAAATTCGTATTTTGGTTTTGGCTTCCATTCTGTGCACGCATGGTAACCAAAAAAACAAATTATTTGTTGTTAATATGCTTATTATTCCTTGCAGGCCCATTTGGATGAGCTCTGGGCCGTAATAGTAAAACAGCATCAAGAATATATTGAACCGCTATTTTTGTATCAGCTGCCCCACTATTACAAGCACAACCACGGGATGCTGCTATTATGTGTCACATGCCACCTAGGGAATGACATGTGTATACCATTCCTTTCTGCCGATCAACAGTCCGTTGGCGCAATAAGAAAATATGATGTGCTCCATCTATTTGAATCCTTTGCACTCGAAGATGGAAAAGCACATTATTTTCTGCATTTTATGCGTGTTCTACAGCACCCAGACCAATCAGCCAGTTATGCAATAGGTCCTCATGCCTACGCAAAGTCGGTCTTGTGCTGTATAAAGGAGCTTGGACAAATATTTTCGCCAGAATTGCAAGAAGATCAAATGTTTGATGCCCTCACCCTCCAAAATGGAAGATGGACTTTCAAGTGCAGTGAACCATGCTTCCCCGTATATTACAGCGAGTATCAATGCTTTCTTTACCTTGGTTACATGATCTTCTTCCTTCCTCGAGCTGAATTTTCTAAACCACTCATTCAACACTGTCAACAGCAAACCTTCCTCAGCGTGAAGCTGACTACCACATTTCCTATCCGCACGGCTCGCGTACGACAAGAGATGAGGAAATACTTGGAGCGAGTGCGAACTGGCAGCGCGCCAGGAAGTTCGCAGTGATAGAGCAGAGAAACAGGTATAGTTTTCTATATAGACCCATGTACGTACAATAAAATCTTTGGAAATAAGCAGACACAGAATTAGACTTCAACATAGTTTGCCCTTCGACTCCGACGAGATTAGCTCCCATGATATGAAATATTTATTCAGTCATACAACGGAGAGAGCGCCAATACATCCATCCACTCGAAATATAGCTTCGAATTAATATCAAAGAAAGGCGAAAGAAATGACAGCATGAAAGAGAACGGAGGAGGAATGGCAAGTAATGAAAAATACATAGAGAAAGACAACAGAATCCCTCTATGTCAATTAAGATATGTATAGGTATTTGGGCGTGAGTTTACTTGTATGTGTAGGAATAGCCTATGATCGAACGGGCCTCGAACCTTTCTGAATTACACCAAGTGAAACAAAGCTCAGCGCTTGGATTAGGCCAAGAACGAATTGAACTTGACTAGATGATATTATTAAATGTACCATCGATTATCCAGAGAGAGTAGCGTTTGGAAAGAAAAAAACGAATTAGTCCAATTAGCAGGATATGCCAACGCACACGTCAACGTTCGACTTGAATGTGAGCATATAAACCGTAGGTCTGACGTCGAGGCTCGACGAGCGCAGGGCTACAGGAAAAGTATAGAGGCGATGAGACGACGATAAGGGCCAACTTGGAGAATCGTGTCAGTGTGAATAGGTCTGGTTATCATTAAAGAAACACGATGGAAGATGAGGATGGTTGATAAGCTGGATGGAAGAAGAGAGTGAGAAGCGTGTTGATTAGGCGAGAGTGAGGATGCCGACGATGAAAGCCTGGTCCTCTACGATGTTCGGAGTGATGGTGGTTTTAACGAGAAACGGGCGAGAATGAGAGGTAGGCGCAAAAGGTGTCATTCAAGTGATATATAGGCCATAATTCGCCTTCAATGTAAGTGCGAGAGTCTGAGTGGACGGGAGGACCGAGGGAAAGGAGAGATAGGGATGCCACAAGATTAAGATACCGACGAGGAGGAAGGGAAGCGCGCCGAGTTCCAACGAGGACGGGAGGACGGTCGTATACGACTCCGTGAGTGGGTTTGAAAGGTCCAACGAGGATGGTGGAAATGCGTAGACGTATGAGCTGAGAAAGCTCTGTTTCCTTCGGTGGTGATGGTGGTGGTGTCGATAAGTAAGAAAACTAAAGCCGCAGGCACGAAGAGGAACGTAGGCGTATCGGTATACCAACGTCCGCGTCCGCATTCAACGTAGAGGTGGAGTGTTGATGAGAAAAACAAGGGAAAGATTGTTATGAGCGCAACTGTGATGAATTTATTGAGGATAAAGGATAAAGTTACTAAATCAATTGCGGCGCGTCGTGCTGTGGATATGGGGGTGAAAATATGAAATTTGAAGAATGAACTGAAGGGGAAAGAAAAAAAGAAGAAAAAAGACGACGAGAAGCGAGACGTAGCGCATTGCATAACTTATGTTCCAAGACTTCTCCTAGTTATGCAGAAAAAAGCAAGAGTATGTATGACTAAGTAGCGATGGAAAGCGGATAGGCGACGGGAGGATATGAGTAGGGAATATATTATCGAGGACATAGGCGTGTCATTACGAAGACGTGGGTTAGGGATGTGAGGGTTATAACGTTAAAGGATTATATAACACAACAAGAAAATAAAGGAGGAGGGGTGGTATTGTCGATACTTTGATAGATGGATGATGACCGATAGCGGATGGCGATGAATCGGTGAAGGTGTACTCCAATCATATATCCTTCCGCCCAAACGCGGCCCATTGAACCACTCCGAGCCCATACACTGCCCATTCCCTAACCGCATCTGTCCAATGCAGAAGGATTACATACGGTTCAGCCCTCCGGGGGTGTCAGGAAGGGGACGACGAAGAGAAGATATCAGTGGCATCAAAGAACGCCGCTACCCCAAGGCTAGCCAAAAAAGAGAGGGGCCGACCGGGGAACGTCCGATTCTACTGACATTGTCACAGCGGCAATAGCCAGAGGACCCGCAATACAAACTATACGCTTCGGGTTCTTCACCACAGCGAGCGCATAATCGACATAGAAGAAGCCGATGTACGACCAAATAAGCTACTAGTACACGTCTGCATGATCAGCGAACGTCGACCAGAAGACGAGTAAAAAAAAAAGAAACGTAAAAAGATAAAGGAGAAATCCAAAAACCCCATAACTCACATCATATAAGTGGCAAACAAGGAAAACGAACGCGCACTCCCCATAGGATTATGGCGCACATGAAGCTGGGAGGAGGTTAGTGGAGTGAGGAGGAAGGATGAGAGGGGAGAAAGTGGGTCGTACAGGGATAGAACTAGCGGGAAAGGTAGTTCATACAGACTTGCATGCGGCGATTATGGCGCCGACGAGCCACATGAAGCTGATTGAAAGGGAGGTTAGTGGGTAGAAAAGATGGTAGGAGAGGGAAATGTACAGCGATAAACCGACGCTGCCGCTTATTTTGAGAACAAACTGCAAGGGAAGGGTGGTTAGCATCATACAAGGAAATGAGAAAGAAGGGGTAAATCAAAGTTGGCAACAAATAGGACGCCGACGGGCGACGTCATAATTGGAGCTGACTTCGAGGACGTCGTCAAACACCACGGACCACCGAGGGCATCCAACATCGTCGCCGACTTCCATCCAAAACCGACGCACAAAACACGAGAAAACCACGAAAACACACGAAAAAAGCGAGGAAAACTCACTCAGTCCCAATAATCATATGAAAGAACGCCCTAAACCTGCGTCCTCCTTTGACATCTCCATCTGCATGTACAACATCCGCGTCGTAAGCATCGCACCCATCTGCGTAGACTTGTTTGGCTTCCAGATCCTTCTCCCCGGTGTGATACAGTGTTTTCAATTTGTTTATGAGCGAGGTGGCGTGTGCAGAGGATTTTTCGTCCGTGAGGTGAGGAAATTGTGTGTTGTGGTGGTTATGTGAGGTGGTCGATGTTTCGGTTTATGGGACGGGGAAGGAGGAGTAGGTAAAGGGAAATGGGGAGAGGAAGAAGGGACGAAAGTGGGTAGCTTCTCTCCAGTGTACGCCCACCCTCGTCATCCCCATCTGCACGTACGACATGCGCGTCGTACTCGTACAGATCTTTCTCATTGGTGAAGTGCGCGCCCTTGGACTTGTGCGTGACAGGGGCGGCGTGAGTCAGACATTTTCGTTCGTTAGGGAGTCTGTTGAGGAGGATATGGTTGATGATTCAGTAGGGTGTATGTTCGATTTAGGACAGGATAGACTGTGTGCACGAGTTTAATCAGCAATCTTGCCTCGACACAAGAAAGGAAGAAGGTGAAATCGAAAGGAAGCGAAGAATAAAATAACCAACTCACAAGTCGGTCATTGAAATACTGAACGCATGGAGAACCTTGGATTTGTGCATAAATAGAAAGCCAGTATATACTTGTATGGTGAGAAATAAATTAGTCTCGATGAGTACATAGCTAGAGTAATGAGAGGGAATTGAATGTCGAGGGGAAGAAGAAAGCGAACCCCCTAAAGACCAAATTTAGATAAAATCATAAACCTCCGATGGCCGACTTCGTGCCGTCTCCTGTCGGAGTTTGATCTTCTAAATTTATCAGCACTAACATCGTGCGCTAAAATGTTTCTTTCTTGGCGTCTCTAGGGCACTCTCTGTAATTACGCCAAGCATAGCGTTATGGAGCTGAACCCAGTGTGTATGTTTCTTTTAGAAGGAAAGGTAAAGTTACCAATTTTGAACGTAATAATAACGTCACGCGGCTGTACAAGAGCGCCGGGTTCTTAATTAAAACTACTCACATAGCTGTGAACATTTTGGCAGTGCAGATATATATATCCTCCGCATGGTATCTATATATCTTGCCGCGGTGTTTTTGCAATGCGGTGGTCACGGCTCCTCCTTTCCTTTCCTCTTCATTGAACATCTAGAATCCGACTGTTTTGCGCGTGTTTGTGGACTTTCCCGCCTTTCACGATAGGGATCATGGCACAGAATCAACTTCCAATGACGCACCCTTCGCTTATCTCTGCCCACAGCATTGTCGTGGCCGGAGGGATATTTACTCAGCAGGTTAATCAGCAAGTTACTCAGCCCAATGTGACAGGTGACGGACGAAAATGTGAGTGCTAGAAATCAAAGATACATTCTATTATCATGTTGATCTGATGACTTGTAGCATCATTTGACATCCTGAGGGAGGCTACAGCACCTAATGCATTTCACGATTCTAACGCCCACTTTGACCGTCCTAAATGCCACCCAAACACGCGAGTTGCTGTGTTGAGGAGAATAATGAACTGGGCGCGACGTTGTGACAGGGACACCTGGGACAAATACATTATGTGGCTCACCGGCGCAGCAGGAGCAGGAAAATCGGCCATCACGCAATCATTTATTGAGATGTGTCTTCTCAACGAGCTAGTACTCGCGACTTTTATCTTTTGGAGGTCCGATGGAACGAGGAACCACGCAGGCGCATTCGTCGCATCGATTGCGTACCAGATTTATCAAGCAATCCCTGCCACTCAACGCAAAATACTCTCCGTAATTGATGCGGATCCATTAATTCTGACGAAGGGACTGGAACATCAGTTCAGACAGCTGGTGATCAAGCCGCTTTACAATGTCTTCTATTCAGGAGATCCGTCGCTTTGGGGCTTCTGGCGGGTCATTGTCATAGACGGTCTCGACGAATGTGGTGACAGGTCTATGCAGGCCAGGATTTTAAATATGATAGCAAAGCCAATTCGAAAACTCGGCCTACCCATTCTGTTCCTCATCGCCAGTCGTCCTGAACATGAAATCAACCTAGCATTTAGGTCGAACGAAATGGAAGGGATCTTTTCACGACTTTACCTTGACGACACATTCCATCCCGACGACGACATTCGCCTGTTTCTCAGAGACAGTTTTGAGCAAATCAAGGCGAACCATCCATTCAAATCTCTAATTCCTGCTTCTTGGCCATCCAACCGCATTGTGGAAGAAATTGTCAGAAAGTCGTCCGGCCAATTCATTTATGCTGCGACAGTATTTCGCTATTGCCAATCCACAAGGCATCGACCCGATCACCGGCTCGATGTGGTGAATAATCTACGACCGGCGAAATGTGACCTACCCTTTGCGCAGCTGGATGCGCTATATACAATGATCCTCAACTCCGCCGCTGATACAGAACACGTAAAATATTTGCTTAGTATCATCACACATTGCGTGTACAACAGTGACATTGGCCGTGTTTTCGACATATCTTCATTTATGTCGTTGGAACCAGGGGAGCTCGAGATTTTGGTTTGTGATCTACGTGCCATTATTTCTATCGAGAAGGTTGTCTCTACGAAGTTGGACAGGGACGTGGAGACTGTGAAAATCCTACACAAATCACTTCACGACTTCCTCCTCGACCCTGTGAGGTCTAAGGACTATTTCCTTGACATTGATACCTACAGATCAGAGCATATTGCAAATATACTTCAATATGTGATCAAAGGTAAGTGTTGCCAGAAATCACTGAACATCTCAAACTAAATTCTCCCAGATCACCGGCACCGTGATTTTTACACCTTTTTGGACTTCATTATCAAACATGTTCCACTTTGCCAGAGCTCAACTTCACTAATCCATAGCGCTGAGAAGCTTTTATTTCTTGACCCTATATTGGATGAAATAGAAGAGCACAAGAAGACTGGGGTTATTGAGCCAGAACAGAGAAACTTGCGAAAATTTGTATTTTGGGACTGGCTTCCATTGTGTGCACGCTTGGTAAGGAAAATTCTTCATTTAATGTTAATATTTTCAATATTCCGCGCAGGCCCCTTTGGATGACCGCTGGGCCGTAATAGAGAGAAAGCATCAAGAATATATTGAACAGCTCTTTTTGAATGAGATCCCGCACTATTACGAGGACGACTTAGGGTTCCTGCTCTTATGTGTTGCCTGTCACCTGGGGGATGACATATGTGTACCGCATTTCTCCGACGCCGAACCCGTACCCAATATCCTCATAGAATCTTATCGTGATGTCCTCCATGTCTGCGAATCCTTCGCGCTCGATGACGGCGAAGTTCACTATTTGCGGTATTTTGTGCGCTTTTTACAACACTCAGACCGATCAGACAGCTACCATATAGGTCCTTCAACATACGCCAGGGCAGTTTTATATTGCGCAGAAAACCTTGAATTTTGTTACAGCACGACAAGCGAAGATGAAATGTTGAACAGACTTACCATTGATATGGGACAATGGGGAATAGAGTATCTCGTCTCAGAATGCGATTCGTTTCTGATGCTCGGTTATGTAATCTTCTTCCTTCCTCGATCTGGGTTTTCTGAGCCACTCATTCGGCTATGCGAAGAGGAAACATTTCTGACAGAGAGAAATGCGGACAGATTTCCAATCCGCATCGCCCTCGTACGCCAAGAGATGAAGAAATACCTGCAACGGTTTTCCACATGGACCCAAGTACGTATGATAAAACCTTCGGAAACAAGCAGACACTGAAAACGTATTTAGACGTCAACCTAGTCGCCGGATGCTGCACTTCTACCCCGACAATATTTGGCTCCCATGATATAGAACATGTATGTACGCGTAAAACGTAGAAAACTCCAATATATCTCACTTGGAGGAATGACAAGCAATAAAACACCGGAATAAAACACAATCACCCTACACCAATTAAGATATGTAATTGTATATGGACATAAATTGTATGTGTAGCAGTAAATCAAGATTGAGGACTCGAACTTCGAAGGCCAAATTTCTGAGTCACGCGCAGTACAAGATTGCTCACCTTTGGTGTCAGAATGTAGAAGTTACAAGTCAAAAGGAGGACAATTATGAAATTAAATGACCACTCATCGACGCTATCGCTCGTTGATGGGTGTTATATTCGAAATAAAATACATTCAAAGGTCAGCGACGTGCGTCATCGAGGAAGGGAGAACAAAAAACCAGTATCCATCATGTACTGGCACTGGCAGTAATATACCTCCAAGCGAGAGTCGATGTCGATGTCGAAATGACAGTCAAGCATAAGGTCTAAGTCATAGATAAATTGCAATCGTAAAAAAGGTAGAAAACAGATAGAATCAACGTTGAATGAGAAAACAGACATGGATGGAGGTGAAGGTCGTGAGCTATGGCGGCAAGAGGAGGAATGGAGGCCAAGAGACCAAACTTCGCCTACGCAGCCTAATAAAGCGCGCCTGGCCGAAACACTGTCAGAACACCCGCGGCATGGGTCCAAAATTTAAACGTTTACATGGCTGGGAGCAGCAGGCGTAATTGATGTTCGAAAGGTGTGGGTGGAAGAGTGCTGGCGTGCACGGTGTTCACGCTCCTGGCGGTGATGATAGTAATTATATTTTGATACTAGTGCGTACGAGAGATGGAGCCAGGGAAGAGGGCATATCAACGTAGGCGTCCATATTCGACCTGAATGTGATGTTGGAGACAGAGGTTCAAGAGTCGAACCTCAAAGTGGGCTATGAGAAGGGGCGAAAGCGACATGGAAAGTGATGAGACCATCAGTGAAGGTGGTGGCAACGAGCAGGAGAATAGGGACAGATAGAAAGGTTGTATTGTCACGCAACTTGTTATCGCTGGGAAGAATGGGAAGAGGGCCATGGTAACATTGATGCTTTTGATTGGTGGTGCTGATAAACATATACATAGCGTTCAATTTGAAGGTGCCGACCCAAACATCCAGCATAGATGGGTCGATGAACTATTCCTCCCCCCAAACCTCCTAAACACGGTAAATCGCCCTAGGACAGAACACCGCCCACCCTTCCTGGTTCCAAAGCGTGTATCCAATGCGGCAAATTCTTGAACCGCAGCCTCCGATGAACTCGACAACTCGATGACGAATAAAACATACTTGTCGTACCAAAATAAATGGCAGGCGTCAGACTCGCGATGAACAATGATTAATGAGGCCTGAGGGACAAGCGGGAGCATAATTTAACGTAAATAAGTCCGCGGGTAGTTGTTTTTCTTGGAGGTTCTGGGATGTTGAAACTCGGGCCGGTGGGAGAGGAGCATTGACATGAGTGCAATGGAGATGCCGGATAGGAAAAGAAGAGAGAGAGAAGCGGGGGAGGGCGAACTGCTTGAACCGGAAAGCAAACCCTTGACAACCAAATATAGGTCAATCAGGGCCAGAACCGTTGGCGTGCCGCCTCCTGTCGGATTCGTATCGGGGATGTCGGAGTTTATGTTCTAAATTTATCAACACCGACGCCGAAAAGGCTGCTGCTCAACTTTCCTTCGTCAACTAATCCTTGGTCTCGGTGTTAATTACTTTCTTCCTTCTTTGTGCATTTATACTACTTGCGTCTACATTTGACCGCGAACCCCGAGTATACATGGCTCCAAATCTTCTATGAGACTCGGATAGTCTACCAGCGACATTGCGGTACCCTGACTCGGAGGTCATGCCTCTCTCGGTCTCCATTCAAATTGACAATTTCACCTCTATTTCGTTTGATTAGTACCGTGTTGAAAACTCCTGAATTCTAAGAGAATCATACATGGAATAATGGACCAATTTAAACTATTTATACATCAGACGCGGACAGCCTCCACTGATGTTTGGAGCACTAGGTAATATTTGTAAAGGATAAAAACAAATAGCAAGGGGCGAAATCAATAAGTTGGAGTGTCCAACGTTAAGCATTGGCGTTGCTATTAGAGAGTTAACGTTCCAGAGACGACGCTGTGGGTTCTCTGAAGATCAAACTGGGGTACCAAACCCACTGGAGGAAAGGAGACGCGGTTAACTGCTACTAAAAGCCGGAGAGAGAAGGTAAGGCTGGGGATATTGAGGATAAAAATAAGGAAGACGTGGGGTGAGCCAGTGACGAGCTTGAAACTCGGCTCTGATTAGTCCAACTCCTCATAGAAAGGAGAAGGAGATGACGAGATGGACGAGGTTGTGAAATACGAAATACCACCACCGCAGGGGTTCAACGTCAACGTTCAACGTTCGAACGCTCAATATTCGAAGTTCAATTGTAGGTCATCCATGTGAATTCTGAATTGGGAGTCTGGCATCAGGAAAAAGGGTTGGGTCATCGTGCACTGACATTGTGATAGTTGTCCATATTCGATGTCCGAGCGAGAGTCGAAGAGGCCAGGCTGTCGAGGTCCCAATCGCAGTCGAGGATAAGTGAAGACTAGCCATGTGAGTCGTACTACGTACATAAAAAGTGGAAGTTTGAAGTTTGAACTACGAGCTAGAGGAGAGAAGACAAGAGAAGACAAGAGAAAAGCGTCGTATTGCATCGCGTGAACATCCCACGAGCTTACTCATGCAGAATAGCTAAACTAAGTAAGTGTGAAGTGACGATGAGAGAAGTAGGAATAAGGGGGATGTGAGTATGAGAAGAATGGAAGTAGGAAATATGAATTCAAATGAAACGTGGACGCCGAGAAAGGCGCCGTGTAAAGGAAGGGAGAAAATAGGGAGAGAGGGAGAGAGGGTAGGTGAGCGCTGAATGTGGGGGTTGTTTTATAGGAAAGAGAGCGATTCAGAGGGAGTCACGAATGTATGTAGAAATATGACAAACCATAAACTCAGCGAGTTCAATATCGCTTTCGAAGAGGGATATATTTCGGAGAGGAAAAGAAAAAAATGATGGGAAGAGACCATTCGTGGTGTTCGCGTGTTGCTCACGTCTGCCGTTCATGGTGATATGGGCGGATAGCAGTGTTGAACGTTGAATAGCGGCACACAAGAAGAGGAAGCGGAACGCGCTAAGAACATCGTAGGGTCGTTACGGTGGATCAGTATGACAATGTCAGTGGCCGCGTTCGGCGGCAGCGTGGAGGTAGAAGGGTAAACGAACGATAAGCGATAAACGGATGGGAGAATTAGAACAGAGGGAGAGGGAAAGGAAAGAATATTCGGTAATAGCGACGGAGAAAGTTATCAAACATCGAGTAGGCGAGTCTGTAATTCGAACAAGAAGTAGGCGACATGCAAGGTCAACGATAGTATTGCATTACACGAAGGCGTATACGCGTCGTTGTGGTGCGGAAACATGGGGTAGAAGTAGAATAGGGGGTATCAATTCTCGTCATCTTCGATGCTTTAATTCATCGTTCAACCATTCATACCCCCAATCTAACCATCTGATAACTCTTCCTTGCCGCATAACTCACGTACGCGCAGACACCGGTCTCCTCAACCTGACCTTTCCAGCCTCACTATCCATCCCAAATTGGTACGTCCCAACGCGGAGGCCCAACGTCGCACAAATCACCCAATATACTGCCCAACCCAAACACCGCCTTGCATGAGTCCAATACAGCACATTTTTATTCAGTTTTTTGCCTTTCGGTGGTCTCAACAACGGGACGACGAGCAAAAATGCAATCTTCGCAATGAGAGATGGCGCGGCGACGAGAATTGCGAGGAAAGGAGGGTGCGAATAGAATAGTTCCAGGTAGAGCGGTTTCTTTTGAAGAGACTGGGGCAGATCATTGGTGACGCTGACACTAGGACCTGTGAGCGGGGAAGATGTTCGATGGTGATGCGAGATGGGACAAGAGAGAGAAGCGGGAGAGGTCCGAAACGTAAAATAATGACAATTCAGATTGGAAATCTATGGGGAGGACGATGATGGAAAAATCCAGGATTTTCGTGATAGTATTCGTATGTTCTTGTTTGCGTTCGGGAAACAAACCAAAGTGACACGCAATGACGTTCCAGAAAGAGATGGATGGCGCCATGAGTGGATACTATCTGCCACTACTGACAAGCTCATCCTCGCCGGCTTCCATCCTATCTAATGCCATGCCATCAATCTAATACCACGCAAAATTTCAAGAAGAAAACTCACCAAAGCAAACACAGCCCAATTTGCCTCCTGTCCGGAGTGAACACATCCTCGTCATTGCCATCCTCACCTACGACCTCCGCGTCGACCTATATGCGTGGGTGTTATTAGGAAACGTAGAGAAATAAAGGGGAGGAAAGAACGACGAAAAGGAAAGAAGGAAAGGAAAGAACACTCACCGGACGCGCTTCCCATCCAGGAGCATCGCGAACGCCACCCACGCGAAGCCCACGAGACGGAAGGTCCATCGTATTGGCTCGACCTGGGCAGCGACGAGGATGTATTCACCAAATATTGACGAGTTTCCAGCTGCACAAGCGAGGAGTTTAGCGTTTGCAACTGAACATGCACGAGACGAGGAAGCGGGGCAGCGGAAGAGGTGGTTCTTCTCTCCGTATCGGGAGAGAGTGGTGCCCTAGACGATGTAGACTTGCATGCCTGCTGAGGCGACTATGGCGCCGATGAGCCACATAAAGCTGGTTGAAAAGAGGGTTAGTGGGTAGGAAGGAGAGGAGAGGAGAGGAGAGGAGGAGGAGTACATACAGCGACACGAACTTGGGGTGAGGAATACACTGAAGGACGAAGCTGGTTAGCATCATCCGAGGGCAACGAGTGGGACGCAGATGGACGACGTCATGATTGGAGCTGACGACGATGAGAACGTCAAACACCGCGGACCACCGAGGGCATCCAACGTCCTTGCCGACTTCCATCCAAAACCAACGCACGAAAACCACGAAAAAAGCGAGGAAAACTCACCCAGTGCCAATTATCCAATCAAACGACGCACTAAACCTGCCTCCTCCCGGGCGTACGTCCTCATTAACATTCGTCATCTCCATCCGCATGATGCCAGATGCCAGACGAGAGGGCGAGAAGCGGGAGATAAGACCGTAACGCAAAATAAAGATAATTATGCAGGTATTTTTTCTTCTTCGAGTGGATGCCCGATATATTAAGACGAGGATGACGAGAGCCAGGATTTTCGTCATAGCATTGGTGCGTTCTTTTTGCTTTCGAGATATATGCTATAATAAAAAAGAAGAAAAAAAGAAAGCGACAAGCAACGACGTTTCGGACAGCCACCATTGACAAGGTCGTCCTCGCCGGCTTCCGTCCTATCCCGTCCCGTCCATCTAGAACCACAAAAAAAATCGAGAAGAATCACCAAAAGAAACACCCAACCTGTCCCCTCTCTGGAGCCCACACACCCTCGTCATCGCCGTCTGCACTTACGACCTCCGCGTCGTAGTCGTCTGCGTGTTCTCCGCCTGCGTAGTTTGTCGCCATCGTCACCTGCGTGCACTTGCTTAGCTCGAACGTCCTTCTCTCCTTCTTCGGTCAATCATGTGAATGGGAGTACGGATGATTTTGAGCGAGCGAGATGGCGTGAGCGATGGATTTTTGGTTCGTTAGGGAGTTTGTTTGATTGTTGAGGGAAGGGAGGGAAAGAGCAGCGGGTCAAGGAAAGAGGCCTAAGGGGTCGAAAGGCGACGATGAATTTGAAGAGTACAAAGAAGAGAAGCGAGAAAAAAGACCTTCGGCACGTTAAGGTGTATCCGATGAGATTGGGCCAATGAAGGGAAGCGAGGGAGGGAGGACCTGCGTATAAGTAGTGCATTTAGTAAAGATATGTTGGATAAAAATGAAACAAAGATACGTACATGATATACAAAGAAGGATAGAAAGATAGAAAAAGTGAAGCTAAGTAAGCAAGCCGAAAAACAACAATCAGATTCATATGAGGCTAAAAGGCAGAGCAAAAAAAGAAAAGCGAGCGAGCAAATGTCAGATTGGTCCTTCGGAGACGAGGGGGAAAAGCGGGCACAAACCTGTGACGAATAATGGAGCACAGAAAAATTAAAATAGCAAGAACCGCGAGCTCCAACGGTTTCCCGAATATATACTGATACACAGTAACACCACCGCCTATAGCCCGTTGTTCATCCTATCCAATTTTCTCCGCATCCAAGGTAAACGAAGCGACATCTTTCTCGAAGAAACCATTTACGTTTCGATGGAAGTATGTTCATGTGTCATTTCTGCGTTTTAGTGGTAGACCCTAGTGGAAAGGATTAAGAAAGATTCTCGACCTTGCCAGCGGCCCAGCGCATAACATTTTCTGTGAGTCACAGCGCACGTGATGCATGACGCGTCGCGTTGAGCACTAGAACTAGGCGCTTCGGCACTCGGCACTCAATATTTGTGTACATATCACGCCGTATAAATTCTTCTCAGTGTAGATGGGTCCCAGTCCATATATAAACACGACAGGAACATAGCACAGCCATTTTATCAGTCACCTTGTATTCTGCTCTTCGGACACGTCGCCTCGTGATTGTTTTATAATAACCCTCCTAATTTTGGCTTTGTTCGACGTATCAAAGGTCAGAGATCTATGTATTTGTACTGCGTAGCAACTATCAGTCCGATTGACGGTGCAACTAACTCATAGAAATATGTGGTAAAACCTGCTTAGCTTATCGTTCACATCCATTCTTTTCTTCCCTGTCTTTCATTAAATAAATATCTACGACCATAAAATTCGAGGATTCATTGAATTCATGTTGCCTCGTGAGTAACCTTGACGGATGTGTAGGAATGTAAGCATAATGATGTTAGACAAATATGTACGTAAATGTTACGGACCCAGATTACACATGACACGGAATGGCTGTACAAAGTAAATATAACTTGGACAGCCCTTTAAGTACCGTGTTTCTCCCTTGATTGCTCGTTCTGTCTTTCCTGCTTCCCCTCCTCAATGGCGTATGAGGCAAGTTCTAGCTCCTATCCTCACTCTATGATATACGGTCAAAATGTGGGAGTATTTGGAGGGACCTTCAACATCCAGCGTCCAGTCGGAGGTGAAGTTCGCAAGGGTGCGTTATGAATGCAGTAATAAATTCGGTAATAAGTCAATTATTCCCTTCTAGATGCATTGGAAATATTAACAGAAAATGTTGCCCACACTGCGTTCCACAATTCTGGGGCTCGTTTCGACCCTCCAAGATGTCACCCAAATACACGTGTTGCCGTCCTAAGGAAAATCATGGATTGGATGCACCGCACAGATTGGGAAACATGGTATCGCTACATCATCTGGCTTACTGGAGCTGCAGGCGCAGGAAAATCTGCTATTGCACAAACCATTATCGAGCTATGCCTTGTCGAAGGCCTCGTTATTGCAAGCTTCTTTTTCTTTCATTCGGATCCAACAAGGAATCATGCCAGATCTCTCATTGCAACTCTGGCGTACCAAATATTCTTTTCTATTCCAAGTACACAGCTATTCATCAGAACCGCCATCGATAACGATCCTCTTATCTTCACACGAAGCCTGGATCATCAATTCGACAGGCTGATTTTCCAACCGCTTCGTCATTTCTACGAACCACTGGATACCTTGGATGAAGGATGCCGCCGGCTTATTGTCATTGATGGGTTGGATGAATGCGGGAATCGCGATACCCAGAAGCAGATCTTGATGATGCTCCGTAATGTGATCCGCCAATACGAACTTCCTGTAATCTTCCTTGTCGCTAGCCGCCCAGAGCACGATATCAAAACAACCTTCGATTCAAAGCCAATGGATGGTGTATTCTTCCGATTATATCTGGATGACAGCTTCAACCCAGACGAAGATATTCGTACATTCCTTAAGGATAATTTCAACGACATCAAGTTTACCCATCCTTTTAAATCCCAGATCCCCATGTCATGGCCAACCCCTAGTGATATGGAGTCCATTGTCATCAAATCCTCCGGACAATTCATTTATGCAGCAACAGTCATCCGCTACATACAGTCTATCCGGCATCAGCCTCACCACCGGCTGGAAGTTATAATGAACCTTCGTCCAGCCTGGGGCGACTTGCCCTTTACACAGCTGGATGCACTTTACACATTGATCCTTTCATCGGCAAATGACAAAGATAGGGTGTTATATGCACTCAGCGTATACTCCTACAATGTATACAGAGGTGGCAATATTTGCCAATTCCTTTCACTTGAGTCCACAGAGCTTGAAATATTGTTCTGTGACCTCGCTGCCCTTGTTCTGGTTGAGTGCGATCCAGCAGCCAACACCAGTAGGCTAAGGATTTTGCATACATCACTTCACGACTTCCTGAAGGATCCCCAACGCTCGAAAGAATATTTTATTCCATTCCAAAGCTACCGGGATAAACACATCGCCAATATCTTTTGTTATCTAACTGCATGTGAGTATTTTACATCTATTGTATGACTATACTTTTCATGAATGCCTCATTGTAGGTCTGAGTGACAATATGTCTTCTACATTTGTATCCATTTGGACATTTTTTCGAGATCATTCTCTTGAGTGTAGCAACTCTGCTGAGCTCATGAAACTTGTCTCCTCATTTCCCCTGGAAGACATGTTTAATGCTGTGATCTACGAGGACGATCCTGAACCGGGTGAAGTCATATTTTTCCAGCTGTTTGCCTTCCTAAATCGAATGGTATTGATTTATATTTACTTCACCGTTCGTGCATCTCTAATTGGTATACTAGGCAAATCTTTATGACCAATGGATCTTAATAGAGAGACAACAACAACAAGCCCTTGACAGGATATTTCTCAGCCAGATGCCTCGGTACTACGAAGACAACTATTTTATCGTGTTGCTATGCTTTGTATGCCACGCTGGCAAAGACATTTTGATCCCGGGGGTATATGACGGCAGTGATTCTGCAGAGCATTGCCGCACTGATATATGGGACGTACACCGCTTCGACCCGGAGCCTACCAAGTTAACAGACGATACGCTCAAATTGAACATGAATATTTTCAGTTAACATCGCCATACCGAAATCAGCTTATTGGATTCCTACAGAATGCCGATAGATCTGGGAGATACGCGTTAGGAGCCGACCAATACACAACATCGGCATTATTTGTCATTGAACAAATTCAACTGTTGGATTGGACACTAGAGGAGCCAGTCTTGGACGAGTCTGATATGGATGGTGCGCTGAACTTCGAAAAAGGAATATGGGCAATGGAGGTCTCAAATTGGGGCCGTCAGGCTTCTGAGTATTTTGGTGGGTCTCCGACCGTATTAGAGGCATTCTTTTTGTGTCTAGGGTATATGATTTTCTTCCTTCCCCGATCCGGAAAGTCTGAATCCCTCATCCAACACTGTAAACAAGAAACCTTTCTTATCGAGGAAGGAACTCGTATCTTTCCACAAAGAACCACCCTTGTACGCCAATCGATGAAGGAATATTTGGAGCGCTTCCGGGATGATGGAACACTAGGGGAAGGTTATAGCAAATAATTGTCTTTCGATGTATTGTACAAATATAACCTATCTAAGAAATAAAATGTGTGAGCAATAATGAAGTGTTAGACTCTCAAATTTCGTCCTCAAGCGTAAACCAGTTCAAATTAGAAAAACAGATCATGTAACTATCAACTGCAAAAACGGCCATACATAGCCTCTGCTCTCAGCGACAGCCAGTGGCACCGTGGTGATCCATCGTATTAACATAGCGCTTCCTCAATCTATCTGGGTTTCACAGTAGTCTTTCTTCCTCGGGCTCATTCGTAGCTCGTGACCACGTATATCAATCGCACGCAACACAATGAACGATTATGTTATTATGAAACACATTGTCGGAGGATTTACGAGACTTACGCAGGTCGCGTAAACCACAGAAAACGAACATAAGCGGGAGCGGGTGGTGGATCAGCGCAATCAACAACTAATTGTTTACATTCTGTTCGCAGTGTAGAGGTGGGCTTCGAATCTCACGTCTGATTCTACATGTCCAACGTCCGAAGCATTATATTAACATGGACATGGGGAGAATGCCTCCGCATCCTAGGTTGACCCTGCCTTGCGAGAAGACCTGCAGAGGGGGGGGGTGTTAAATGGGACTCGGGAGAAGGGGGATGGGAGAGACGCACGACACTCAACACATCTCCTAACGTACACAGCCCAACGAATACACTTGGCGCTCTCTCCGCCTTGGGGCCACACACGTTCCTGAACAGCAGAGCAGCGACTAAGTACTAATCGTCCACTGCCTGCGATGTCTTCCTTTGTCGCACCCACATATTACCACAACATAAATATACAATTCACTTAATGTTATCGTAAAGGACGTACCACCAAAGTAAGCGATATTCGCCGAAAGATACAACACAGTAACGACTGCAATAGACAGCAGAGTCGCAATACGAACCGTACGCTTTGGGTTCTTCACTTCAGAAAGCGCATAGTCGACATTTGGGAAGTCAATATATGACCAGATGACCTATATGCATGCTTTTTATCAGCAAACGTTGACACAAAGACGACAAAAGGAGGATATGAGCACCGACATTATACAAACACAAATAAAACGAACTTGCACCCCCCTAGTACCCTCAAACGCCCCTCTAAAATTCCCTTTCGCATCCCTCGACCAAGTCCTCCAACTACTGCGTATCGTTCGTCGCCGTCGCCGTCTATGTACACCTGTTTGACTTGAACATCCTTCTCCCCTGTGTGGTGTGAATGCGCACCCGTGGATTTGTGTGTGAGAGAGGTGGCGTGCGCGAGGGATTTTCCGTTCGTTGACGATCTGTTTGATTGTTGAGGGAAAGAAGGGAAAGAACAACGGGTTAATGAGGTGTGGAACGGCAACGATAGAGTTCGAAGAGGACCTCACTCTTCAACGTAAAGCAGACGTAAGTGGGAAGAAAAAGACCACCGGCGCGTTAAACGTGTACACGATGATGGCGGGAATAGAGGGGCCGACGAAAGAAGGAAAGGAAAGACCTGCGTATAATAAGTAGTGTGTTTAGCAAGGAGATGCGTAGGATGAAAATGAAACGAAGGGAGGCACTTGATACAAAGAAGGACGGAAAGAAACGAAACGAAACGAAACGAAACGAAACTGATAAATAAAAAGACGATTCTACGGGTTTAGCATCGTATGAGGACAGTGCAGGGGAAGTGGGAGCGAAAAATGAGCGCGGAGCGGGCAAATGCCAAAGTGGCCTTTCAGAGATATGGGTAGAACTTTCAACAAGCGGAGGGGAGGGGAGGACCTAAACACGGAGTAAAAATAGTTTTTCTTTTGAGTATGGGTTATCGACAAGATGAGGATGTAGACGACGACGACGAAAGCCCGGCGTTAGTGACACCAGTCGTTGTGTTCATATATGGGCTTGGGTTTGGGGTGATGGCGACAGAGAGTTTGGCGAGCAGCAGGTGCTAGATCAGATCGTGGAGGCTGGGTTGTGGATCCAGACGAGGAGGAAAACGAAAAGTGGTGGGGGATGTGTTTGATGGAGAGCCACATGGGAGAAGAGATAGAATCGGAAAGCGAAATAGGATGATGGAGATGATAATGATTGAGAGGGAAAAAAAAGAAAAGTGAGAGGAGGACCGGTGTATTGTTTGGGGGAGGAGGATGACGATGACGACGAGGAAGTGCGCGGCTGCAGGCGAGAGTAAGCGACGAGGACCCTGAGGGTGTCATCGAAGTTGCAGATTTGAATGAACGAGATTGTTGAGCGTGGTTCGGGGATCCTGGAGAGGAAAAGAAGCGGGGCACCCAGGGATCAACCGAAGATGCAAAGGAGGTCCCATATGCTCACTCCCTAAGCTCCTTTGCCCACGCAACCCAATAAAAGCCCCCAACCGAAACACCGTCCAACCACCCAGAATTTCTTCCGTCTTCGTGCCTATCCGTGCAAAACGCATTGATTCTAATTCAAATGCAGGAAATGAAAGAAGACGTACCAAAGTCATGAGCAAAATTCACTGAGCTACAACACATTGACAAGGGCGATAGCCGTGCAGACGATGTGTTCGGGTTTCTCACTTTGGAGAGCGCATAGTTGATATTTAACAGGCAGATCTAAACCCAGATAGACTATATGCCCAAATTTTATCAGCAATTCGGCCTCAAAGAAAGGATGGAGGAACGTGAAATTGAGAAGCGAAAAAAGGATGTGGAACGAAAAAAAAACAAAAACATAACTAACTCACATTAGTGCTAAATTTCGGAAGTATGCATAAATCGAACGCCAGTTTGGTGAGATATAGGTCCGCCTCGACGAGGACACATGCGCATAGCTAGATTCATGGGAGATAATTGAATGTTGCAACGTTGAACGTTGAACGTTGGAAACGCAAGGGAGGCGTGGACGCACAAAGTAAACCCCCTATCAGCCAAATATAGATAAATTCCTATAGCCGATTCTGTGCCGGCCCCTATCGGAGTCGTATCGAAGCTGTCGGACTTGGATATCTAAATTTATCAGCACCGATCCAAATAAGTACATCGCATCGCGTCCTATGAATGAGGAGGGTTGCACACTGAATAAAAAGAACGCTCATCGTGAACTGGAGTGAGGATAACGTGCTAATAGAACGAAACAAAAGAAGAAAATTGGAAGAAAGCCTGAGGAGAAAACATGTTGGATGGTACCTTCCAAGGAAAGGGACGAGGTGCAGTACATTTTTGAATGTATGTGTGCGGAGTATGGAGACGAGGACGAGGAAAACCGATGTTCGTGATATTTGCGTTCGTGGAGGTGATAATAGTGGAAGTCTTGTTCGCGTTTGTAGTGGTGGTGGTGATAATGGTGTTGACGAGAGGCGGGCAAGGATAAGAAGCGGCAGGGAAGAGGAAGACCATCGGTGTGTTGATGAATGAATGAATATATGGTCGCCAGAAGATTACGCACGCTACTCAAATATTTAAGCACCCATCTCCTCAACCCGACCTTCCCAACCTCACTACCCTTCCTCAACTCAAGCGTTGGCCCAAGTCACCCAATAAACCGACCGAGCCCAAGCCATCTCCCCAGCGCAATTGTTCAGTACAATGAGCCTTCATGTAGTTTTCCACGCTCGGCGAGCCTCAGCGACGGGACGACAAACAAAAACAGGTTAGCTGCACCAAAGGACTCGCGAGGAACGATGAGCGCCAACCAGGAGCATCATGTCTTCAATGCGAATAGATTCGGGTAGGGGAGTTTCTCTCGAGGGGTCTGTGCCAGTCGCCGTTGATAGAATCAAGCCTCTGGGGACAGCTGAGGATTAAGATAACTTTAATGGAGATGTCGGAAGGGAGAAGAGATGAGGGAGGAGGGAGGACCGTAATGTGAAACAAGAAGAATTAATGTATTTTTCTTCTGTTGAATATGGATTATTGATGTATGGAGACCAGGATGACGAAATCACGGCCGTTCATGATAGTAATTGTCGCGTTTGCGTTTGCGTTTGGGGTGACGGTAGTTTTGGCGAAAAGCAAGTGAGAGTAAGTGGTGGCGCAAAGAGGAACGGAAGTCTGACATTCCAATCAGTACGCCGACATCAGCGTCCACGTCCAAAGTGAGCGTAGAAGCTTGAGCGGCTGAAGAACAAGGGAAGGAAAGGACAGGTAGAGGCAATGATATTATCGAGAGCGCGTTGTGGATCTAGATGAAGAGGTGTTTGTCAATGACAGTGAAAGGGATGGCGGTGATGGTGATGGTCGATACATTTCATCAGTAAGATGACAGGTTCGTAGGCGTGCTTGACCAAGGTCTACGAGCACGCCAATTACTGTCAAGTGTGTCGAACACGCCAATTTATTTGACTTGCCCAAAAAAAGATGTCGGATTCTAGAGTGATGCCAACAACACCAAATCACGCCAATTACATTTGAAATGGCCGACAGCTAAGAACTTGGAAAATTTTGTAGACATTGGCAAGGATACATATTAATTTTGTAGTATCGTAGTAGTTAAAATTTTTAAATCTATATATCAATCATGGTACGGGGATCAGGGGACTCGTTCATATCGTCTCCGGTTGTGCCACCTGGCATGAGGGATTCGGTTTTGATGCCTTGTGCCGTCAATCGCACATTCACTTCTTCCAGTATTTCCTCCCAATCTTCGTCTCCAAGCTTCTTGGCCAACAATGTCCAAGCATGAGCTCGTGGCCCCCACTCTGCGCCAAAAGGTGGGACTGGTTTTTTGCGCCCGTCCGGTTTTTTCAAGGTCGTTGGGTCTGCACCTGTTCCCCATAGGGTTAGAGCTCGTTCGAGCTGTACAAAAATATTCAATACAATCTCAAACATCGTCAATTGGTATAAAAGACTCACAGCTGCTGTACAGAGACCCAGTGCGCCAATCGGATGTCCGTATGACCGTGGCGAATTTCGTGTTTTCTTAGCTATATGAAAAGCGAATAGGTCAAGAATTAACTCTGACCTGAATCCTCGCCTTTCTCCCTGACGAATATACACATGGTCAGTAATTATATGATAATAGGTTCGGAATAGTATACTCACCGGCTGTCCCTCAGGCTCTGCATATATGAAATTAAATGCAGTCAGAGCCCATTTTGAAAACTCTTTGATGTCTTCGGTGTCGTATTTATTCGTGTTAAAGAAATTTTCAACGTGAACCATGGCTGTGCTCCCAATGGAGCTACGCCAATCAATGAGAATGTCACCAGCCTGCCATGAGTTGCGATTCGCGAACGGTGAGAAACACATGATCATTTGATGGAAAAACGCACCACTGATATGATAATTGTCACACCTTTCTCTATATCATCATGTTCAATGCCCATCTCGGGGTACACAACTTCCCATAGCTCCGATATCTGCTCCTCCGAGAGCATGGCATTTGTTAGGTATGGATTCTCGCAGCTGGCGGCCCACGATATCAACAACGGTCGGAAGGTGTTTCTCCACTCCCTTGCATTGGCCACACGTGTTGCATTGGGAAAAGGAAGATTTGCAACACTGTATCTTGGTTGACGACCGCTAGCACGGGGTTCACCCACCACAGTGCGCTCAACAACTTTGACCGCAGGAGCCTAGAAAATGAACCAAATAGTTACTGTTGAGTGCCGTTGATTGAGACTGTTGTATTACTTACCTGACTTTCCGACTTCAACCTAACCATGACCTTGTTTGGTTTGGACTCTCTGACAGCCGCCAGCACCACAGCATCCTCCTCTTGGTCAAATTCTCCCTCTTCGAGAGGTTCACGAGTGCTTTTTGGAGCTGGTCGGGGAGCTGCTGCTTCAAGGTTCCTTTTATTTTCTTCTATTTTCCGTTGCCAGTTGGGTTTTAGGCCAGCAGGTTCGGTGGTCTTGTTGCATTTAGCCCTATAGGTGCAGTCCAATGATAATCAGATATTCTGATATTTAAATTCAATAACTTACGTTGGGGGTAGAGTGGCCTCGGGCATTGCCTGGGACTCCTTCCATTTGACCGCCGCTGCACCACTGATGGGTTTGAGTGCGCGCAAGTCTTGCACTTGTGTACGAAAGAATCCACGCTCTGGTTTTTCCGGCTATTAAATGAAGATGAGAAGCTAAGAAGAATGTTACGGTAAACTTTGAAGTAAGTGTATGACGCACCTTGGATTTTGAGGTATTAACCCTTTTCTTAGACTGATAGTTTTCCTGTTCAACATCTTCCTCGTACTCCGATTCGTCCATCTGAAAGTCGTTGTCACCTTGATCAGAGATGTCCTCATCAAGTTCCCCCGTCTCCTCGTCACCATCATTCCCACTAGTTGTGCTCCAGGATGTGTCTTGAAGCTGTAAGCCCTCGCTATCCGCAGCCGACTCACTGTCGAGAGTTGATTCAGCAGGCACATCAAATACATCTGAGGTGTCTTCATCGCTGGCCGGTGCGTGAGTGTTATCCCATTCTGATGCAGATTGGAAGTCCTAAATTTTTTTCTCTGAACAGCGGCAGTCAAACAAAGAAGAGACTTGATCATACCTGCTCGGTAAGTCCATTTTCCTCTGCTAGCTGCAGGTCAGGACGCGTTGCCTGCTTTTCTAAAATTTTGTCTCTTTTCAGGAGTTTATCTTCTATGCGAGCAACAGCACGTTTCCGGTTGTCCTCGTCTGCCTTTTGTTGCTGTTGGATAGCAGCTGCCTGGGCCGCTACTTTTTGTTCGTCAATCTTGATCTGCTCTGCTGTACGTCTCTGTCGGGGTACCATTGCCTGAGTGTCTGCATTGCTGTTATTACCAGCAGCGCGCCTTGGGCGCGAAGGTCGTGGCTCAGGTTTAGCAATGCCTGCATTCTCAGCAGTCAATTCTTCTCTGCCTAAATTTGCAGCACGACTCGACCCATGGCTGCCCCGACCTCGGCCACGACCCCGGCCACGACCTCGACCTCGTGTAACTTGGGACCCTGGTGTACTCGAAGACATATTTCAGAGAGGAAACGGTGTTGCAGATAATAAGTTGTGATGGTGAAAAAGACGGCAGAGGATGACAAAGATTCAAATCCTAGAAAGGTAAGTCATTAATTTTTTTTGATCACCTTTGCGAAGAACGATCACGAGATTCACACTTTCTAGTCACCATCGCCGTGTACTACTACCTTCTACCGTGTACCATTTCTTTCCATGGCTCGCTTGGCGTGTCTCGATCCGCGATGCTCAAAGATCTGCACTAGCCACAAAGGATTAACATATCATATGCGTACAATGCATCAAAACGCAAATGTCATACAACCCGGAGAGCGACTTCGCCCACAATCACCAATTCCAGCAGTGCAGGAGAATGATTTTGGCAATGAAGAGATTGCAGGACCACGCTGCTCGCTATCTCCAGTACCGAATCCTCCTAAACAACCGTCCAAAAAATTTCATCCTTTTTTATCAGGTATTTGCCATCGTATTTTTTTTTGATTATTTCCACACTCACATGGAATAGGTACTCCTTGCGACATTGAAGGAAACACACTTCCAGCTGGCACGCCTCCACCTGCTCGACCACCGCTCAGCAACAATCCATGGGAACCATACGACAGCGAACTTCAGTTCGAAACTGCCGATTTCCTATACCGCCAGGTTGAGATGTCCGGGGGTAAAATTGACCACCTTTTGGACTTGTGGGCAAGGTCGCTTGAAAATTCTGGTGAACTTGGACCGTTCGGCTCGCACGAGCAAATGTACAGCACCATCGACTCCACAAAGCACGGTGATGTTCCATGGAAGTGCTTCACGACAGGCTATGGGGGAGAAATCTTTTCTGATGGCCCGAGCTGGCAGAAAGAAGAATATGAGGTGTGGTACCGGGATCCTGAAGTAGTCATTGCGGAGATGCTTGCCAACCCAGACTTCAAAGAGCAATTCGATTATGCTCCTTATGTTGGACTTGATAAGTCAGGCCAACGACATTTATCTGACTTTATGTCAGGTAATTATGCTTGGAGACATAGCGTGAGTTTGCTTACTGGTCGTCAGTCAAGTCAACTGTGACTAATGTTATTTAGACTCAAATATACGAAGAAGATATATCAACGAAGGGTGCAATGTATTGCCCCATCATTCTCGGTAGCGATAAAACAACTGTCTCTGTTGCAACTGGCAACATTGAGTATCATCCATTATACCTATCTATTGGGAATGTGCACAACTCCCTTCGTCGTGCACATCGAAATGCTGTAATACCCATTGCATTTCTGGCCATTCCAAAAGGTGTGATTTCCGTAGGATTGTGGAGTATAGCATTACTGATAGCGATGTAATCCCAGGAGACCGCAAGTTTGATAATGACACAAGTTTTCGTAAATTCAAGCGGCAGCTATATCATGCTTCGCTTGAAGCTGTTCTGCGGAGTCTCAAATCTGGAATGACTATGCCAGCCATTCGTCTTTGTCCCGATGGACATTATCGCCGTGTAATTTATGACCTTGCTGCATATATTGCAGATTATCCCGAGCAGGTATACCTTTCGGGGGTTGTCCAGGGATGGTGCCCAAAGTATGGATATTTTTATCATCTAATTTTTCGCAATTATTCAATATTCTTCACTCCTTAGATGTACTGCATTTTGTAAAGATTTGGACGGGCCAGCGGGCAAACGGTCACAAGTGCATACAGAAGAATTAGTTGATGTGCTGGACTCGAAGGTTCTATGGGATGAATATGGCATTGACGATGATATCACTGTAAGTTCAACTGTTCGCGCTAGCCTCAACGTAGCTCCTAACATAAATTCATGGTTTTTAGCCATTCACATACCACTTCCCTCGAGCAGATATACATGAAATGCTCTCTCCAGATCTGTTGCATCAGCTAATCAAAGGAACATTCAAGGACCATCTCGTTGCATGGGTCGGCGATTATCTATTTCTCGAACACGGAGAAGCTCGAGCGAATGACATATTGGATGATATTGACCGAAGGTATTATCAAAATTTTATGCTATATGTCATGGTTCCAAGCTAATATTGGTGTAGAATCAATGCGTCACCGACATTTCCCGGGCTACGACATTTTTATCACGGACGACGCTTCAAGCAGTGGACCGGCGATGATAGTAAAGCATTGATGAAGGTTTATCTGCCGGCCATTGAAGGTCATGTTCCCGATGATATGGTCCGATGTATTGCAGCCTTTCTCGATGCTTGCTACATCGCTCGTCGAGCCGATATCACCATGTCCACAATTGGAGAACTAGAAGACGCAATCAAACGATTCCATCATTATCGTGAAATATTTCGTACCACTGGTGTTCGCCCTGATGGGTTTTCATTACCGCGTCAGCATTCATTGGTCCATTATATACATCAGATCTTCGAGTTCGGTGCTCCTGGCGGGTTATGTTCCTCGATTACCGAGTCAAGACACATTACAGCTGTTAAAAGACCCTGGCGCAGGTCCAATCATTATGAGGCACTTGGGCAGATGCTGTTGACAAACCAACGGACTGACAAGTTGATGGCAGCTCGTGCTCAATTTGTGGCAGATGGTCTCCTCAATCATACCTATGATCTTCCACCCAAACCCGTTTTGCGAAACCTGGATGACAGCGAGAACCCAGATGAAGATCCAGATGTAGACCCTTTGGAAGAGCCGACAGATGAATACGTGGATGGGAATGTTGTTCTTGCAAGGACCCGAGGTATGTAATACTTCAGTTTGCATTTGAGCCTACAATTGTTGAAATACAGGACAGCGCGCAAAGTTCCTCGCGATTTTAGCGGTCTAGCCAGATTTTCATCCACCCCCGATCTTTTTGACCTCACCCGGCGATTTCTCTATGACCAACTACATCCTAACCTGTCGTCTGCTGATGTCGAACTGGAACAATGTCCCGACCCATCAGCTTGTAAGGTTGCGATCTTCAATTCAGCTGTCGCAACCTTTTTCGCACCAAGTGATGAAGCAGGGATACGAGGAATGAAGAGAGAGCATATACGGTCAACACGGTCATGGAGGAACACCGGCCCAAGGCGTGATTGTGCCTTTGTGGTTGAAAATCCCAAGAAGAAGGGAATGCGAGCACTGCGTGTCGTTCGTGTGAAGTTATTCTTTTCGTTTGCATTCCGTGGTGTCGAGTACCCTTGCGCCTTGGTGGAATGGTTCAAGACAATGGGTTCAGGGCCCGACAAAGTCACAGGAATGTGGAAGGTCAAGCCTGAAATAGAAGGGTCAGGAGCAGCACGATACCGGTCGACAACAGTGCTCCACATGGATTCATTCTTGCGAGGAGCTCACTTATTGCCTATACATAAAGGGGCCCAGTTTATGCCTCACAACTTTCATCATAGCTACACATTAGATAGTTTCGAGGCCTTCTATGTCAGTAAATATGCAGATCATCATGCGAATGAAATTTGTTTCTAAACAATTTGCATTGACCTGTAAGAATGATTACAAATTGGAAGACTATAGATGGAAGACTCTACGGAGGAGACAACACATTAACCAAAGATTACTCATGGTTAACGAGCTCAGCTAAGCGGTCCTTCAGATCCTCATACTGTTCTCTAGTTACCTCGAAACGATAGCAGACATCGTCGTGCTTCTCCTTCAACTCATCCAGCTGGTTGCGAAGATTGGTTTGACGTTGCTGAAATTCGTGGACCACATCTTCGCAGCAGTGAGTGAGGCGGTCACGCATCTCTGAGATAACACGACGGGCTGCAGTGTATGCAAGGTCGAGGATGAGCTCGTTGCCCAGTAAATTTTCAGCCTGTTGGCCAGGTGGTAGAGCAACAACAGGGTTGGCGGCGGCAGCGGCATCGGGAACATAGTTGACTAGAAAGATACTTCAGTGTCGTAGCGAAAAGAAATAAGAAAATAACATACGAAGTTCATCCATCCGAGCTGTGGCATTGCTGGGTGATTCACTTGGATCTCGAGACTGTGGGCACCCAAAGACTTGCGATGTGGCCGGTCCAAGAGCAGCAACCTGAGGTACAGGAACCGACCCTCCAGCGGTTGCCAAAGAGAAGAGCGGGTGTTGCACATCACGGAGGTTGTCACTGGCAGACGGGCTCAACAATCTTGAAATGGTTTCAGTGAGAATGAGAATACAAAAGATATAAACTCACTGGCGGCGATGCTCCTTCCTTTTTCCTTTACCAGAACCTCCTTGTACATGCACGCCAACTTGTCTTTTGGTGGGAGAGGACTCGGGCTCGTGCTTGATCGCAAATTTGAGACCATGACGCTTGCGGTGAGAACTGCGTGATTCCTTTTTGATTTGTGCGCTGAATGGATTGCGCTTTGTGGGTGTTTGATGTTTGCGAGTGCTTTTTGACGACGACGACGACTTGAGCAGCTTGCTAGAGCTGCTAGAAGGCACAGGCGACATAGTAAGGCTATCAGCACTCAGAGCATTCAATAGTGGTAGTAGTGGTCACGAAATGAAAATGAAAACTTACTGTGTTGATCGAGGGTGGCCTTAAATAGTTCTAAGCCAAACGGAAGAAAACCGAGGATGAAAGAAACAGCGGAGACTCGCATGTGAGTCATAGAAAAAAGTAGTTTTGAATATAAACTTGAAGCTCCCAAGGATGAAAGAAACGGTGGTGACAGGAAATGGCAGCAGAATAGCCATGATAGTCCGGCTGTCTAGCGGTGGTTGGGAAGGGTTGCGAAAGTTGGGAAGAGGTGATGGAATTGGGAGCTCGGGAGGAGTCGGCCAGCTTGGCCAAGTTGTATTTGTTTGGCAAGAGCCCCAAGCTCAAAAAGGAAGCCAAACCGCGCCGAGCCGCGTGTCATCTTCCTGATGTTATCGCGTATCCTCTTCTCGGATCAGGTGGGTGGAACAACCCTTGCCTCCTTCACACGCGTAACCCAACCAAATTACCCAGGACCAACCACCGCCCAAACACCCACTGCAAATCAGGAAACCTTCTTCCATCTGCGCACCTATGCATGTTGAACGTCGAACATTAAACATTTACTTCCTTTCTAACGGAGCGCATGAAAAATGGACGTACGAGCATCATAAGCAAGATTCGCTGACAGGTGCAACACATTCAGAACTGCTATAGCAGTGCGAAAGGTGTATCAGGGGTTCGTCACTGTGGAGGGCGCGTTTTTTATGTTCGAGAGGGCAATATAAGGACAGATAACCTATTTGCATCAGTCTTATCAGTAATCTGTCCTCCACGCAGAAAAATAAGAAAGGGCAAATAAGAAGCGATGAAAGGATGTGGAACGAATAAATAAAAATGCCAACTCACATTACGGCGCTACTCGGGCACCGAGCGCGTGAAGAATGCATGAAACTAACATCACTACGGCGAGATATACATTACTAGCCTCGACCAGTACGTAGCTGAAGTACTGAGAGAAAGTTGAACATCGAGGGAGGAAGCGAAACGTGAACCAGAAACCAAACCCCCTGATAACTAAATATAGATCAGTTGCTTGAGCCGAGATTGTGCCGTCATCAATGATCAATCGCAGTTGAGTCTATGTAGTCGGAGTTCAATACTCTAAATTTATCAACACACCGAAGTTCGAACTTGCTTTACGGTTCACTAACTAGGCCGGCTATGGTTTACGTGCTGTATCTCTTTCTAATATACCTTCTTTGCTTGAACGTTGACTGCAACCACAGACACCACGCCTTTTCCAACTACAAACTCGCTACATAGCCCACAGGTGACCAACAGGTGACAATTAGACACGAGAATACATGTGGGAATGATCCCAACATGACATGAATTTCCACCCACACATACACGCGTCTTGGTCTAATCTTAACCGCTTTCTTTACTGCGGCGTGGCTGGTAGTGCACTGGCAACATTCCTCCCACTACTACTCGATTTTGATACATATGATGAATGGCCGTGTGGCCTATATAGTACATAGCAGACGGTTTATGCTCCCCTCTGTATGTCTATGCTGTCATCTTAAATCATATACAATGGTCGAGCTATTTATTGTATTTACAATTTATTCGAATGGTATATATTTCCCTACACATATTCTCAACATGCCTCGAATGCCACTAGCACAGAGTCCAGACCGAGTTAATAATCTCCAAGCTTCGTCACTTGGAAAGCTATTCCTCGCAGATCAAATAAAGCGATTCGTCTATAGAATTTTCATTACAAGGCAGTGATAAGAACGCACAGTGCCGTGTATCAAGGCTGTGTCGTGTGACAACGGTTCCATTCACGCAGCTGTGAAAGCTTAAGTACTTAAGTACTTGAGGTTTGAAGGGATTGCATCGATGCACTGCAAGTGTTTCCCCTCCATTCCTCATTATCCAACGTCTTACTTCCTGCTTTTTCCTCGCATCATTCGCTTGCCCTCTGGATGGCAGACAATCAACGTGTTACTACAAATCAACCCTTTATATCTGTGGAAAACGTGTTTGTGTCCGGTGGCACATTTAATAACCAAAATAATGTGGCAAGTGACGGACGAAAATGTGAGCAATAAAGATTAAAGGTAAAAGCTATCACAGGTATCTAACTATCTGTAGGGTCATTCGACATACTGAGGCAGGCTACAGCACCGAACGCATTTCACGATTCGAATGCCGAGTTCGACCGCCCAAAGTGCCATCCGAATACCCGTATAGCCGTCCTGAAGAAGACCATGAACTGGGCCCAACGTTGCGACAGGCAGACATGGGACAAATACATCATGTGGCTCACTGGGGCTGCAGGAGCGGGGAAATCAGCCATCATACAATCCTTCATTGAGATGTGTCTTCTCAATGAGCTAGTACTCGCGGCTTTCATTTTCTGGAGATCCGATGGAACGAGGAACCACGCAGGCGCGTTCGTGGCAACGATTGCATACCAGATCTATCACAAAATCCCTGCCACTCAAAGCGAGATACTCTCCGTGATTGATGCGGACCCCTTAATTTTGACGAAGGGATTAGAGCATCAGTTTACACAGCTGGTGATCAAGCCGCTTTACAACGTCTGTTATTCGGGAATTTCCTCGTCTTTGGGGTCCTGGAAGGTCGTTGTCATAGATGGCCTTGACGAATGTCGTGACCGGGTTATGCAAACCAGGATTCTAGGCATGATAGCGGGCGCAATTCAAACTTTTGACCTACCTGTTCTATTCCTCATCGCCAGTCGCCCGGAGCATGATATCAAAGTGGCATTCAATTTGAAGCCAATGGACGGTGTCTATGCAAGGATTTATCTCGACGACACCTTCGAGCCAGACAAAGACATTCGTTTATACCTCCAAGACAGCTTCCAGGAAATCAAGTCCGATCATCCATTCAAATCACACATTCCTCCATCATGGCCGTCTCCTGAGGTCATAGAATCAATTGTCCAAAAATCATCAGGTCAATTCATCTATGCGGCGACTGTCATTCGATTCATCCAATGCATTCGACATCAGCCTCATCACCGACTCGATATTGTAATGAATCTCAGACCAGCTCAAGGCGATATGCCATTTGCTCATCTGGATGCACTATACACAGTGATTCTCTCTTGCGCAGAGGACACAGATCGAGTGCTATATGCGCTCAGTGTTTATTCCCATGGCATGATTTCGGATACTCTATCGAGCACCTTTGATATATGCGAGTTCATGTGCCTCGAAAAAGGAGAGCTTGAAATTCTATTCTGTGATCTTGCGGCCCTCGTATCAGTTGAGTGGAATAAGCGACGCAGGAAGGATATACAAACACTAAAGATTCTACACGCCTCACTTCACGATTTTCTTCTGGACCCAATGAGATCGAAGCATTACTTTCTTGAAATCGAGAAATACCGCACGCAACATTTTGCGAATATTCTGCATTATTTGACACCGAGTGAGTGTATTCTCTGGTGAATATCAATGCTCATATAGTAAACTAAATCATATCGAGTCAGACTTAACTCGTCAAGTTATAGCCGATAGACTGTCCTGCATAAGGTTATTTTTTATCCAAAACCTTCGATTGGGTAGAAGCTCTACGGATCTACTTACACGGGCTTCTCTGTTCCCTGTAACTACCGAGGCGATTTGCAGTTCTCATTACATGGCGGAGTTCTGCTTTAATTATTTTTTCCCCTTCCTTCGATGCATGGTAATACCTCTTTTGTTACTTACGGGCATTCATCGTGCTTATGTTTTTTATAGACGGAGTTAGATGCAGCGTGGGCACCAATAGAAAGGCAGAAAGACGAAGAACTCGATAATGTTTTCAAATCTCTAATCCCTCGATATTATGACGACCCTGGCCTCACAGCATATCTATGTCTTGCATGTCATGTGGGGCATGATATCCTGGTACCGTGGAATAGTAAAATCATATCTACGTCGTCAATGATTGATAACATCAAACGCCAGGATATTCTCAAATTGCATCGAATAATTTACGACCAAGAAAGTTTTGGTGAAGGAGGAGGAAAATATTTCGAATGCATTGTCACATTCCTACGGAGTCCAGAGCGATCAGGCAGGTGCGCTGTAGAAGCTGAAGCATACGCCACCTCAGTGTTATACTTCATCCAACAATTACCATCGATGACAAATGTTGATTTGGAAAAAATTCCGGACGAGCAACAGCTGTCTACTCAACACACACTATCCAATGATATGTGGACATATAATCGAAAAGGATCTAGATTTGGATATTCTTCTGACCCCGCCTCTCCAATAAGCTGGTTTCTCTATGCAGGGTTCATAACCTTCTTCCTTCCCCGATCTGCACACTCTAGAGAGCTTTTGCATCATTGCAAACAGCCGTCATTTCTCACAGAACCGGGAGCAACTCCTTTTCCGAAGCGTGCCGCGCTACTCCTCCAGGCGATGAAAACTTATGTCGAACGTGTCGAAGGGATGACAGACTTGGTGGACCTACACAGTGCATAATGGCGAATATCCTATCATGTAATTTCCCGGGTGCTTGATATACCAATGTACATAAACAGCTGTAGTAATAGTGTGGATTGACAATATGAATTTCATACAATACAAAAAAATAATCTTATCTATTGTTTCCATTCAAGTAAATGGGTGCACAACAAAGATTTTCCAAGGTTACGAGCAGTGCAAGTGCAGGAAAGAGAAGAACAAGGAGAGATGGGTAGATCGAATAGGCGAGCGTTGGAGATAGATATTCTTGTTCAAAAAAAAAGAGGGGAGGACTAAGACGTGGGAGACTTGGGATGCTGATGATCCCCCCATATCATACAGTAAGTATGCCTGTGCAAGAAATAGATGGAATTGAGGTACATAAATGTTTTCGACTGGGATAGACTGCTGCCAATGCAGTTCTCCAGGAAATTATACGCGTCTCCGTGGAGCAATGCAAATATGACGATGAGGCATATGAGCCAGTGTAGTGCGAGCCCTACGAACGGGGCGTTGAAGAGTCGGTTGGGCCCAAAGAAGCGGAGAACTAGATCTTGGTTTACGCGGCCTTGGGAGAAGATCAACGGGAGAAGGGAAGGAGGGGAAAGTTCGGTAGGAAGGGGGAGGATGATTGACGTACATCACTCAACACATTCACTAATGCATTCTTCGCTACGAGCACGCTTAGCGCCCTTTCGTTGCACCTATATCATGTATTCATGAAGCTGCGAAGAGAGAAGAGAGCGGGACGTACAGCGAGGTTCAGGATCGAACTCGGGGTAGCGAATACAGCTGGAGGAGGGTGGTTAGCATCATACGAGGGAAAGGGAAGAATCGACGAGAGCGATACAAACGGACGACGTCATCGTTGGAGCTGACGATGAGTTCTCTGAACACCACGGACCACCGAGGGTACCCTCAACGTCTTCTAACCCAACCCATCCAAAACACCATGCTCGAAGAATGAAACGAACAAACATTGAATAAAAGAAGAAAACTCACCCGGATAATAAACACAGCACTAGACAACCCGCTGATCTGTCTCCTCTCCGTCATTCCCATCCATCCGCACGTACAACATCCATGTCGTACCCATCTGCGTATCGCTCGTCGGCATACGCATTTGCGTAGACTTGTTCAACCCGGACGTCCTTCTCCTTGGAGTGGTCGTATGAGTGAGCGGCCTTGGACTTGTGCGTGAGAGACGTAACATGTGTGAGTGATTTTTTGTTCGTTAAGGAGTTTGTTGGGTAGGGCATCGTTGATATTTAGCCTGTATGTTTATAGCTGGGGTGATAGTTCAGGAACTACGAACAGGAAATGTAAATAGGCGAGTGGTAAAGGGGGTGGAAGTGGTTGGGGAAGGAGGGAGACGACGACTTACTCGAGAAACTAAAGCTGAATGGGAAAAAGAACCACCAAAGCGTACGGTGCGTTACCCGAAGGTGGATGGATGGATGGATGGATGGATGGAAGGCCGACGAAGGGTAGGAAGGAAGGACCTATAACAGCGAGCGTATAAGCACTCAGTTTAGTCAAGATGAAATGAGACGAGACGAGAGAACGCGAGAAAGAAACACGACAAGTGCGAGAGTGTGATGGCGCGATTGTGTTTGACTTGGACGTCCCTGGCGTGTTCGGGATGCGCGGCCTTGGACTTATGTTGAGTAAGCTGTTCATCAGTTAGGGGATGATTTGGCGTATGCTTTGATGGTAAGAGGCAGTGAATGCGGTGGAAGGAGCGACGCAGAAGTGGATGGTGGTGGTATTGTTCGCGTTCCCAGTGGTGATAGTGGTGTTGAGTCTTGACGAGAGGCGGGCAATGATAAGAAGCGGCAAAGAAGAGGAAAGACGTGGGGGTATCGTTACATTCGATCCATAGGGGGCCGAGGTGAAGGAGAGAACAACGGATGGGCGGAAATGTGCCTCGGAGGGGTCGATGGCCTGAATTATGGATAGATGGTCGCCAGAAGAATACACACCCATTCAAACGTCTAAGCATCCATCTCCTCACCCCGACCTTACTAACCCTCATCAACTCATACCCCTCAAGCGCTGGCCCAAACCACCCTAACCCAAAGCACAGCCCACCTCCCACCGCAATTGTCCAGTGCGATGAAGTTCCATATAGTTCCCCACCCTCGGGGGCCTCAAGAGCGGGACGACGAACAAAAAAAAAGTTCGATGCACCAAAAATGGCGCAGCAGCGAAGCTCGTATGGGACGATAATGGCCAATCGGGAGCATTGTGTTGACGCGAATAGGTCCGGGTAGCGCAAGGGTAGGGTATGTTGAGACTAGAGCCTGAGGGAAACAGGATGGCCGAGATTGAAATGCTGCTTATGAGGGCGGATTATCGAGGTATGGAGACGTGGATGAGGAAGATGACGAGCAAATCCAGGCCGTTTGTAATACCAGTCGTCGCGTCCGTGTTCGAGTTTGTGATGATGGTGGTTTTGATCAGAGGCAGGCGTGAAGAGATCCGAGTGATGTACCGGCCTTAGCGCCTGCGATAAACGTGAGCGCGGAGGGTCGCTGTTCAATGGGAGAATAAGGAAAGAAAGGCGAGGTTATGATGACGGTGGGCTTGCCGAAATAAAATGCACGGGTCCTGGATCCGGAAGAAAAGGAGGGAAAACGAACGAAGGTCAAACGAAGACGGAAAGGATGTCGCATATGTGTTCGCCAAGGCAGGAGTCGATACTTGTTTTCCGGACCAGGGCACAGTACTTCCTGACCTTCTTTGCCGCCACAACCCAATAAAACGCCCCTTTCTCAAACACATTCCAATCTCCACAGCCAAAATCTCGAGCACTGCCTGTATTTATTTTTTCGTGTTGACTTCAATTCGGACCGAACGGAGGACATGAACAAAATACGTACGAACATCGTAAGTGAAATTCGCTGACAGCTGCATCAGATTCAGGGGTTCTTCAATTCGAAAAGCATGTAGTTGACGTTCGACAGGCTGATGTAAGACCAGATAAACTGTGCGAATGAGTTTAATCAGCAGTTTGCCTCGACGCAAGGAAGGAGAAAGGTGAACTTGAGAGGAAGCGAAGAGAGGACTGGGAACGAAAAATAAAAATGCCAACTTACATTAGTGTTTGTCCGTCACTGAGCGCGTGAAAAAGATTAAAGTGTGTATGAACCAAACGCCAATGTAGTATATACGTCCGCCTCAACGAGCATATCTAAAGTAATGAGAGGGAGAATTGAATGTTGAGGGAAAACCGAAGGGGCAAGAAAGCGAACCTCCTGACAACCAAATATAGGTCAATTGCCGGAGCCGCGATGGTGCCGTCTCCTAGCGGAGCTTTTTCGGAGTCTCGGAACGAACCAACCAATTCGCGTACGCGAGTCGACAGGCAAATATTTAACAGATTGAAGGTCAATTTACATGTATGCAAGGGTGGGTGACGGTGATTACTTGACTCGTACTTTCCAAATAAGAGTTAATTGAGACCTTGCTCGATAACTCGTCAGCGTAGTCACGTACTTGTTCGTCTAGAGCTTAGTCCCTCCCGTCTCTCACTGTTATATAAGGGCAGCCATGTTTTCCTGTACTCTGTATCAATAAATTTCCGCGGACTCATCCCTTCCAATCAATAACTATGGATCGAAATGAAAGTAATCATTTACACCAAGTCATCTTCGAGGAGACGTCACGGTGTAATTGAGCTCATCAAGACGGTCGTATTTTGAACAGGCACTCGCGTTTTAATTTTATTCACGCATATCCTCAAGTAGAAACAGTTCTAGTCTGTGAGAAGTACATTGCCACTGCTTCCCAGAGAACATGTGCTCAAACGGACTGCATTTCGTTCGTCATTAACATGTCGAGATGATTCATCCAATTATAAGAGCCTGAGCAGCTGTATTAACCAGGCACTTCACAGCATGGCGCCCAGGAAGTAATTCCACAGCCCGGGGTATTCTTAATTTACGCTCAAGATTTCACTTGTTGAACGGCAATTTGGCTGTGCATCAAAAATATACAGGGACGTATGTATGTGGCATAGACAGCTAGCTGACAGCGAACGGGATGAATGGATAGACGATCATAGCCCGAATTGTCTCCGATTTTTATCATGGCTGTGCTTATCAGGTTTTATATAAACATCCAGAACATCACTTGTTCTTCAGAGTCTGCCAAAACATAGTGTTGCCGAAGTTCGGTTCAGAACCGCTTCGGAGAACCGGAACCGCCCGAACCGGACCGACTGTTCGGTTCTGTTCTGTTCTGGTTCGGCCATTTTGAGGACGGTTCTGGTTCTCGGTTCTCAAAATTTGAGAATTTGGAGAACCGGTTCGAACCGAACCAGAACCGATATATTAGACACCTTAAAAACTACAAATTTTAGTGTTGGAAACAACAAACATGTCATGTTTCGGGCTTTCAAAACAGCAGATATAATTAACTTTCCAGCCGACGGCTTTAATGATCTGATTAGTGATATAATTAGCACCGGATTATTGTGTGATGTCACATCAATGACGTGTATGACTACCATTTTAGGCTGTCGACATGCTCGACGAGCTTCTGTGCCGTGAAAAATATATTATCAATTCAAATTATGGTAGATACATAATAATATATATATTTCTACATGCTGCGCATACCATATGGTAATTTATTACATTTACAATCGGTTCTGCGGTTCGAACCGGTTCTAGAACCGACAGAACCGGTTCTCACGGTTCAGTTCTGGTTCTTGTTCGGTTCGGGCATGTGCCCGTCGGTTCTGGTTCTCGGTTCTCAAAAAAGGCGTGAGAACCGAACTGAACCGAACTTCGGCAACACTACCAAAACAAGGCTATGGCCATGGACAGTGAATTTGTGGAAACGTCTGTGAGAGATTCATATAGCGGTCATATGACCCAGCGTCTGGCTATAGTGCATGGCCACTATCAATAGGGCATCTTGAAGCTCTTGCGGTGTGTCAAAGGTCAATTAGTCCCCTGCTCATTCTTAAAAATTTCTTCAAAAAGGAATAACAACGTTGCTAGAGAAACACAGTTTATTTGTCACCAGACTCAGGTTGCTCCATATAATTTGGATTGTTGTAATCCTGGCAGCTTACCACAGCTCAAATGTCTACAGTGTCTAGCCGGGACCAGGAGCACTATATATAGTCCTGATGACTGAATAGAATAACTATTCAGTTATTCTGCCTTTTAGCGTAACTGGTTTAGCACGGACTCTGAGTCAGCTTACAATTGTCCAATATACATGTTGGATAGTTCAAGGCAATCATCTTACTCTCGATCGGTTATGATGCCGTCCTTGCCGGCCATTTTTGAGCCATTTCCTGATGGCCAAGCTTCGGCCCCTATGAACGGATTCCAACGGCCATCAAGAAAACCCTGCATCTCCGGCATTCTAAGCAACTACATGTATGAGAACCACTCTCGACTATGTCGGATAACACAGCACATATATTGGACAACCCAATATGTATAATGGATAATGCAACACATATGCTGGATAATCCGAGTTCTGTGATGGATAACCTGACATGTATGTTGGATAATCCGACCTATATGTTAGATACTAAAGATAATGTATATAGAGATCTATTTAATTACATCGTAGAAGTATATACTTTTTTATTTTCAGCGAACGCACAGCCATATTGGAGTCGGTTTGGAGACGTCGAAGCATGGCCATCAGAAGAAAGCCTAAAATAGGGCGGCACGGACGGCATTTTAGGCAACTTATACTTATAATGAGATATTTCACCCGAGCTATGTTGGACGGACAGCCATATATCAGTGTTCATAAGTTCTCTCACTCATTCATTAGAAGCAGACATATTTTTGGCGCTTACCTAAATCTGTCAAGTAGCTCTCAAGTCACCCAGTAAACCATAATTTTACCTAAATTTAAACCATAGACATATGTTTGTACTGGGCCCTACCTTCTCACTATGTTTTCGGAAACATGTGGTCATATCAAGAACGCACAGTGTCCGGTTGCAATTATGCTTTTTTCATCATGTACACAAAAAGAGTCATTATTTTTTTTGGTTATCGGGGGGCTATTTATGGTCCAAACGGCGCAGCATAGCTCGAGGCTGTGCCATGCGCTGTGCTTGGCTGTACATCGTCTCCCCACTTATTAGCCCAGTACATTTCAATTATTGGCGTTATGTAGCTTACACTACACATAATGTCTTCCAACCAACCTCCTCAAGGAGTCGCCGTTCTTCAGAATACATCGCATCTTCAGAGCACAAAGCATCCACTGGAACAAATCACTGCATTCCGGAAACAGACTCGGACTCTAATGCGGGAAAAGGCATTGCCTGCTCTCCCAAATAAAGATGAAGAAAAAGAAGGCTCAGAAAAACATACACCGGGATTCTACACAGAGATGTCCAATGACCGTGCACGTTCTAGTACGAACCTCAGGACCTGTGACTACGGGATATATTGGACGAGAAAGGCTTACTCAGAAGATACGGAATCTTCCACTGGGGGGTCATTCGGGTTACGCTCTCGAGGAAACAGCTTGCAGGTGGAAAGCAAAACATCACCATACTATCCTTCGAACTTCGAGACGAAGCCACTAGAGGTGCAAGAAGTATTTATTCCGAGTAACAACAACCCGCATCCCGGATATGAACCATTGGAACTGACCGATAAGAACCCTGATACTGACTTGTCGGTATCGGAGTCGGATTACTATGGATGTTCTGTGTACAGCCGCGCAATTTCCTCAAGCACAGCGCTGAGTACATGGGACTATGGCATTTATTGGACGAGGAGGGCCAGCTCCCACGATGCTTTCCAGTCTCCGATACATCCAGCCTCTAACATCATTTACCAGTTTGAAAATAAATTAGGAGCCAAGGACCTCGTCGATCGTCCCAGTAAATTGCCACAAGTTCGGGACCGTCGACTGACTGTGCCTATTCGCATTAGACCGAAACCAACATCGCCTCTCCCAGATAACTATATTCCGGTCCTAGACTCAAACGCTCAGATCAAACTCCCATCTCCTCACAAGTTGACGCGTTCTAGCCCTCTCCTCAAACGAATCTTTTCGGGTTTTGGCAGTCATAGTGTGGCTGAAATTTTGGGTACCAACCCTCCTAACAGCCAAATCTCTACCAGGCCCAAGAGATGGGGTCCTGCTCGGTATCCGAAAACAGCAATAAATAATCGTATTAAACTTCGACGAATTGCCATCCCTGTAGTGGATGCGGACTTAATTATCAGACTCCCACCTCCCCACAACTTGAACAGGTTGCCGATAGCGCCCACTTTAAGCAAAACTCCAGCGACGCGAAGGAGGTCGGATGGCCCACCTAATGCTACATATCGTCGGCACAGTTATCCCGGTCCATCTCAGGATCACGCAATCCCACCAGCTAACTACATTCCGGTAATCGATGAAGGGCAGAGAATTACCCTTCCACCCCCGCACGAGAAGCGATGGTACGCAATCCCGTCAGATAACTACATTCCGGTAATTGATGAAGGGCAGATAATTCCACTTCCACCCCCGCACGAGAAGCGATGGTTCGCAATCTCATCAGATAACTACATTCCGGTAATCGATGAAGGGCAGAGAATTATCATTCCACCCCCGCACGAGATGTGATGGTTTCCTGGCGTAACATAGCCAGCAATGTATGGTGCGCCGTTTGCACCATAAATACCCCCCCCCCCCCCCCCGATAACTCACCAATGTTTGTGTGACCTCTCCCGCGTACCGTAGTCCCATTATAACTATTTTAAGATACATAGAATAGAAAATAATGAGTTTTAGAACAAAATTCGGCGTCGAAATCTCCCTGCCTGGTGAGTTATTTTAAGAACAGTCTTATGACATTGGTCGGGACTGTTTTCTCGCTATAAACTCTCGAAATGAACTTTTTTTTTGGTGTTATTTCTGTTAGTAAGGTCCTATTTACATCCCAGAAGAACATAAAATACATCTCCCTTCTTTTAAATGTTTTTCTGAGCAAAACTAGTCTATTCAATGTCGTTTTTTGACTGATATTTTTATTCTATACGTCCATACTTTCTATTTGCACGCATTATACTCTCAATTGTACCGCAATAGAGTAGTATAAGATATATTTAATATTCTGTACCCCCGACGACAAGTATCTGGAAAGTAGTTGACCTGGTAACCGACACATGTCTCTGCAATGTACACATATTTCTTAATGTTGTAGACACACGTATCTATGCTTAGAACAGGTACATAAAATTCTAAGGTTTCATATATAAAGTACACAGTACTAACTTTCGCCGTTTATTCAAGTGTAGTTGGGAAGGAAAACCCAAACTACACTGCCATGTATCTTACAGGGACATTTTACAGCGCTTATTACTCCCCATTTTCCGAGTTATACCTCTCTGTCAACTCTCTGTGGGACCAGACCCAAAATAACGAGTTCTTCGTTGGTTCTTTGAAGGTTGTTCACATTATTCCCACGCTTCGCTTGGCAGCTGCAGTATGCGTACGAACAAAACATGGCAGGTTTATTGTAGTAAAGAGATTTTGAAAAGATGGAAGGGATGTTTGGCCTTGTAAGCATCCAGGGCTACTCTAAAGACGTGTGCCGGCGCAACACGCATTGATCTGGCTTCGAGTAATTCTAAATGGCCATGTACAAGCCGTGTAGATACTACACACTCATCGCCTCAAAAATCATGACATAAATATCGCACAGGAGCTTTTTTCTAATGTAGGAACGGATAAATTACATTAAAATACACATTTAACCATTTCTTGAATGGAGTGAAACTTTTCAATTGAGATAATATACTAAAACAAGAGTCACTGCTTATGAATGACGCGTAAATCTGAGCAAATTTGACACAGAAAGAGTCATTAGCCATTTATTTATGCTTAATGGATGGTAAGGGCTCAAATGTACCGAAATATGTGCGAGGAAGCTTTATTTTTACGCTTTACAGCGAGCAAACAGTCCCGGCCAATATCCTAAGACTGTTCTTAAAATAACTCACCAGGTAGGGCGATTTCGACGCCGAATTTTGTTTGGCGCTTGTGGGCACGTTTATTTCACGATGGCAACATCCACATCGCTATCACCATGTTTAAATTGAATTTATACTGATATGATCGCCGTGGTTTGAAATGCAATCAAAAAACGATCAAGTCCTGTCAACGAACGGGCAAATTTCCAATGGATAACGTTCGTGGATCCCGGAGGCACCGAAGATAAATTTTTATGTGGGAGTGATAAAGGTAATTACGCCAACTTGACGAACCAAAACATGACACAAAGCTGAGTAGTAGACGTTAGGGAAAGTGGTAGTAGTTTCCGGCCAGTCGCTGCTACCCAACATGCTTTAAGGACTCTTTGAGTTGAATAATTCATCTCCTCAACAGTATTTAGGAAAGGCGAGGTTGTGATGACGGTGGGCTTGCCGAAATAGTAAGCACGGGTCCTAGAGCCGGAAGAAAAGAGGGGAAATGAACAAAGGTCAAACGAGGACGGAAAGGATGTCGCATAGATGTTCGCCAAGGCAGGAGTCGATACTTGTTTTCCGGGCCAGGGCATAGTCCTTCCTGACCTCGTTTGACACCACGACCCAATAAAACGCCCCTTCCTCAAACACATTCCAACCTCCACAGCGAAATCTCGAACACTGCCTATATTATCTTTCGTGTTGACTTCAATTCGAACGGAGGACATGAGAAAATACATACGAGCATTGTAAACAAATTCGCTGACAGCTGCATCAGATTCAGGGGTTCCTCAATTCGAAAAGTGTATAGTTGGCGTTCGACAGGCCGATGTAGGACCAGATAAACTGTGCGAATGAGTTTAATTCTTGACGCAAGAAAGGAGAAAGGAGAACTTGAGAGGAAGCAAAGAGAGGATATCGAACGAAAAATAAAAATGCCAACTTACATTAGTGCTTGTCCGTCACTGAGCGCGTGAAGAACATTGAAGTGTGTATGAACCAAACGACAGTGTAGTATATGAGTCCGCCTCAATGAACATATCTAAAGTAATGAGAGAGGGAATTGAATGTTGAGGGAAAAAAGGAAGGGCAGAGAGCAAACCCCCTAACAATCAAATATAGGTTGATTGCCGGAGCCGAGATTGTGCTGTCTCCTGGCGGAGCTTTTTCGGAGTCTCGGAACGAACGAACCAATTCGCGTACGCGACAGGCCAACAACAGGCAAATATTTAGCAGATTGAAGGTCAATTTACATGTATGCAGGAGTGGGTGCCTGTGATTACTTGACTCGTACTTTCAGATACGAGTTGTTCGGGACCTTTCTCGATAACTTGGCGGCGTAGTCGCGTACTTGTTCGTCTAGAGCTTAGTCCCTCCCGTCTCTCACTGTTATATAAGGGCAGCCATGTTTTCCTGTACTCTGCATCGACAAATTTTCGGCGACTCATTCCTTCTAATCAATAACTATGGATCGAAATGAAATTAATCATTTAGACCGAGTCATCTTCGAGGAACGTCACGGTGTAATTGAGCTCATCAAGACGGTCGTATTTTGAACAGGCACTCGCGTTTTAATTTTATTCCTCAAGTAGAAACAGTTCTAGTCTATGGGAAATACATCGTGCACTGCTTCACAGAGAACGTGTGCTCAAACGGACTGCATTTCGTTCGTCATTAACATGCCGAGATGACCCATCCAATTATAAGAGCCTGAGCAGCTGTATTGACCGGGCACTTCACAGCATGGCGCCCAGGAAGTAATTCCACAGCCCGGGGTATTCTTCATTTACGCTCAAGATTTCACTTGTTCAATAGCCAGCGGACCCGTAATACGACCCGTACGCTTTGGGTTCTTCCTTTCAGAGAGCGCACACTTGACATTTGGGAAGTCAATATATGACCATATGGCCTATATGCATGCTTTTTATCAGCAAACGTCGAGACAAAGACGACGAAAAGAGGATATGAACACTGACATTATACAAACACAAATAACACGAACTCGCGCTCCCTTAGTCCCCTCAAACGCTCCTCCCTCTAAAATTCTCCTTCGCGTCTCTCGACCCAGTCCTCCAACTACTGTGTATCTTTCGTCGGCGTTGGTGTACACCTGTTTGACTTGAACATCGTTCTCCCCTGGGTGGTGTGAATGCGCACCCTTGGATTTGTGTTTGTGAGAGGTGACGTGCACGAGGGGTTTTCCGTTCGTTAACGGTCTGCTTGATTGTTGAGGGAAAGAACGGAAAGAGCAGCGTTGATGATGCATGATGATTGAGAGGGAAAAAAAAAGAAAGGTGAGAGGAGGACCAGTGTATAGTTTTGGGGAGGAGGGTGACAATGACGACGAGGATGGGCGCTGCCGTCTACGATACAAGCTGTCGCGCTCGTGTTTGCGTTCCGGGTGATGGCTGGTTTGGTCGAGAGTGAGCAAGAGGCGCGACGAGGACCCTGAGGGTGCCATCTAAGTTGCATATTTGAATAAACAAGATTGTCGAGCGTGGACCGTGGGTCCTGACATGGAAGAAAAGCCGAGCACACAGAGATCAACTAAAGACGCAACGGAGGTCCTATATGTTCACTTTCTAAGCTCCTTTGCCCACGCAACCCGATAAAAGCTGACCGAACCGAAATACCGCCCCAATACCGCCCAACTACCCAGTCGAACCCTGCGCGTAATTTCTTCCGTCTTCCTGCCTATCCATGCGAAACTTATTGACTCTAATCCAAACGCAGGAAATGAAAGAAGACATACCAACGTCATGAGCAAAATTCACTGAGCTACAACACATTGACAAGGGCGATAGCCGTGCAGACGATGTGTTCAGGTTTCTCACTACGGAGAGCACATAGTTGATGTGTAACAGGCCGATGTAAAACCGGAGAGACTATATGCACGAATTTTATTAGCAATTTGGCCTCAAAGCAAGAACGGAGGAAGGTCAAATTGAGAGGAAGCGACAAGAGGATGTGGAACGAAATAATAATATAACCAACTCACATTAGTGCTAAATTTCGGAAGTATGCCTAGATCAAACGCCAGTATAGTGAGATATAGGTCCTCCTCGAGGAATAAATAGGTGCATAGCTAGATTAATGAGATAGAATCGAATATCGAGGGGACGAAACGAATGGGAGGCGCGAACGAGAAAGCAAACCCCCTGACAGCCAAATATAGATAAACTCTTATGGCCGATTTTGTGCCGGCCCCTACTGGAGTTGTATCGAAGGTGTCGGACTTTGATATCTAAATTTAGCAGCACCAACCTTGAATCCTAGATAGGAATCGACCTATGTATTTCCTTTACAGCTTACAATGGTATCTATTCCCCCTCACATAATCTCAACAGGAATGCCAGTACAGACCGAGTTAACAATCCCAAAGCCTGGTCACTTGGAAAGCTGTTCCTCGAAGATCAAATAAAGTGAGTCATCTAGAGGGTTTGCATCGCAAGGCAGTGATAAGAAAGCACAACGCCGTGCATCAAGGCTGTGTCATGTGAGAACATTTCAATTTATGTAGCTCTGAAAGCTTAAGTACTTGCGGTTTGAGGGGATTCCATCGACCCACTGCGAGTGTTTTCCCTCCTTTCCTCATTATCCAACATCTTGCTTCCTGCTTTTTCCTCGTACCACTCGCTCGCCCTATGGATGGCATACAATCGACGTGCTACTAGAAATCAATCCCTTATATCTGGGCGAAATGTGTTTGTGTCTGGTGGCACATTTAACCAACATAATGTGGCAAGTGACGGACGAAAATGTGAGTAATAAAGATTAAAGATACATGCTATCACAGGGATCTAACTATCTGTAGGGTCATTCGACATCCTGAGGCAGGCTACAGCACCGAACGCATTTCACGATTCGAATGCCGAGTTCGACCGCCCAAAGTGCCATCCGAATACCCGTATAGCCGTCCTGGAGAATATCATGGAATGGGCCCAACGTTGCGACAGGGAAACATGGGACAAATATATCATGTGGCTCACTGGTGCTGCAGGAGCGGGAAAATCAGCCATCACACAATCGTTCATCGAGATGTGTCTTCCCAACGAGCTAGTCCTCGCGACTTTCATTTTCTGGAGATCCGATGGGACGAGGAACCACGCAGGCGCGTTCGTAGCAACAATTGCATACCAAATTTATGAGGGCTTTACACTCCCCCACTGATTCCTGACGGAGTCCAGTGGAGTCCGGTACTTTTTGCACTGTTCCAAATGGCTGGTAGCCCCAGCCAAGCTCAAGTAGTGGACTCCACCTGGATTGGGGGTGGACTGAGTCGTATACTGGACTCGGCACCGGAATATGGTGGACTGGACTCAATCTGGACTCAATCTGGACTCAACATGGACTATGATATGTTTTATTTTATTTTTTTGTGGTGATTTTGTTATTTCTGCCAAAACCGTAACATATTACGTCACATTTAATGTTTGATAAATATATTTCGAATATTTTAGGAATTATCGTGATTTTTTCATAATTTTAGGAGGTCCGTGTGACATAGAAACAACAAATTCTGCAAAATTCCCAAAATAGACGTTCGGGCCGGTTCGGAAATTGCCGGCACAGCCACAACCCTCTGCCCAGGCCGCGTCATCATTCTTTCCTTGTTTCTTACCACTACCACCACCATCCACCCACTGTCCGTCACCACCACGTCCCGTCGCCACCACGCCACATCGCCAACGACGACGCCAACGACGACGATGACGACAACAACGCGAACGACGACGCCGTGACAACGCGACGACGCGAACAACACGAACGACACGAACGACAACGACGACGCGAACGACAACGACGATGCGAACGTCAACGACAACGACGCGAGCGACGACACGGACAACGACGCGAACAACGACACGAACAACGACACGAACAACGACGACAACGACACGACAACGACACGACAATAACGACGATACGACGATGACGCGAACGACGACGACAGCACGACGACGACGGCACGCCAATGACGACGGCACGGCGACGACGATACGACGGCGACGACCACGCCAACGAAGACGCCCAGCGACGACGCCACGCCAATGCCAACGCCACGCCGATGACGCGTCAACGACACACGACGACGACGACGACGCCAAACCACGCGAACGACGCAACCGCCGCCTCCGGACGCTAGCGAACGAGCCGAGAAATACGAGGGGATGGGTTTGGGGGCACCGGCGTGACGTGGCAAGGTGAGGAGGGGACGACGAAGGCGGCAAGATATGGGCAACGGGTACTGCGAGGTAAGTACCCCTTCGACGCTGTCTCCTCGCTCACCGCCGCTGTCCACAGGCCCCCCCCTCTCCCAGTTACATCCCCACCCCCTACCCTGCCCTCTCTGTCCGCTTTCAGCCATCCCCTCTTCCTCCTCTACCCTTCCCTCCCACCTCCTTCCCTCATCCCCTCCCCTTTCTCTTCCCCACCCTTTTCCCTTCTCTCTGCCCTCTCCCTCTCCCTATTTTCTCCAATTAAATAAGTATTTAAGTATAAAAATCATGTATATTATTATTATGCATTTAATTTTATTTATTTTCGCTTTTTTATATTTTTTTTGTGTAAATCTTATGTTTTTGGTGAATGATATGTTTTTTTGACATAAGTGACCTTGCATAAAACATGCAAACAACAAGTTTTCACTAAGTTTAACAGGATTCTGGATGGAGTCCAGTGGAGTCCACCAGACTCCAGTGGAATCCAGCACAAAAAACATGCTAATCCACTGGACTCCAGGGGATTATGTGGAGTCCAGTGGAGTCCACCAGGAATCAGTGGGGGAGTGTAAAGTATTGCAAATTTATCACGCAATTCCGGCCACCCAAAAGGAAATCCTCTCCGTGATCGACGCAGACCCCTTGGTTATGACGAAAGGCTTGGAGCATCAGTTCACCCATCTAGTGATGAAGCCACTTTACAATGTATGCTATTCCAGTGTTTCATCCTCTTTGGGGTCCTGGCGTGTCGTTGTCATAGATGGACTCGATGAATGTGGTGACGGGGTTATGCAGGCCAGGATTCTAAACATGATAGCGGACACAATCCAAACATTTGATCTACCCGTTCTATTTCTCATTGCCAGTCGCCCGGAACATGATATCAATCTAGCCTTTAGGTCGAGCAAAATGGACAAATTATTTTCCCGACTTTACCTAAATGACACATTCTGTCCCGATGACGACATTTTCCTATTTCTCCGAGACAGAATTGAGAATATCAACACCAATCATCCATTTAAATCCTTAATCAATCCTTCTTGGCCATCCGACGAAGCTCTCAAAAATATTGTCGGAATTTCATCGGGGCAGTTCATATATGCGGCAACGGTACTTCGTTATATGCAGTCCACGAGGCATCGCCCCGATCACCGCCTCGACGTTGTGGCTGGTCTCCGACCGGCTCAAGGTGACCAACCCTTTGCACAACTGGATCTACTATACACCATGATTCTTGATTCCGCCGCAGATAGAGAGTGTGTACTATACATTCTTAGTATCTTCTCACACAGCATATTCTCTGTGGATTATCCCGATATATCTCAATTTCTATCTCTGGCTCTGGGACACCTGGAGATGTTGTTCTGCGATCTTGGTGCTATTGTCTCTATTGAATGGGCTTTTCCTTTTTGGGCTAGCAATGGAATCCAAGTTGTGGAAATCTTACACAATTCGCTTTATGACTTTCTTCTTGACCCTATGAGGGCCAAGAACCATTTCCTTGACATCAATACCTACAGACCACAACATGTCGCAAATATACTTCAGTACATCATTAAAGGTAAGATCCTTTATCTGAACCCTTAATCATCTGACAACAAAATTCTTTAAGATACCAGCCAATTTACAATGCAAAATCTGGATCAATCTTTCTTAGAGGAACTTGAGTTTTGCCAGAGCTCAAATTATCTAATTGATAGCGCTGAAAACTTTTCATTTTTGGGGGCTATATTGAAAGAAATTGAAGAGGAGCACGAAGATGTATTGAGCGATGTTGAAAATTATTTTGACCGCCGACAATTTGTATTTTTCCATTGGCTCCCGTTTTGCGCACGCATGGTAAGAATTATCCTCATTTTCTATCAATGTCCTAACATTTTCTGGTAGGCGCAATCAGATCAACGATGGGCCATAATAGAGAAGCAGAACCGAGAATACATGCAAGAGCTATTTTCGTCCCAGATGCCTTTCTATTACGAGAGCGACAACCTCATACTACATTTATGCGTCACAAATCACATGGGAAATGACATATGTGTGCCATCAAACAGCAAGATTAATGATCTCGTACATGGTTCATTACCTTCTGGTGACCCTGATGTGCTTTATCTTTGTCGTTCCGTGTACGCGGACCAGAAGCACGCTGAATATCACAAATTTGTTATCGAATTTCTGCAGGACCCGGAACAGTCATACAGATACCCCATAGGTCCCATCGCCTACGCAAAAGCAGTCCTACAGTGTATTTTTCATTTTTCAGTACCCGTGTTGAGAGCAGGAGACCCGGTGGACGAAAATGAACTGTTGGAAGCATTGACCCTTGATAACGGACGATGGACATTAAACAGCAACAACATCAGATATCTCAGTGATAAGACACTCTGGTTTTATCTTCTTGGTTATACAATCTTCTTCCTTCCTCGAGCCGGATTCTCAGAAAGACTTGTTCAACACTGCAAACAGCCAGCCTTTTTGACTGAGCAAATTACAAACTCATATCCCATTCGCACCGCCCATGTACAACAAGAGATGAAGAACTATTTGAAGCGAGTTGGAGTCAGTGTGCCAGGATGTCCGTGACGGAGCAGGGAGATGGATATGTTTTATTCCGGGCCCATGAACACATGGAGCTAACCCACTTCCACGGAAAAGTCCGGATATTTCAGAACACGAGAAATATTTTACGTGATTCAACTTGGACGGACGAGAGGTTGGCACTTTTTCTATAAACCGACACCTACATACCTTATATACCTCATTCTATACACAGCTTGATCGATAGGTTCTGTCAGTTATGCATTACACGTCCTATTTATCTCTCCTTCTGGGTTTTTCCATGTTGTACTCGCCCCCTCCTCATTTCTATTTCGTCCCACTGTTCCTCCCTCCTTTTGTTCATAAATTTGGCTCGAAATTAGAGCCCAATGTGACTGTATCATATGAAAGAGCAAGAGAGGAAGGAGGTCAAAAGACGAAGAGAGTGACGGAGAGATGAAAAGGATTACATATCAATGAAAAGCGTGACGTCCAGAGAAAAGGGAGCAAAAGGAAGACATGGGATAAAACGAGACAATTGGAAATCCAGATGAGACAAAATGATGCGCCAGCCAAGACAGTACCCACATGAATGCAGATATGATTCGAAGAGGAAAGAACCAGAGCCACGCTTTGTTGACTTTCTGACTTGAGCAGCTGAGCTTGTGGGAGCGGATAATTACAATGAGTTTGATGGAAATGAACCAGACATTGTTAATTAATCGTAAGTTCATCGACGGTCGCACTTTGTATCAAAATAAAGTAAAACCAACCCATAGGTCATCCAACCATCGATGCGAGTCGAGCATTAGGCATTAGAGAGTGAGAATTGACATTATCTGAATACTGTCGAAATATAATTTCTCACGGCCACAGAGTGCCGTTTCGAACCTCTACCTATTATTTTATACAACGGCCTGGAGAAGAAATGGGAGAGGAAAAGACGTACCACCCTTAACACATTCCACAATGCACACATAGGCTAGCAATGAACACACTTCACGCTCTCTCCGCCTTGGGTCCATACACGTTCCTGAATACCAAAGCAGCGAGTGGTCTTTCTTTGTCACGCCTACACCGCACATTAACAACGGACCAACAATGTGGACTATGCATTGTGGGTTCTCCACTTTGGGGCGCCGGTTATGACTCCGATGAGCCACATGAAGCTGGGAGGAGGGTTAAAGCGTTAATGGGGTGATGAGAGGAGAGGAAGTGGGACGTACAGGGATAAACTGACACTTCCGCTTAAGTTGAGGATAGAATTTGGGGTGGCAAACACGCTGGAGGACGAAGCTGGTTAGCATCATTGCGGAAGAAGGATTATAAGAGAAGATATCGAAGTTGGAAGCGACGACGTGCAGATGGACGACGTTATGCATATGATTGGGGCTGACATTGGGGGCATTGTCAAACACCACAGACCACCAAAGTCATCCAATGTCCTCGCCGACTTCCATCCAAAACCGACGCACAAAACACAGAAAGCTTACCCAGTCCCAATAATCTTATCAAACAACGCACTAAACTCGGCCTACGTCCTCCTACGTCATCTCCATCCGCACGTACAACACCCGCGTCGTATACATCGTTACTCGTCCGCGTAGACTTGCTTGACTTCCACGTCCTTGGTATTCGTCAAAGCAAATCTAAACGGGGAAAGGAACGATGAACGCATGCACTACGCAATGAGAAGGGGGGAAGACAAGGGGAAACCTATACGCACACACAAAACACGAAGGTATAAGTACTGCGTTAAGCAAGATGAAACAAAACGAGTGAACGTACCTGAGAACATACTTGATACAATCGATACAAAAGAACGAAGACAAGAAAATAGAGAAAGCGAAACAAAATGAACCCAAGGAATAACGACACCCGCAGCGAAAAAAACGCGACGAGTGTGAAAGGGGGGGGCGCAGTTGTGTTTGACTTAGGCTTCCTTCTCCGTGGTGTGTTCAGGATGTGCGGCCGATATCGAGCGATTCTGGACGAACGAACATAAAAACGAACATAAAAACGAAAACGAAAACATCCCACAATCCACTCAAAGAAAAGGGGAATGGGACCATGCCTACTCGGCCTAGTTATTGGCTTACACGCACTTGGCAGAAGATCTATGGGAAAGAAGGGAAGGAGGGAAGGAAGGAGGGAAGGAAGGTGGACGAGAATGGAAGGGACGTACGACGCTCAACAATGGAACACATTCCCGTATGCATTAATCGCTACGAACACCCTTATCGCTCTTTTGTTGCACCTATATCATCCACGTAAATATCTACATGAAGGTGCGACAAAGCTAGCGGGGTGAGGAGGAAAGATGAGAGGAGAGTGGAACGTACAGTGAAGTTCAGGATAGAACTTGGGGTGGCGAATACACGGCTGGAGGAGGGTGGTTAGCTTCGTGAGAGAAGGCGAAGAATCGAAGTTCCAAACGAGCTCAACGACGTCATCATTGGAGTTGAAACGTTGACGTTGAGGACACCGTCAAACACCACGGACCACCGAGGGCACCCGCCACCGACGTCCTCAATGCCTTCTAACCCAACCCATCCAGAACACCAAGATCCAAGAACGAAATAAAAAAACATCGAACAAAAGAAGAAAACTCACCCAGTCCGAACCACTGATCTATCTCCTCTCCGTCGTACGCCCCCCTTCGTCATCTCCATCCGCACGTACAACATCCGCGTCGTACCCATCTGCGTGATCCTCGTCGGCATCCGTGTCCGCGTAGACTTGTTTAACTTGGGCGTTTCTTGGAGTGGTCGTGTGAGTTGGAGGCCTTGGACTTGTGCGCGAGGGAGGTAATGTGTGAGTGCTTTTTCGTTCGTTAAGGGGTTTGTTAGAAAGGGAATCGTTGACGGATAGCCTGTATGTTGATAGCTGAGGTGATAGTTGAGGAACTACAAACAGGAAATGGAGATAGGCGAGTGGTAAAGGGGGTGGAAGTGGTTGGGGGAGGAGGGATACGACGGCCTAGTCGAGAAACTAAAGCTAAACGAGAAAAAGAACCACCAAAGCGTACGGTACGTTACCCGAAGGTGGACGGATGACTGGAAGGATGGAAAGCCGACGGAGAGAAGGATGGAAGGACCTATAACAACGAGCGTATAAGTATTCAGTTGAGTCAAGATGAAATGAGACAAGACGAGAGAACGTACCTGATAGTATCAACATCTGCAGAGAAAGAAACGCGACAAGTGCGAGAGTGGGATGGCGCGATTGTGTTTGACTTGGACGTCCCCTGGCGCGTTCGGGATGCGCGGCCTTGGACTTATGTCGAGTAATCTGTTGCATCGGTTAGGGGATGATCTGGCGTATGCTTTGATGGTAAAAGGCAGTGAATGCGGTGGAAGGAGTGACAGAGAAGTGGATGGTGATGGTCTTGTTCGCGTTCCCAGTGGTGATAGTGGTGTTGACGAGAGGCGGGCAATGATAAGAAGCGGCAGAGAAGCGGAAAGACGTGGGGGTATCGTGATATTCGATCCATAGGGGGCCGAGGTGAAGGAGAGAACAACGGATGGGCGGAATGGATAGATGGTCACCAGAAGATTATGCACGCATTCCAAACATCTGAGCATCCATCTCTTCAACCCGACCTTTCCTACATCACTAACCCTCATCGACTCATACCCCTCAAGCGCTGGCCCAAATTACCCGATAAACCACCCAGACCCAAAACACAGCCCACCTCCCACCGCAGTTGTCCAGTACGATAAAGTTTCATATAGTTCCCCACCCTAGGGGAGCCTCAAGAGCGGGACGACGAACAAAAAAAAATGCCGCAGCGTCGAGACTCGTATGGGACGATAATGGCCAACCGGGAGCATCGTGTTCACGCGAATAGGTCCGGGTAGCGCAAGGGTAGGGTATGTTGAGACTCGAGCCTGAGGAAAACAGGACGGTCGAGATTGAAATACCGCTTATGAGGTGGATTATCGATATATGGAGAAGTGGATGAGGAAGATGATGAGCAAATCGCGGCCGTTTGTGATACAAGTCGTCGTGTCCGTGTTCAAACGTTCAAGTTTGTAATGATGATAGCTTTGGTAAGAGACATGCGTGAAAGAATCCGAGTGATGTACCAGTGTTAACGCCTGCGATAAAGGTGAGCGTGGAGGGTCGCTGTTCAATGGGAGAATAAGGGAAGGAAGGACGAGGTTGTCATGACGGTGTGCTTGCCGAAATAATAAGCACGGGTCCTGGAACCGGAAGAAAAGGAGGGGAAATGAACGAAGGTCAAACGAGGACGGAAAGGATGTCGCATAGATGTTCGCCAAGGCAGGAGTCGATACTTGTTTTCCCGGCCAGGGCATAATACTTCCTGACCTGGTTTGACACCACGACCCAATAAAACGCCCCTTCCTCAAACACATCCCAACCTCCACAGAAAAATCTCGGACACATCCTGCAGTTATTTCTTCGTGTTGACTTCAATTCGAACGAAGGATGAGGAAATACGTACGAGCATCGTAAGCGAAATTCTCTGACAGCTACATTAGATTCAAGGGTTCCTCAATTCGAAAAGTGTATAGTTGGCGTTCAACAGGCCGATGTAGAACCAGATGAACTGTGCAAATGAGTTTAATTAGCAGTTTGCTTCGACGCAAGGAAGGAGAAAGGGGAACTTGAGAGGAAGCGAAGAGAGGATGTTGAACAAAAAATAAAAATGCCAACTTACATTAGTGCTTGTCCGTCACTGAGCGCGTGAAGAACATTGAAGTGTGTATGAACCAAACGCCAATGTAGTATATACATCCGCATCGACGAACATATCTAAAGTAATGAGAGGGAGAATTGAATGTTGAGGGAAAAACGAAAGGGCAGAAAGCAAACCCCCTAACAACCAAATATAGGTCAATTGCCGGAGCCGAGATTGTGCCGTCTCCTGGCGGAGTTGTATTGGAGTCTCGGAACGAACCAACCAATTCGCGTATGCGACAGGTAAATATTTAACAGATTGAAGGTCAATTTACATGTATGCAGGAATGGGTGAAAGTGATTAATTGACTCGTACCTTCCACATAAGAGTTGATTGGGACCTTGCTCAATAACTTGTCGGCGTAGTCGCGTAATTGTTCGTCTAGAGCTTAGTCCCTCCCGTCCCGTCTCTCACTGTTATATAAGGGCAGCCATGTTCTCCTGTACTCTGTATCGACAAATTTCCGCCGACACATTCCTTCCAATCAATAACTATGGATCGAAATGAAAGTAATTATTTTCACCAAGTCATTTTCGAGGAGACGTCACGGTGTAATTGAGCTCATCAAGGCGATCGTATTTTGAACAGGCACTCACGTTTTAACTTTATTCACGCATATCCTCAAGTAGAAACAGTTCTCGTCTATGGGAAATACATCGTGCACTGCTTCACAGAGAACGTTGGAGCAGTCCAGTATGCAGCTAGATAGTGTAGCTGGGCTCGGAAGCGCGTCGAGCAGCCTCGCACGATGGCGGTAATGGGCAAAGGATGGAATGGATTCGGCTATGTACGCGTCGGGGTCACATAGTCTGTACACGATTTAATCTAATCAGACCCGTTGCACTGCCACAACGTGTGCTCAAACGGACTGCATTTCGTTCGTCATTAACATGCCAAGATGACTCATCCAATTACAAGAGCCTGAGCAGCTGTATTGACCAGGCACTTCACAGCATGGCGCCCAGGAAGTAATTCCACAGCCCGGGGTATTCTTCATTTACGCTCAAGATTTCACTTGTTGAACGGCAGTTCGGCTGTGCATCAAAAATATACAGTTGATATACAGAGACGTGTCACGTATGCGGCATAGACAGCTAGCTGACAGCGAACGGGATGAATGGATAGACGATCATAGCCCGAATTGTCTCTGATTTTTATCATGGCTGTGCTCATCAGGTTTTATATAGACATCCAGAACATCACTTGTTTTTCCAGAATCTGCCAAAACAAGGCTATGACCATGGACAGTGAATTTGTGGAAATGTCTGTGAGAGATTCATATAGCGGCCATGCGACCCAGCGTCTGGCTATAGTGCATGGCCACTATCAATAGGGCATCTTGAAGCTCTTGCGGTGTGTCAAAGGTCAATTAGTCCCCCGCTCATTCTTAAAATTTTCTTTAAAAAGGAATAACAACGTTGCTAGAGCAACACAGTTTATCTGTCACCAGACTCAGGTCGATCTATATCCTTGGCACGGAACTGCTATGCGGCTGTGTAACTAAAATAAACAGTGTGCGGCATAAATAAAGAGCTGTCAAACAACAAGATATATTATGGATGATGGGCGGCGTACTTGTTTCTTCCCCATTACTCCTACCAAGGACCGTTGTCCCATTATTCCAATGGATCCGTATTACGAGCATAGCACGGGACACCACCCTATGATAACGATGCGGAACGTCGTTGTTGCCGGAGGAAATTTCACGCAAATCAATGGGGACGCAAGAAAGCGTGTGTCACAGTCGCTGACAGATTGGATATTTATTGATGTTCCAATTCACAGCTGCGTTTGAAACATTGAAGAACAACGTCGCTCATACAGCATTCCACAACTCTGGCGCTCGATTCGACCCCCCAAAATGTCATCCAAATACGAGGGTCGCTGTTCTTAACAAGATTATGGATTGGATGCACCGTACAGACTGGGAAACTTGGTACCGCTATATCATGTGGCTGACCGGAGCTGCCGGGGCAGGAAAGTCCGCTATCGCCCAGAGCATCATTGAACTCTGCCTCGCTGAAGGCCTCGTCATTGCCAGCTTCTTTTTCTTTCGATCCGATCCAACGAGGAATCACGGAAAACTCTTCGTTGCGACATTGGCATACCAGATATTCTGCTCTGTCCCAGAGACACAAGCGGCAATACTTTCAGTTATTGAAAATGACACTCTTATCTTCACGAGGAGTCTGGATCACCAATTTGATAACTTGATAATTCAACCCCTCCGCATATTTTACCAGCCATTGGATACCCTGGAGGAGAAATTGCGTCGTATCATAGTCATTGATGGACTAGACGAATGTCTTGATCGCGACACACAAACTCAAATATTAAACATGCTCCGAAATGCAATTCGAACATACGAACTTCCCGTCATTTTCCTCGTTGCCAGTCGCCCGGAGCACGATATCACTGCGGTGTTCAATTCAAAACCAATGGACGGTGTCTACGCAAGGATTTATCTCGACGACACCTTCGAGCCAGACAAAGATATTCGTTTATACCTCCAAGACAGCTTCCAAAAAATAAAGTCCGATCATCCTTTCAAATCACACATTCCTCAATTATGGCCGTCTCATGAAGCCATAGAATCAATCGTCCTAAAATCGTCAGGTCAATTCATCTACGCGGCGACTGTCGTTCGATTCATCCAATCCATTCGACATCAGCCTCGTCACCGACTCGATATTGTAATGAATCTCAGACCAGCTCAAGGCGATATGCCGTTTGCTCATCTGGATGCACTGTACACAATGATTCTCTCTTGCGCAGAGGACATAGACCGAGTGCTATATGCGCTCAGTGTTTATTCCCATGGCGTAATTTCGGGCTCCGACATCAACTATTTTGATATATGCGAGTTCATGTGCCTCGAAGAAGGAGAGCTTGAAGTTCTCTTTTGTGATCTTGCAGCCCTCGTATCAGTTGAGTGGAATAAACGACGCAGGAAGGATGTACAAACATTAAAGATCTTACACGCCTCACTTCACGATTTTATTCTGGACCCAATGAGATCGAAGCATTATTTTCTTGACATTGAAAACCACCGCACGCAACATTGTGCGAATATTCTGCACTATTTGACGCCGAGTGAGTTCATTCTTCTGTGAATATCATTGCTCATAGAGTAAACTAAATTATATCGAGGCAGACCTAACTCGCCAAGTTATAGGCGATAGACTCTCCTTCACAAGATTATTTTTTATCCAAAATATTCAACTTTGTAAGAGCTCTACAGAGCTACTTACACGGGCTTCTCTGTTCCCTGTTACTACCGAGGCGGTCTGCAGCTCTGATCACATGGCGGACTTCGTCTTTTATCGTTTTTTTCCCTTCCTTCGATGCATGGTAATACCTCTTTTGTTATTTACGGGTATTCATTGTGCTTATTTTTTTTATAGACAGAATTAGATGAAGTGTGGGCACCAATAGAGTGGCGGAAAGACGAAGAACTGGATCACGTTTTCAAATCTCTAATCTCTCGATATTATGACGACCCTGGCCTCACAGCATATCTATGCCTCGTATGTCATGTGGGGCATGATATCCTGGTACCGTGGAATGGTGCATTCATATCTACGACTTCAATGGTCGACAACATAAAGCGACAGGATATTCTCAGATTGAATAAAATATCTCCCGACCATGTCAGTGTCAGTTCAGGAAGAGGAAAATATTTGGAATGCATTGTCACATTCTTACAGAGTCCAGAGCGATCAGGTAAGTATGCTGTAGAAGCTGAAGCATACGCCACTTCGGTGTTATACTTCATCCGACAATTACCATTGATGAGAAATGACAATCCGGAAAGATTTTCGGACGAGGAACAGCTATATACTCAACACATACTAGACCATGATATGTGGAGATGTAAACCGAAACTTGGATTTGGAGATACGGCAAACCCCACCTCTCCATTATGCTGGTTTTTCTATGCAGGGTACATAACCTTCTTCCTTCCTCGATCTGCATACTCTGGAGAGCTTTTGCATCATTGCAAACAGTGGTCATCCCTCACAGCACCGGGAGCAACTCTTTTTCCGAAGCGTGCTGAGCTACTCCTTCAGGCGATGAAAACTTATGTTGAACGTGTCGAAGGGACGACAGACTTGGTGGACCTACATAGTGCATAGTAGCGAATATCCTATCATGTAATTTGCTGGGGGCTTGATATACCAACGTACATAAATAGGCAATAAATAGACGGAACGGATGTACACAAATATTTTCGACTGGGATAGACTGCGGCCAATGCAGTTGTCGAAATTTCGAACACTTCCTGTTATTTCTTCTGTGTTCGCGTCCACCCATGGAAAACATGATTCAAATTGAGATTTAAGAAGTGACAGAAGACGTGACTCATATGGCTGCCGGATTGCACAAAAAATCAAATTGGGATGTATAAAGACTTGGATGTATTATCAAATAAACTGCATTGACTACCACAAAGTTTAATTGTCTATCACACATAGCTATTGCCTACCATAAAAGCCGGATTGTCCACCACTTATTCCTATCCTCACCCACCTCCTAAGTTCATACCCTGCCCAAAGTAACCGATACACTGCTCCAATACCATACACCGCCCATCCCCAACCGTATGCGTCCAATACGGCAGACTAGCATATGGGTCGGCATCCTCGGGGGGCGTCAAGAGTGGAACGACGCAATGGGCAAAGGAAGACATTCGTAGAACCACAGAACGTCGCCGCCCCAAGACTGCCTAAGGAAGAGAAGGAACCCGGATAAAGATGCACGGCCATCCATAGGATCCCAAACGAGATAAGCGTGTTGATTACAGAGAGGGGGTCGGAAATGATGTTCGAAATTGTAGCGAATATGAAGATGTGGCAGGGAGCCAGTGTAGTGCGAGGCCTAGTACGAGCGAGAATAGGACTTGGAGAATATGGAAGAGACATATGTCGCTCCACGCGTTCCTGAATAGTATATCCATGAAGCTGCAAAAAGATTAATGGGCTACTGAGGAAGGATAAGAGGAAAGTAGGACGTACAACAGGCGGCAAGAATCGAAGTCGCTAACGAGCTCGACACAGATAAACGACGTCATCGTTGGGGCTGATGACGAGGAGTCCTCTAAATACCACGGACTACCGAGGGCACATGTCAGCGACGCCCTCAACGGCTTCTAACCCAACGGACCAAAACACCAAGGTCTAAGAACAAAAACCCACTCCCTATGTAAAATAATGAACAGCGGACTAAACAGTCCAGTGATCTGTTTCCTCTCCGGCGTACACCTGCCCTCATCATCCCCGTCCACACGTACAACATCCGGGTCGTACCCATCTGTGTATAGTTCGCTGGCATCCGTCCGCGTAGGCTTGTGTAACTTGAACGCCCTTCTCCTTGGAGTGGTCATGTGAGTGGGCAGTCTTGTACTCGTGCGTGAGAAAAGTAACATGGGGTGGGTGATTTTTCGTTCGTTAGGAGAGAGATGGTGAACTAGTCGAGAAACCTCGTCAAAGCAAAGCTAACGAGGGAAAAAAACACAAAAGCGTACGGTACGCAACCCGAAGGTGGATGAAAGGATGAAAGGATGGAAGTAAGGCCGACGAAGGGAAGGAAGGAAGGGACGACCTGTATCAGTGAGCGTATAAGTACTCCGTTGATTCAAGATGAAATGATTTAATGTGTTAACGTTTTAACGCTACGCCACATTACGGGAAGGAACCAAACCCCAACATGACCGGGATCATTCAATTGCTCTTCCTCCCCGAGAACCTCAGGTGTACGCTCACGCGCAGGCACCGACCTCATCAATCCGGTTTCCAACCTGCCAACTTCACTACCCTTTCTCAACTTATATCCCCCAAGCGTTGGCCCAAATCACCGGATAAACAACCCGAACCCAAAACACAGCCCATCTCCCACCGCAATTGTCCAGTACGATGAACTTTCACATAGTTCCATCCTCTTGGGAGGGCTCAACAACATTACGACGACAAACAAAAACGAATCCGTCACACGAGAAATGCCGCAGCAGCGAGACTCGCGAGGGACGATAAAAGCCAACCTGGAGCATCAAGTTAACGTGAATAAGTCCTGGTAGGGTAGTTGCTCTCGTAGGGTCTGGGGTCGGTCGTCGTTGACATTAAGACGCGAGCCTGTGGGAGCAGAAGATTGCGATAAGGACCTTCGAGATTGAAATGCTGCATGACAGAAGAGAACCGGGGGAGGGAGAACCGAAACGCGGAAAAAGATAATATATGTGTTTCATCTGCTCGTGAGGGTGGATTATCGACGTATGGAAACATGGATGAGGGAGATGATGAGAAAATCCTGCCGCTCGTGATACCAGTCGTCGCGCCCGTGTCCAAGTTGGTGAAAATGGCGGTTTTAGGCAGAGGCAGGCGCGAAGAGGTCCGAGTGATATACCAACATTATCGTCTGCGTTGAACGCGAGCGTGGAGGGTCCCTGGGCAATAGGCGAACGAGGGCGAGATTGTGATGACGGTGGGCTTGCGGTGATATTTAGAACAGGTCCTGAATCCGGAAGAAGAGGAGGGGAAAACGCGATGGTCAAACGAGGACGGGAGGTCGTATATGCATTTGCCATTTTGAATGGAAGAGGTGGGGTTACTGATGCGGGATTTGATACGTTTATACTAAACACCGTTCAATCACAAGCACCCACAGCCACTTTCTTCCGTCTTGGCGTCTATCATGTAAAACATGACTCTAATTCAAACTTGGGATATGACAGAGAACTTACCTTCAACGAAAGGGGGTACTCTGAGAGATACAATAAATCCATAACCGCGCTTGCCCTGCAGACGGTGGGGGTTCGTCAATTTGGACAGCGCGTAACTGATGCTCGAAGGGTCGACGTGGGTCCAAACGACCTGTATGCATGGGGACTGTTAGAAAATCTCTGAACTCAGAAAACAGGAACGGTGCAAAGGAGAGGAAGAGCGGAGCGCTCCAAAGGGTTTTCTTCAACAATCGAAAGTATACTGACCTGGAAAAACAGCAACACCACCACTTATAGCCCAAGTTTATCCTATCCAATATTGTCTGCATCCACGGTGAACGAAGCATCGCCTTTGTCGAAGAAGCCTTTTACGTTTCAGTGAGAGTCTCATAATATGTGTCGCTTTCTGCGTTTTACAGTGATGGACGCTAGTGGAAAGGATTAAGAAACATTCTCGACGCCAGCGCATAGCGTTTTCTGTTTGTCACAGCGCACGTGATTCATGACGCGTCGCGTTCAGCACTAGAACTCATCGCTGCGGCACTCGGTATCCCCTTGTGAATGTTTTATAATAAACCTCCCAATTTTAGTTTCATGCGACATATCGAAGGCCAGAGATCTATGTACCTGTGCTGCGTAGTAGCTATTAGCGCAGTTGGCGGTGCAATCCAGTCATATAAATAAATGTTTCAGCATGGTCAGCTTATCGTTCACATCCATTCTTTTCGTCCCTTTCCTTCAGTAAATACACTTCCATCACCAAAACATATGGGGATTCGTTTTATGCATGTTGTTCTTGAGGCTCGTGTAAAGAATAATCTTGGGGAATATGTCAACTGTAACCATAACAATATCAGATAAATATGTACGCAATATGTACGCAAATATCCCAGATGCCACATGATATGGAATGGCTGTACAAATTAAATATAACAACTCGGAAATGTCCCTAGAATACCGTGTTTCTCCCTTGTATACATGGCAAATTATGAGGTACAAGCAGCAGGATTCCAGTCCCCGATGTGCCTGTGAAATGAACCGAATGTAGGATATGCACAATAAGGCCCCGTAATTGCTGTGTAATAGGCCTTATAATTTTAGCCCGATTTGACATATTAATGGATTGCACTGCTAAATACTCTGGGAACTGCTATGTAGCACAGGTACGCGCATCTCTGGCCCTCAGCTTCAATATGAATACACCGTCCAACGTAATGGCTGTACGAAGTAAATATAACTCTCACAATCCTTCAAATACTGCATTTCTCCCTCAATTGCTCGTCCTGTCCCTCCGCACTTCCCTTCCCGTATGGCGTATGAGGCAAATTCCATCGCGCATCCGCACTCTGTGATACATGGTCAAAATGTGGCAGTATTTGGAGGGTCCTTCATCCAGCATCCTAGAGGTGAAGGTCGCAAGGGTGCGCTATAAAACCAACAACTATGTACTTCATTTAAAAAAGATTTGATTGCTTGTTACCAGATGCATTGGAAATATTAACGGATAACGTCGCTCACACTGCGTTCCACAATTCTGGGGCTCGATTCGACCCTCCCAAATGTCATCCAAACACACGAGTCGCCGTCCTACAGAAAATCATGGATTGGATGCACCGCACAGATTGGGAAACATGGTATCGCTACATCATGTGGCTCACCGGAGCTGCTGGGGCAGGCAAATCTGCTATTGCACAAACCATTATCGAGCTATGCCTTGCCGAAGGCCTCGTTATTGCCAGCTTTTTTTTCTTTCGATCGGATGGCACAAGAAATCACGGAAAAAAGCTCGTTTCCACTCTGACATACCAAATATTCTTCTCGATACCAAGCACACAGGCAGGCATTAGGAGCGCCATTGACAATGACCCGCTTATTTTCACACGCAGCCTGGATCATCAATTCGACAGGCTGATTATCCAACCACTTCGTCATTTCTACGAACCTCTGGATACCTTGGATGAAGGATGCCGCCGGCTTATTGTCATTGATGGGCTGGATGAATGTGTGGATTGTGATACCCAGAAGCAGATCTTGATGATGCTCCGCAATGCGATCCGCGAATACGAACTTCCTGTGATTTTCCTCGTTGCCAGCCGCCCAGAGTATGTGATTAAAACGGCCTTCGATTCAAAGCCAATGGGCGGTGTATTCTTCCGATTATATCTTGATGACCGCTTTGAACCCGACAAAGATATTCGTACATTTCTTAAGGACAGTTTCGACGACATCAAGTCTACCCATCCTTTTAAATCCCAGATCCCTGTGTTATGGCCAACCCCAGACGATATTGAGTCCATTGTTCTCAAATCCTCCGGGCAATTCATTTATGCAGCAACAGTCATTCGTTACATTCAATCTATCCGGCACCAGCCTCACCACCGGCTAGAAGTTATAATGAACCTCCGCCCAGCCTGGGGTGACTTACCATTTGCACAGCTGGATGCACTTTACACAATGATCCTTTCATCGGCGGATGATAAAGATAGGGTGTTATATGCACTCAGTATATATTCCCACCGTGTGTTCTTCGGCGACAATATTTGCGAATTCCTTGGGCTCGAATATACAGAGCTTGAAATATTGTTCTGTGATCTCGCCGCCCTTGTTCTGGTCGAAGGAGATCCAGTAGCCAATACCTGTAAGCTACGGATTCTGCATAAATCACTTCACGACTTCCTCGCGGATCCCCAACGCTCCAAGGAATATTTTATTCCATTTGAAAGCTACCGGGACAAACATATCATTAATATTTTTCGTTATGTAACTGAATGTGAGTATCTTCCATCTATCACATCGCTACAATTTTACTGAACCTCTGTTTGTAGCTATCAGTCACAATATGGTTGATGCATTCCTTTCTGTTTCCTCTTTTTTTAACACTCATCATCTTAAGTGTAATAGCTCTGCTGAGCTCATGCAATGTGTCTCCGAATTTCCCCTGGAAAACGTATTTGATGTGGTGATATACGAAGAAGAATTTGACCCGGCACAGTTCATATTTTTCGAACTGTGTGCCTTCCTAAATCGAATGGTATCTATTCATATCTACCTTTACATTAACACATCTCTAATCAATTTTTTTAGGCAATTCTTGATAGCCAATGGATCTCAATAGAGAAACGCCAACAAGAAGCCCTGGATAGGATATTCCTCAGCCAGATACCTCTTTATTACAAAGACAACAATCTTATCGCATTGTTATGCTTTGCCTGCCATGCTGGAAAAAACATTTTGATCCCTTGGGTATGTGACAACGACAATGAACCCTGCGCCGAAGATTACTTCACTTATATATGGGACTTCCACCTCGATCCCAAGGTTTCAAAGAACGATACCCTCAAAATTTTGGAGATGGATATCTCGCATGAAAAATCACGATATCGAAATCGTATTAGTGGATTCTTACGGAATGCCGATAGATCTGCAAGATGTGTGTTAGGAGATAACGAATACGCAGCATCATCATTATTCGTCATTGAACGACTTCAACTGCTAGACTGGACCCTGGGAGAAAAGGTCTCTGACGAATGTGATATGGATCAGAAACTGATCTTCCGACAAGGATTATGGAGATTGAATTTATCAGAATCGGGACGGTGTAATCGAGATCCTTCCAAGAAATCCACCGTATCAGAAGTATTCTTTATGTGTTTAGGTTATATGATTTTCTTCCTTCCCCTCTCCGGCAAGTCCGAATCCCTCATCCAACACTGTCAAAAGGAAGCCTTCCTTACCGAGGAAGGAACACGCCTCTTTCCAGGAAGGACTACCCTTGTACGGCAAGCAATGAAGGAATACTTGGAGCGCTGGAGGGGTGATGGAACGTCGGGAGAAGATCATGTATGGCGGTCAAAGTGGGTAAAAATTAAAAGCGACCAAAACTTGGACTTTTTACCATTTGCGACCCAAATTAGGCCCTTGTTCGCATGCTCAGTTCGGATTTAAAAATATGGTCGCTTTTTAAGTTTCTGTTTCAAACTTCAACGAAATGAGCGACATTTTTTTAGGTGTGCCTACAACTTGACTTAGGTTGCGGGGAATCTCATTTATATGTCAGTACAAAAATGTATATGAGCTAAAATATTATATGATGCGACACTAAGTACATGGGTAATGTGCGACACAAACTTGAGGTGCGACACAAATTTTAAATGAGCCAGAAACTTTTTAGCGGCACTATGTTCGTGTGCTGGAAAGCGACACAAAAATAGAGACCCCCTTGTGTGAGTTATATTTAGATCATTGGACTCCGAGATCTCCGAAC